>VXAV01000127.1:89286-102553 GCA_013399715.1 Alectura lathami
AAAAAAGGCAGCATGAACATGTATAAACCCCCCAACAAACAGATGAAGTTAAAATCATTTTAATTTTCTGTCCTTAAGAGGATTAATGGTTTCCTGAATAAGTGGTTGATGTGATAAATATTACCTTCTTTTTAAATAAGTATTCTACACCACATTGTCATAAGCCAATTAAAAATTAATCTAGTTAAAACCAATACCCAGTGAGTGTACAACTACTTAGTAAAAAAAGAAAACCTACTACTTTGTTGCCAGTCACTGAAAAAGGTCCCAAATCAAGATGCTTCATGCTCTACCCAAGACCTCACTAATCTAGATAGCTGGAAGAAAACAATATACTAATCTACTGTCGTCATGTTTGGTGGAATAAGGGAAATAGGGAAGGAGGAGATATTAAGCATTTTAAAAGGTGAGATAAGAATTTAAAAGTCAAGACAAATTGAGGGGTCAGAGTTGAGGCCATAAACTGGATACATGCCAATCTAAGTCAAATAAATTACTTCTCTTATTTTCTTCTTTCTTCTCATCTATATTGATCATTTTTCTTGCTTCTCATTCTTTGCTAACTGAAATTTGTTTAGTGCCTTAGCTTTCTGGTTCTATTGCTAGAATGCTTGTGCAGTTCATTTGTACTTAGAAATGCATATACTTAGGTATGTGTCATAGTTTCCCTGCTCTTATGATTCTGAATTCCAGGCCATAGGGGAGGCATGGTATGATTGTAACGGTATGTTGAGAGCTTTTTTTTTTTTTTTTTCCTTTGCTTAGAAATAGTTTTTCTTTATGTATTTAATTTATCTCTGTAGGGGTTTGCCCTCTCTCTTGCTTTCTTTTACCAATCCGTATATCTTTCAGGAGACATACCAAGCTGATCTGTGAGTCCTTTGAAATCATATTTTTTGAAGTCCACTGTCCTCATTCACTTACCCTCACAACTTTCTATGCGTAATGCTATTAGAGAGGTAAGTCGTGGTAGGACATTTTGACTTTCTATATTAAGCCTAGAAAACCACACATTCTAATAATGGCAAGGTGTGGGCATTCTTTGATGTAGTAACTGACAAACTTTGGTACTAGCAATCATTAAATCAGAATGGCTAAAGCCAGATTTTAAATAGCATCATCTCTTACTGATTCAGGTATAAAGCTGAGTGGACTTTAGCCTGAAATTTAGCAAACAGAGGGTGAAAAATGTAGAAAATAATGTTAATTGAGCTTTATAAGTAGAAGCATTTTTTTTTTTTACAATATTATTTTATAAGATAAAGAAGATAATACTGTTTAGATCTTTGAAATGAACTAACCTGTTCAGAGACATGAATTTTGAGAAGGTCATTATTCATTCAAATATGCAAAAGTTACTTGGAATTTGCATCCCAATTTGTAAAGAAGAGTTTCAATTTTATTTGGGAAACAGCTTCAAAAAGAGTATTAAGAGTATGGCAAGAAGTTGAGAGGGAAATAAGGGATTGTTGGGCAAAGCAGGATATACAGAGGAAAAAGTGATGACTTTTGAAAGTCAAGTTAGACCTGGCAAATTAAAACAAATAGTAAAAGGTTATTCAGCTATATAGAACAAATAGGAAAAGGTTTTAAAGCTGTATAAATTAAAAGAAATAAATGAACAAGGGAAGCCAGTGTGAAGATAGGATTATACATCCTAGGTATTGTCTAAAATCTTTGCAAGTCATTGTCCTAGTTTTGATGAAATGGGGTAAAGCAAGAGTGGCTAATGGGCAAACAAGTTCAGAAATGAAAATTACCCTCGTGAAATCACAGGCCTAAGTGTAAGACTGTTAAATAAATCAAGCTGTATGTTATAGTACCGAATTAGAGAACAGTCAATGCAGTTTCTGTATTTTAAAATATGGAGAATTGATGGGCAACTGTAGTTCCATTAGTTTCATACTTCATAGTACAAGCAGGAAAAGCTTTGAAAACAGATTTGAAGCAAAGATTTATTGAAGGTAAATACAAGATAGAGTAAGATATATTGTGCTCTGTTGTTGAGGATAGGTCATGACAGATTTTTTTTTTTTTGTCAGTTAATAATGAAGTATCTATCATCTGCTTGGATTAGAATATAACATGGGTAAGGAACTGGCTTAAGAAAATTGTACTTAGTGGTGCTGAAAAAGCTGCTTCTGGGCTTTTAGCAGAGCTTGTTGAAGGATCAGTTTCCAGATTCATACCATTTAATATTTTCATTAATGGGCTTTACATAAATATTAGGAACATGTTACACAGAAGTCGACAGGCATTGTCAATACACAAGGAACTAGAACATCACAGAGAAAGAACTGTATGACACAGAAGTTTAGAATAATAATAATAATAAAAAAGATAAGAATAAATTTAGTGGTGCAATTAAGAGACTGTACAGCCAAGG
The DNA here is from genome assembly GCA_013399715.1 of Alectura lathami. NCBI lineage: Eukaryota > Metazoa > Chordata > Aves > Galliformes > Megapodiidae > Alectura > Alectura lathami. The sequence continues at coordinate 91,673 of VXAV01000127.1, forward strand.
GCTTGAGGATAAGAATGAATACGAGCTTAATGGTTGAAATTAAGAGAAAAGGTGATTTAGAAATAACAGTTGATTATAGGCTGGTTGTTCCATCAGCTGGATGAGAACATGAAAAAGTCAAGTGCAGTGTCAGGGTAATCAGACCCACTGGTTCTGGTGGAGATAGGCACATACAGTGCATTTTTATTTTCAGTCATCCCTACCAACTGTTAAGAATTATCAAGGGACAGTTTTTTGAGATGAGATTAGAAGAGTGTGGATAGTCTAGCAGAACAAAAATTTATACTGTTGTTGTCAGGGAATTTTGAATTTTTTTATAATTTGAGGGCAACATTAGCATGATAACGTAAAGATACCCCTTAGCTGTCAATAAATAAAGACTGGAAGCGAACCAGTTGCTAATGTTCAAGAGCAGTGAAACATTGTGCCATGGCCTTGCAATAGCAGTAGTGGGGACAAAAACCTAACTGCTCTTGCAAAAGATGACATGATGTGACTGTACGTGGAAGCAGGAGATTAAATCTGTTCCCATGTGTTTTAGCATTTTGGGCCATAGGTGTCTGACATAGCATGCTCACTGTTATTGCATGCTTCCCGTGCTGATTATTATCTCTTAAAAGAGGATACCCGTGATATGTAGAAGAATAAATGGCTTTTAAATCACTTCAGAAACTGAAGTGATGAGTACCATTGAATTGTTCATGGGGAAAAATAGTTCTGCCTTCAAGTACAGTTTCGAATGGTATGCAGTAGTAAGGCCACACAACACAAAAAGACTGCACATGAAGCACAAAGTTGCAGGGCGGTTGAGTAGGTGAGCATTCTGGCGTGAGTCAGACAGCAATTCTGTGTAAGATAGCATTTTGTAATATCATTAAACCCAATGTTTTAAAGCACATGTGTGAAGGAGCCAAAGCAAGTTTTGAAAGAGTGACATTTTAAAGCTATTTTTGTACTGAATTACTTGACATTATGGTGCTCATGTTTGCTTTATGGTGGTCTGTATCACTGAGGGTTTTGCTGAGTTCTTCAACCAGTTGTGTGTACCCTTGCTTCAGCCTTGAATTCCTACAGACACTACTGTGGGAATAAGATTAATCAACAGGAATTATGTTACCTGAATGTTAGCTTGCTCTATGTGAATCGCTTGTGGTTTCTCCTTACTGTGTAATTATTTGTACCTGAGTGATGTAGACTGATGCTGTTGAATGTCTTTTTAAGGTATGTGTTCTGATGTGTGTTCTTTTAAATAGCTGCCAGTGCTCAGCTATGCAGACATTAGACTGCTTTGAGGCTGATTTTGCTATGTCAGAAATTCCCAAGTAATAACTCCAGTTTTGATGTACCTCAGAAAGATAGATGTTAACAGAGCATTCTGCTGTTCAGCAGGGCTTTGTCACTGGTGGGTGTCTAGCTAAATTATTCATTTATCTTCTGCTTTAACACTTCTTATTTCTTGACTCCCCTGCCAGGACTCTTAATACCCTTAAAATTTTAGTCCCTAAAAAAAACTTTATTTCCATCCCAAAATTAAAGGCTCTTCTTTCTAAGAAGCTGCTGCTGGCTGTTGGAAGGAGTCTTGCACTGCTGTGGAATAAAAGGACTGTCAGGGATACTGGCTTAGTACCTGTCCTCTTGAAACTCAGTCTAGCTGATGCTGAATCACTTAAATTTTTTAAAAGTATGGATTTAATGAGCATTTATTTCTATCTTTTGAAGGCTGAGACCAGCAATCTTTTTTTTTTTTTTTTTTTTTTTTTTTTTGGGGAAGAAAGAAGAAAAAAAAAATAAAACTTAGCTTTCACTTATATCATGCCTGAAGCAACTGGAAATAATAGATATTGAATGGCTTTTAAGATTCTTCCTATAAGCTGTATGAAGAAGCTTCACTTCTTTAATAATCCCACTGTATTTTCAGGCTTTATAGTGCTTGGACCGCTTTTCACATCCGTGCAAATGGGGCTACTTGCGCTCTGTCCTTTGAAAGCTTTCAGCAGCAGCTTTGGAGGAGTGAAAGAAGTTAGTGAGCCTTAGCCGCTCATCCATTCCCAGGAGCTGCCCAAGAGTCGAGTGAATCTATCACCAATTTGAAATATGTGTGGCATATGTACATTCTGTTTCTCAAATACTGTAACAGCAACAGTATTAGGGCTGCTGTCGGCTCTTTCTTGAGAGTTTTTCCTCCTCACTCATGTTCTCCCCGCACTTACCACGAGTGTGCGGCGGAGCCTCCTGTGGGTGCTGTGGTGAGGCGCGGGGCGTTGCTGGGCGACCCGTGAGCAGCTGGGCTCATTCTTCTGTGCTGCAGTGCAGGTGTCCTGCTCGGAACCATTGAGTCAGCATGCACGGACCTGTGGGAGTGAGATCAAGGAATGCGCTATGGAAAATTGAACAAAGAAAAGCCATGATTCAATGAAACAGAGCAAGAGACATGAAATAATTAGGAAGTACTAGGGGGAAAAAAAGTAAACAAGGGAAAACAGAACAGTAGGGAAAAACACAATTAATGAAGGGGAAAAAAAGATAGAGGACTACTGGAGAAAAAATAAAAATTGAAAGCTCAAACAGCACATACACAAAGGAAATGGGGAAACTGCTGCATAAGATTTAAAAAATGGGGGTAAAAACTTCTTCAGGAAGAAAGAGGAGAAATTTGGTAGTTGTAAGTTAAGAGGATAACAATTTTTGTTTCTGTTTGCTTTGCCCTGTTCTGTCTATTCTTCTACATATCATGTGTATCCTCTTTTAACAGATAGCACTCTGAAGTCTCCTGACGATTAGCACTAAGAAGTGTTGGGGAAAATAGCACAACCTCATCTCCTTCTATGACCAGGTTACCCACCTGGTGGATGAGGGAAGGGCTGTGGATGTCATCTACCTAGATTTCAGTAAAGCCTTTGACACTGCCTCCCACAGCATTCTCCAGGAGAAGGTGGCAGCCCATGGCTTGGACAGGTGTACTCTTCGATGGGTAAAAAAAATGGCTGGATGGCCAGGCCCAGAGAGTGGTGGTGAATGGAGTCAAATCCAGCTGGTGACCTGTTATGAGCAGTGTTCCCCAAGGGTCAGTACTGGGGCTGGTCCTTTTTAATATATTTATTGATGATCTGGACGAAGGCATTGAATTAATCCTCTGTAAATTGGCAGATGACACCAAGTTGAGAGGAAGTGCTGATCTGCCTGAGGGAAGGAAGGCTCTACAGAGGGATCTGGACAGGCTAGATAGATGGGCTGAGGCTAACTGCATGAGATTCAACAAGACCATGTGTCAGGTCCTGCACTTTGGTCACAACAACCCCATGCAATGCTGCAGGCTTGGGACAGAGTGGCTGGAAAGCTGTGCAGATGAAAAGGACCTGAGGGTGCTAGTTGACAGCCAACTGAATATGAGCCAGCAGTGTGCCCAGCTGGCCAAGAAGGCCAACGACATCCTGGCTTGTATCTGAAATAGTGTGGCCAGCAGGACTAAGGAGATGATCATCCCCCTGCACTTGGCACTGGTGAGGCCGCACCTTGAGTGCTGTGTTCAGTTTTGGGCCCCTCACTACGAGAAGGCCCTGGAGCGTGCCCAAAGAAGGGCAACAAAGCTGGTGAAGGGCCTGCAGCACCAGTCTTATGGGGAGTGGCTGAGGGAACTGGGCCTGTTTAGTCTGGAGGAGGCTCAGGAGAGACCTTATTACTCTCTACAACTACCTGAAAGGAGGCTGTAGTGATCTGGGGATCAGCCTCTTCTGCCAGGTAACAGTGATAAGATGAGAGGTAACAAACGGCCTTAGGCTGTGCCAGGGGAGGTTCAGGTTGGATGTTATAAAAAACTTGTCTGAGAGTGTGGTCAGGCATTGGAACAGGCTGCCCAGGGAGGTGGTGGAGTCTCCTTCCCTGGAGGTGTTCAAGGAACATGTAGCTGTGGCACTTAGGGACATGGTTTAGTGGGCATGGTTGTGAGGGGCTGGTGGCTGGACTAGATGATCTAGAGGTCTTTTCCAATCTGTGTGATTCTATGATTCTGTTGCTCTGCCTGCATGTTTGCAATAGTCATAGTGATGCTCAGGAGCAGGGGGCTGATGAATATGTCCAATATCTTTTGTAGAGAAGAAAAATAATTCATAGTAAGAGTTTGTGTTATTCAGAAAAAATTCAGTGGTATAAGAGTGAAAATAGCATTTTTAAAACTAGGCTATTGCTTTTTGTTGTAAAATGTGGGTGGTTACACTGAGGGCACCAGGTTAAGATCTGATTGCAGGGAAGGAGTGGGGTGTTCATATTCCCAAAACTAAAGACGAGCAGGGGCAGGCCTGTCCGGTGCAGCATTCTGGAAACTATAAGCCATTCCCTTTCAAAAGCTGGACCCAATTCTAGAGTTGAAAGTAGCATAGCTGTGTGAGGAAAGTGCTATGATAAGAGCTAGCCCTTCTAAGAGACCCAGTTTGTTGCTCAGGAATTGTGCCTACCTACTGAGCTGTTCAGTTTTGTTGCATCTTGGGGGTGTTACTTCTGGGATCTGAACTAGATTCCTCCAAAGAATGCTCATACCTGGGAGCATCTCTCCATGCGCCTCTCCTAGATAATCTTGATGCCAACTGCCTTTGCTGGCTTGAGAACTGCAGGTAAGGGGCTTGCCTTTCGTGATGTTGCTGTTGCTCAGCTCATCTTGAACGCAGCAATTTGTAAGATGCTGACAAGGAGAGGAATACGGCAGCCTGTGAGTCTAACGACAGACCGAAGGGTTTTGGAGATGAAAGGCACTCAGGTGGTGACGTGAATCGTCCAAAAGAGGGACACTAAATAGAAAACAGAACTGGGGAGAGCACAGTGTAATACTGAGTTAGATGCTCTGGGTGGTGAATACAGCTGAGACCTGAGGCTGTATACTTATCCTGGGTGTTTTCTAGCACCATGTGAATAATAATTCTAGTTTTTGAAAAGTTTTTATATTCAATAATTCTTTATCTATGGATGAAAAATAAGAGAGATCTCATTAATTGGCACTCCCAAATATGTAGGATTACTTTCTTAAATTCTTGGTCATTCAATTTCATTTAAAACAAATAACAAAACAAACAAAAAACAGGGGCTTTTGGGTGTGTGGCTTTTCTTATGCTCTTTGTTGAAGGCCAAGTACACAATCTTCCTTTTCCCATGTTATGAGTTCTGTAAATGTTAATTCTCAGTAAGATTCTGGTCTTTCTGTACATACTCATTTTATTTAATCTCAGTGAGTCAGGGAAACAATATTTGCCTAAGCAGAGTAAAGAATGCCAAGGGAAAAGCAAGCTATGTTGAGGTACAGGAAGGTACTGGGAGGGAGTATGGCATCTGGGATATTTTTCTTCATAAAATTTATTCAGTTATATTGTCAATGTCAATTGGAAATGGTGTACTTAGAAATTCTGTGAAGAGACCGTCTCTCTTTACTTAGACAGACTGTGTACCCTTAAAGTGTAAATTCTTGCTGCAAGCACTGGAGAGCCTGAGGATTCAGCTGTCAGGAGCTGGTCCCAGACACCGTCTTGTCTGTGTAGGTTCTCGTGTAGTGCTCAGACTTTCCAACAGGAAAAAGACAGAACGACAGCCTCATTAAACAAGAAGTAGTGTCTAGATGAAGCTCTTAGAATGTAAGAGATGATGTGTATTGCTCCCTGCTTTGGAACCCCATCCCACACAGGGAAGCAGTCTAAGAGCATCCCTTTGGGTGAAGGTAGCTTATTGCCAAGCCCTCTCATTCCTCTACTGATCGAGTTTAACATTTGTTCTAGGAAAATGAGGAAAAAGGTGGGAGAGGCAAGTGTTTTTCTTCCTTTTTGTTTTTGAAGTTTTCTGTCTTTTAAAGCTGAGTCACAGGGTTTGGAGCATTATAAAATCTCCTGTTTAGTGGTATCACCTGCACTCTACTGCTTTTTTGATTTCCAGCCATGCCTCTGCTGTTTTGCATACCTCTAGCTTTTTAACCTTTTTGAGTTCTTTGGTCTGCTGCTCTTCGTGTTGCATGCTTGGTGCTTCCATAATGTCTTTACTCATCTTCCCCATACCACTGCTATCTGGTGTGTTATCTGTTGCTAAAGCACGTGGTGTCTGCAATATGCTGTGACAACAGCAGGTTGAATGCAAGCAGGTTCCATACCTTGTGTGAACATGAAGGCTGTTACAAATTTGCCACTTGAAATCTATACATGAAACAACATGAAAGGGAAATTAGCAGAATGCCTGCTCAGATCGGAAGAACTTTCACAGTCCCAGTAAAATTACAAACTAAAGTGTTATGTATGTTGAGCAAGTAATTAACTTTTAGATAATTACCTGTGTTTAAGGATTATCTGCATGGCTTCTTAAGCTGAGGGAGCTATACAAACTCTGAAATTGTCCGCTTCCTTTGGAATTTTCCATTACAGGGAAAATATTTCTGGTAATTAATAACAAAAAGCATTTACAGCATTTTAGAAAATTCCTCCTGCATTCAAATTTCCTTGTATCAATCCTGTCTTACCATTACATTCCTGTTTGTGGAGAAAATGTGTTGTGTCTGAGTTTGCAAGCACGCTATTTTTAGTGCCTTAAAAATAATAGTCCTCTAAAGAAACTGAAAATAATTAATATGGTTATGCTAATGAGGCATTGATTACAACCTCCCACAGTTCTACTTAATATTTTTCTCTATTGATTTTTATTTGATTACTAACACTTAGGGCTGTTTTTCTGTTGGAAGGCTGCTATTTTTGGTTTATTAATATCTATATTATCAAAGAGCCTGTCTGGCCAATGTGACTATATCACGTAATGAAAAAATTGCTATAACAATTGTTCATGTATTATGAATGACACACTTTCAAATATTATGTAAATACCCAAGGGCTCAATATACTTTCTGCAGATATTAGGAATGTATACATATTAAAAAATATATATATAAAAAATGTATTTTTGTGAACAGCTGGTCAGGTATCAGTTTTAAGCTGCTTTTCCCTCTGTTTGGAATGAGAACCCCTTGAGAATGAGTCACAGCAAATGGAAAGGAGGAATTTGGTAGGTGGTTGTTGTGTAAATTGTAGTATCTTCCAGGTAGGATAAAACAGTCCTTTTTCTTTCTTGTTTAGTTTTCAACAGTGCTCTGTAGATAAAACAAATGCTGTTAACCCTTTGGCAAATAGCATCTGATTTATTTAGTTGCTCAATGTGAAGATAGTGTAAGGGTGCTTCCTATGTGACATACAGCTATTGGCTACTGAATAACGGTAATGAATTGTAGCACCAATGTTACAATAAGTGCAATGCAAAGTCATTTTACCCTATAGCAGATGGGTGCTTAAGTCTGTGAGAGAAGATCAATGGAACCATTTAGCTTTTTGTGTTGTTTCAGTGTAGAAAGACAGTCTGTTCCAAATCAAGGGAGGTCTGCTAAGAGTGTTTAGGTTTTATTGTAATAAAGCACAATGTTACGTAAGTTCACATCAAAAGTACTAGATGTGCTATTCCAGATTCATAGCAGTTGCCTATTAGTCTGTTTTTAATAATTTTTGTTTGCATGTAATCCTGTTTAATTAGATTCTACCCTATCTGTTGTTTCAAGACTCCATAAACAGGAGTCTTATATACCAGCTGCTAAAGCAGGAGTTACTCTCTAAATGATATTCACAATGAGTATTTGAAAGGCTTCCAATTATACCCTCGCTAATAAATTGTGCTATTTTCCCCAACACTTTTAAGTGCTAATCTTCAGAAGACATTTTAAAATTAGCTAAAATTCTGTCAAGAGATTTACAAAAATTGTTAGCATGAAGATAATTATGTCACAGTCCTTGGACTCCATCTCTGATTGTGTGCATAAATCAGAAAATGTCAGCTGTGTTTTCCCTTAATAATTATTCTTGCAGCAATATATTACAATTTAGATTACTATTGTAATGTTGCTTTAGGTTTATAAAACACAAGATAGTTGCTTCAAAAGTTTTCTGCTGATGAAATAGTTAAGATTTCCAGAATAACAAGTGATATCGGTATTCACATTTTATATGTCAATAAGAAGATCAGTATGGAAATAACCACTCTACAGTTCTTATACAGACCCTGAAAAGGTCAGATTTTTTTTTTTGTTTCAACTTTTAAAGAAAATATATCTTCTACAATATGGCCAGTATTTTCAGAAGAGCAAGCATGTATGCCCAGCATTGTGGGGGCGGGGTAGGATTTCTTTGGGGAATTTATCATTGGCGTGAACTTCCTTTAAAAGTAGCTAACTGAAACATCAGAGGGAGATGGCTGTGCCCTTCACGGTTTGGACCAGGATGTTTCATTTTATGCATTTTGAAATCTGGACACAAATACAGTTAATATAAAGATTTTAGAAATTGACTGTATAAACTTTAGAAAATTGAGATGCACAATACTCTGTAGGAAAAGTTTTAATGAGTTAGAGAAAAATGGGAGAAAAAAACAATTTATTTTACTATTAGCAACAAAAATAAAAACAGACCTTAACAAGTGAGAGCTGTTCTGTCTTTCAATTGCTGTTCATTCCTTACAATTCATATGCAGAGAACACTTGGTGGTAAATATGAGATTTACTTTTGCAAATAAGCTTCCTAAATAAATTTCCTAAATTCATGTGGAAGCAATGAATTCTAAGAATTCAGCAATCCTACTTACCTAAAAACTTTTTTCACTGAAGAGAGGTGGAAGGAGTATTTTAAGTAAGGCTTCTGATTTGGCAGTGTATCAACTAGGACAGGAGACTTACTCAACTTCAGCGTTGCAGGCTGCCTTAGAATAGGTCTTACACTGTCACATCAAAAGATTTTATTTCTCAGCTATCAAGAAATGCGTGCAAGATATTATTTGTAACACTAACACTTGTGAAAGTCTTACGTGAAATATTTCAGGATAGAGCAGGACATGGCTTAGTGTGATCTCACTTTTCCTTGACTGGATGGAAGATTTGGGTTGATTTTCATAAAAGTGTGGTCCATACTGCAGTGCAGAGTGGGTGAATTTGTGCTGTGGTCTTCTCAGAGCTCTTAGGCCTGTCACAGCTGAGCAGAGATAGTGATGCTTCATGCTTTAGGGTTATCCTCAGTGGTGATACAAGCCAATAGATCAGTTGTGGTTTCTGAATTCTGTAATTGGCCCACTATGCCAAATAATTGCTTTTCTAATGACAAGGTCAAACAAAGAGGGCTTTTCCATCCAAGATAGAAACATATAGAAGAAAACAAAGCTGACAAATGTTTAGAGACTTGTTTTAAAAAGTGTGATTTCACTTTTCCAGGATCCTAGAATTTTGCTTAAGACTACAATGATTATTTATATTTTCTGGTTTTATGAGCTAACTTGTTACTTCAACTAGTGTCAGTAAGAGTATATTCAACTTGATAGTTTCTGACCTCAGACTCTTACAAACAGAGCAGTTATTAAGTTGATATCAAGATACTGTTATGATTATCACTTGCCATGTCTGAAAATACAGATTTATGAGTACATAGTCATTGCTCACAAAGCTTGTAGTTTGTTTTATTAACAAGAATATATTGAAGTAAGAAAAAGTCATTTTAGTGGTTATAGGAGGAGAAGATTTTCAATTTGTTCGGTAATTTTTTTCTTCCTCATCTTCATATATTCATCATTCATCTTCCTCATTTCTGATTAGATGCTCCACCAGTATGAAGCGTGTAATGCCACGGATACTTGTGGACCTCTAGTGCACAGTTCTTGTTGTTATGTAGCTAAGATCTCATGTGATTAATAAGCTATTCATTTGTATATCAAAACTGTTCCTCACTCTCTTGATTTTTGGTTCATTTAAAAACCTCAAAGTGTTTATGCTTCAAGAAAAAACAGGATTAGGTTTTTGTGGCTTTTTGACATGCAATGGTAGTTTGACTTATGATGGTTGTGTCCCTAATCATATCTCTGTCTACTTATTTTTCATACTGAACCTATAAACTAAACTATATTTAGTTTAGTGTCATACAGCACTGTAGGTCTGCCAACAGTTATAGCATATAGAGTAATATATAATTATTGAACCATAATGTTAAAATTTCTAGACATTATCGATTCCCACAATGAATCACTTGACTGTAAGCCTCCAAAACCACTTTTTTCATTGCTTGTATTTTGATTTTTCTACTTCAGCTGCTACTGAAAACTAAACACCTGGGAGTTTAATTGCTCATTATGCTTAAATCTGTGAAGTACTATGGACTAAAACACACTGCCCTGTGCAAGATATATATAGAGAATAACCATGCTAGTTGGTAGCATGGATAATAGAAGGTGCTTGGGATTTGCTACTGATTTAATACTTAGAAATGTAAAACTCACCTTGAACATGGTCTACCGAAGTTTCACCATTTACTAGATGTGAGGGCAAGAATAGTCTGAAGAATACAATTTCGTATGTATTGGTTGCCTTTCTCATAGACTGATATCCTTTTAGAGGGTCTAGAAATGTTGTGTGCAAGCTGATACTCAGACCCATGAAGCAGTAGCATTAACAGACCTGTAGCTATGTTTATACTTGGACTCTTGTTGTCTTTTCATTGAGAGGATTTAACCTACTGTTTTAGCTTACTACAGCTTTAACTAGAAAACGGTAGATATGGTCAGTAGTTGCTCACTGTCCTGTTCAATATGAATGCAGTAAGTGGTTGTACTATTAGGTCCTTTTCCTCTTCTGCATCTTGGGTTTTAGGTCATTTTTCCCTAATAGTGAAGCTACGGGCTCTCCAACTTCTTTACTTTGGATGAGAGCAATTTAGCTGAATGTAGCACAGAAAGATAGATGTGATACTGTCTAGAAACAGTTGGCAGAAATGTTAAAAAGTTCATATTCTTGCAAAATGAATTGTTATAACATGTATTACTTAAGTCTTTATGTCCCATTTTTTG
>VXAV01000127.1:137840-151347 GCA_013399715.1 Alectura lathami
TTGTTTTGAGTACCTGTGCTATTAGAGGTGGATTGAATGAGTGTGTGTGTACACACAGTTTTAGGTGCTTATTCTGCACTGACAAAATTGTTAGGTACAAACCTAATAGCTGATAATGTTGGGCTACTGTGTAGGTATCCTTCACATGTGTAATTTTGTGCCTGAAAGAGATTTACAAGCAGACTCACCTTAATGTTGAATAACTTTAGTGTTGCAATATTTGAAAATAAAAAGTTAAAGTTTTTAAGTTCACTGGGGTTACATATGTATAATTTAACACTGTTCAGTGAGAATGTAAATTTTGAATTTAGATATGTGGGAAGCATGAACTCCTGCCATGATAGTCACAGGCATATCAGTAAGGTTACAGCAAATGATATTTGCATTAATGTTTATATAAATATGCTATACTTGCATGGCATTTGTAGGAGTTTTGTATCTACCTTAATTTACCATTTCACAATAAGACTTTGTCTCATACTCTAACTTTATGAAGTCCAGAATAGTATGACCATTTAAAAACAAATTTATTTATGTAGTTATTTGAGTAGTGAGCATGTAGCTTTCCATTTAAATTTGGTGGAAACTAGTAGGTGAATTAGAAAAATTTAATTTAAATATTCTTTATGTTACTTAGAGCTGAAAACATACTTATGGTATAACCTTGTGAAGTGAAAGGGGTGATTTCGTAGAATGGGAAGGCAGATAAAAAAAAAAAAAAAAAAAAGGTAGAGAAATGCAAGAATGTTTCTTCCTATGGGAACATACATGTTGGGTTGAAGCTTGTCATAACTGCCGGCATGTTCCTTTCAGCACGGTATTTTGCCTGTGATTTTTGAAAGAACCAATCACATGCAGCATTTTATGTAATAAGTTTCTCATGATTGATCCTACTGTTGTATTTATACTTTTTGCCTTGCTCACCAGAATGCAGTACCTTTGCTCCTTGGTACAGCAAATGCACTCTGTAATATCTGTTATGGTATGGTCAAAGCATAATTTATTGTCAAATAGAAAAATAGGTCAACATGAATGTCACTTGATGATCAACCCCCCAAGTTTAATAAAACACCTCACCAGCATGCATTCTGCGCAGTGTTTGATGTTTTATTAGGACTACAGTACCTTACAGTACCTAGCTATAGCGGGAGTGTAATTACAGAGCTGTCAGGGTGATAAGTGGGATTAATGGCAGCCTGGTGCACTTCAGTCTGCAGAGTGCTCGGAGAATGGGAAGATGGTATTATTATAAGAGAAAGTCTGGACTGGCATATTCATGGTGCCCTCCCCTCCTCCTCAAAAGCTTGCATTCAAGTTGGTGTTGCCTCCCCCCCCCACCCATTAAATAGCTGACATTTTCAACAGCTGTTATTTGTGAACCAGCTCAAAATTCAAAAAAGACACAATTCAGTAAAGATGCTTAATAGCCACAACTGGTAACCTCTGTACTGCTTATCCTGCTACATGCCATTCCAGTCAGTTTTGACATGAGATCATTCTGTATATAGTTCATATAAATGTATTTTATGTTAAATGCAATTTTTTTTTGGTCTTGGATACAGGGCTGTTGCTTTTTAAAGGAAACCACGTTCAGGAAAGTGAAGAGCCAAAAGTCATAATGGAATTTTTCCCTTTTTTAATATGTGTGACTTTCCACTTGTTATTTCCTTATTGCCTATACAGACAAAACAATCATCCAAGCCCTTACTGTGTCAGACTTTGTCTAACGTATCTCCTGTTTTTCTGGCTTCTAGTACTAGAACTTTTCTGTCTTTTAGTCTGCTTGGAATGCTAAAAGCATCCTCCTGACTCAGTGTCCTGGACACGCCAACCCTCTGAGGTACCCTCTGGCCTGCCTCAGCTGGGTAAGGCATTTATAACACATGCTTGTTGTGCAGGACACCGGTGTATGTAACTGCCACAGCTAAACCTGCTGTCTGCCAGAGCCCTCTGACATCCTGGCTAGCTGAATTCAGAACTTACCACGCTGATAAACCTGAGTCTGGCTTTACCACGTTTCCCAGCCTTTACTGTCAATGAGACTTGTTTTCCTCTAAATATTTCCTCAGGGATGCTTCACCCATGAATAATTCTCTGAGAAAATCCAAACAGTGCTATCATATGTGCCTTCAAATTCAACCACAATATTGCTAGTGCCATGGTGTCTGCGATACCCAGCTAGATGATAATGAATAGGAAGATGGAAGACTAATTAATCTTTACTGGCTTTACCTTCTCTCTTGTTCCATCCTTAACTGAAAAAAAANGGTTAGACCAGTTTTTCACTGCAAGTATTTCAGACTTGTTTGTTCCTTTTAATTTACCCTTCGTTTCTCTGTATGTATTGGCTGTAGGACTCTTGCAAGCTTTTGTGTTTGAAAGTAGTCTGTCCTAGCCAGTTGCACAGCACTATTTGCTACGAACTAACAATAGTTAAGGCAGAATTGTAGGATCTAGGTAAGTAGTCATGGTCAGACAAAATGCAAAACAAACAAACAAACATAATTTTCCATAAATAAATTGTTAGAACTACAATTTACATTTACATAAATAATTCTGTACATTAGTAAAAAATAAACAAAAAAAAAAACTCTAAAAAACTATATTGAAAGAGCATCTGGAATAAATTAATGAATTAGGAGATAATTAGAAGTGTGGCATTTGACCTGTGATAGTCACTGGTATGTTAAACCAAGAGTTTGTGTTCATTTCAATTCTTCAGATGATTTTTACCCTTTTTGTTAGGTTTGCTTACTGTGAATTGCGTAGACTACCCTTAGGGCTTACTTCTTAGATGGGACTTGTGCAAACGACCCCCACACATGACTATGCAGGCACAGGTAGTAAATCTTTGCTACTTAAAATCTGTGTGTTTTAATATACAGTAAAGTTTGTCATTAGGGATGACAAGAAGAGGGTCTTAGGGATTCAGTTGAAAGTATGCATAGGAATACTGAATTGTTTTCAAAGATTGTAGACATATTTCAGGAAACTCATAGAAAAGTGACTTGAAAATTTACAGCTTTCTTGTTCTTTGGCACATGCAGTACAAACTAATTCCTTCCTCTGTGGAAGTACAGTTGATTTTGTACGTCTCATTATCCAGTAACTAGAACTTAATCCACGGTGACACTTCCAGAACTTCATTAATGAACTCAGATTTGTTGGTCTTTCTCAAATGGGAACGTGCAATGGTCAGATTAGCAGTCTTGGATTCCAGACGAAAAAGTACACAATTGGATATTGTTTCCTAATACTTGGGCGTGTATAGTCCACATTCATAACTGCACCCTACTTGCCTCCCTTTGTAAAGTGTAGTCAACAGACGTTAATGAGCGTGTGCAAATTAATTCAATAATGACCATGTCGCACTTGGAATTTTTAACCAGAAATGTTTTTGAAATGCTCTGTGTTATTCATTTGCAGCTTATTTTCTACAATGCTCACTTGAAAACCGTATGCTGTTGGCAGCATTTGTATTCCTTGTCTCTGACACATTTGCTTTTATCCCTGTAGATGCTTAAAGTGTGCAGATGCCCCCTGTCAGAAGAGTTGCCCAACTAATCTGGACATCAAGTCATTCATCACAAGCATTGCAAACAAGGTAAAATCAGACTCAGTAGTATGTAGAAGCAGACAGCAAGAGTTGCTTGCGGTTCTGTTAGTGCCGTTTTGTTACAAGGTATATTTGTAAAGTTTTAAAAACAAAATAAAATGTTAACAACAGATGCTTTAGAATTCAAGTCATCTAATTTTTAATTATTTTAACCACAGTTCTGTGTTAGTACATACAGTGTAAACTGGAAATCTATTTATTCATGTCAATTTGCAATAAAGTTTCTGCTTTCAATGGTTTGCAAATATACTTGTATCCAAAAAACTGAGCATTGTGATATAACGATTTAGCTTTGCTACTACCTGAGGTGTTACAACTACAAAACTTTTCTTTCATTGCTGGATTTTGTTGTTGTTGTTAAACAAGTGATTAAAATTTAAATTGGCTTTGGGCAGAAATTTGACATGAAAGTGGTCTTCTCAAGGAATGTTTTCTCACTGTTCTTTATAGTTAAGAGGCTCTGGTTAAGGCAAATGTGATCCTTTGCTTAGACTAGTAATAAAATACTACAGGAATAAATGGAACCTCTTTTGCGGAGGTACTGTACCTTTTCCTTTCTGCAGGCTATTTTACTGTAATAATAATGAAATCCTGAAAAATTATTTTGATTTGTGGTTTGAAAATTACTTTTCAGAATAAGAACCAGGAATAAACAAAGATGTCTGCGAAGTTGATATGGAAAGATTAATTGACAGTCTGGGGTAGCCTAAAGATGACTGGATACTGATGACCCTTACCTTTATAAACTTTCTTTCCATCTGTGGAATCATGAGCTACAGCGTGATTTATTTATCTGAGTGAGCCCAACTATGTTCACAATGTCCTGGGGGCAGTACAAAGTTTGTGTGGCCCAGCGTGGTGCTGTGCCCCTGGCTGCTGGGCACAGCTGGGAGGGGCAGGGCTGGAGAGAAGTGGGGAGTGGCACTGCAAAATTCTGCACCTTCACAAGAAATATTAGGGTAAGAGGAGATAAGATGCTTGTATCAATGGTAATGTAATGCTGATGAGGTTTACAGTAACTGGCATTATGCCCAGCACCTGCAAATAGACAGTTTCCTTATATTACCTGTACCTTGTCAGTGTAGCATTTGTTTCTGTGAATGTAGGCATCTGTTCACGACCATAGTTACAGTATGTGGTATGTTGTCTGCTGTTACCTCTTCCAGGAATTGTGAAGCAGACAAACAGAGCAGGGAAGGTGCAAGGCAGTAACGGAAGTGCTAGTCTTGTCCTGTAAGAGTGCTGTAGTTTGTTTAGGAGGAGTAAAGCAAATTTTATGAAAGTATTTTACCAAGGTGGTCTTTCCTTAATTAAGGATTAGTTATGCTACTGCCTTGGCTGGGATAGGGTGATGCGTTGTTGAGGAAGGAAAAGGGGCCTGTTTATTGAAATATGAATGCTGCATCAGGGAAGGCAGACTAAAGATTACAACAGATGTCAGAAGAACTGATGCCAGCAGCATCCTGGCATGAGAAATGTGGTGGGTCTTTTAGACTGTCATAGCCTCAGAAATATGATATCCTTTTGAGACTTGGCAGAAAGGGTAAGTCATTTTAACAGCTGATTCATTCTGAATTCTGTGAATCCATTACCCAGCAGAGAAAGTCAAGGTAGGGTGACTGAAGAGCTTGGAGAGTTGTATTTTGGCAAAGGTAAATTAGAATAGTAACAGGAATCTGCCTTAAAGTTGTGAAGCCTTTGCCCTGCTACCAACAATGGATGCATCCTTCGAGGTTTTAATAGGACCAGGTTTTACCTCTCTGATGGATGGTGAGGCAGGTCAACCCTACAGAATTTGGGCTGTTTGACAGCTCTCTTAATGCATCTTAGAAGCTTCAGATGCTGGATAAGACTCTGCTTTTGTCCTGAGCAAGTGATCTGATCAGTTGCGGTTTTATCAGGAAATTCTGCTTCAGAAAAGAATTGCAGTATACTGCTATTCTCTCGTGAGACTTAACATTGCCTGGGGGAAAACCCAAGAGTCTCAGAACACTGAAATGTACTTACAGCCTTTCTTTCATTTTTGGACCTCATCACTAGCAATAGCTTCTGTATCCAGGCCAAAACTGTAGTTTTTTATAAAAGAGTAGACTATGCTTTTGGTAACTGCTTTTGACTCATGTTGAAACCTAATGATTGCATAGACTAAAGGATACTTTCATACACAGGAAGTTTTAAAACATCAGGTAGTCAGTTTCTGCCAGACAAAGTTTTATGACATGAGCTTGCATGTGTAAATTTGGCACTGCATATAAGAAATCCAGTTCTAAGTAGGAGTTGGCATACAGAATTACCCTTTGTTTTCTCTCCTTACCCTATTGGGAGAAATCCAATATTGCATAGTTAAGGGAACATTTATCTGAGACAACTCTAGTGCAGAATTGAGAAAAAAAAAAAAGAAGAAAAAAGAAAAAAATGTGCGATATAGTTATCAAAAAGGTGAGGTAATGGGCTGAACGGGCTAGGAAATCCTGCTTCTTTCTGGCTTCCATGTCAGTGGCTGTACCTCCTGTGATTCACATACCAAGCAGGCAAGTAACATGGCATAGAGGGAACCCTATCTCACCTTGATGGCTACAGTATGCTAGTCTGAATTTTTCCTGAATTTTTCTTTTGTTGAATTAACATCTGATGCATTTGATAATTATAACAAATTGTGTTCTTCAAGAAAAGTAGCAGTAAATTCTTCTGTTTTCCTTTATTAATAGAATGTTTATACGTTTATCTTGGTATATGTATTTAATACTGTTTGTTGTTGTTTTTATTGTTGTTTAAATGCTGCACTTTTAAACTCTTGCTTTCTACCATGTAAGCGGTAGAGTTAGGGTGGAAGTTGAGAGGGTGACACAGAAAGTTGAAATGATTCACTTAAGGTCCTGGCCCTGGCAGAGCTGGCGTGAGACCCCACTGGTGTGGCTGGTACTGCATTGGCCTCTGCCCCATTTCATTCTGCTGCTGTAATCTTCGAGGTACCTGCATCATTTGGTCTTAGAGGAGACAGAAGACAAGAACAGTGCATTTTTTTTTAAACCACGCTGAAGCTTCTGCTTCATAAAAAAGTACCCCTCAGATATCATTCAGCAATATGGTGCCTGAATATTTTTGTATTATTGTCATAAATGTGCTGCTTCATACCGACAAAGTTTTGTTAAATGTGTTTGAAGATAATTTTCAAAATGGTCTTTTGGTTGCTTTCACCTTGAAAATATACTTTCTTTTTTAATCTGATTGTTTATAAATATATCGAGTAGAATATTTGGGTATTTGAGGCCACTAAGTACAGGAAATCCAGGTAGGGTTTCTGGGCTTAGTGAAGTTCTCCCACTTCTGAGTCTTTCTTCATCATTTTCTCAAAAAATTCTCTGCAAAAGGTTACCCTTCTGGTTGTTTAGAGGAGACTCAGTGCAATGAATTCCTCATCCTCATCTGTGTCTAAGCAGTGAGCAGTCTTGGACTCAAGTATTTATTTAAACATTATTCATTATTAATATACAGAATTTAGACAGCAGCATACTGAAAATAAATTACTTTGTCAGGTATTTAAGAGCTCTATTGTATGTAGTTTGTTTTGTTGGAAATCTGCTCTAGCAGTCATGAAAGGTCAGGGATTCTTGTTCTCTAAAGCCTGAGGCTTTTTAGATATTTACAGGCCATGTACAATGTAGCTGTTCCTTGCTGCTCTGCCATTAGACCTCAGCTCAAGAGCAGAAGAGGGAGAGGGAAGGAGGTGTTGGTTCTGGGTTGAGAGGGTAATTGAATTGCTAGGCTCAATGAGCCTTGAGCCTCTTTGGGAAAAGGATATCACTTAGGGTGCATTGTGTTAGGCTGCTGTGACTCAGTCGAGTTTAGGCCACAACTTGCATCCGCCTTTTCCATACAAACTGGATTACAACCCCACTTTATAAAGGTACAATTTAGTCTATTGTGTCTTTGCAGTCAGCATTTCTCAGCTCACACAGACTGCTTGCAATTGTATTTCTTGGAGATCAGACTTCAAATTCCCCATGCATGCATTACTACATTTGTTCTTGAACATCACAAGTTGACAAGAATTCTGACTTCCAGGTGTCCTGTCTTTATGTACAACCTTCTCACAGCAAAGTGCCATATTCTTTGTTTTATAATGGACAAGAACCATCTTCATTATCGCTTCCTCTAAAATTAAAAAAAAAAATACTAAGGAAAAAAGAAAACATTTAGCTGCTGCAGAAGAAAGATTCCCCTACTTCCTTATCTCCTCCGAAATAGTACCAGGAGAGAGCTTAGAATTTTGTGTCCACCTTTCCCTGTGTTGATATGTCAAGGCAAGGACTTGATAAAAATGGAGCTCCAGCACCCATCGTCCTTTAGGGCTGGTGAAACCACGTCTTTTACAGCAGCAGGAAATCCTGCAGCTCTCAGCCTGTCTGTCCAACTCTCCTCCTGTTAGGCAGGAGGGTGTACTGGAGGAAGCTGACAGCAGCTGCTCACCGCTGTCTGCCTTTGTACTGTGCACTGAGATGGTCTTGGAGTTTGTTGTCATCAGACACCTTCATGGCTGAGTAGGCACACTGAAAAACTGATGGTGCATGCAGTTCAGGCACAGGGATATTAAGTTGTGTTATATGGCACAGGCGTAAGGCGTGAGGGACTCAGCCTTTGTAGTCTGAGTCTGTGATGAAGAACTGGGGATGCAGAAGTATCTTTTGTGATACCAGTACTCAAAATCATGCTTTGTCACTTCAGCTCCTGGTTACTAGCTCTCATGTTTTTTATCTCAGGTCTTGCTGTATTACCATGGTGCTTGACATTGATCCAGCAGTTTTCTTCTTCTTCAGAAGAACCATCTCCCATATCTAGTCTGAGCTGACATGTCAACCATTTTTTAACAGACCTCATAGGTGGACAATTGCCCTCTGGTAATCATTTAAAAAAAAAAAAAAAGCCACACTGCCAACTGCCTTGTGGATAGGACTGTAGGAATGTCCCTTGGCTGTGCAGAATGCTGGCAGGGAAATGGTGGAGAGAGAGCTCAATGGGGGAAGTAAAGGACACAACTGTGGAACACAAGAGTAAGTTTTAGGATATAAGAGAAACATTTAGGTTAAAATGAAACTAAAGAAAACCAAGATTTTCAAGTGAGAAATGGAGGAGGGAATGAGCTTGGAAGATAGAGATAGATACGCAAAGGGTAAAGGTGAATCTGAAGTTTGGGAGAGTGAAGGATTAAAGGGAAAAGTGTATGTGGCAATATACTGCAAATGAGAAAGAAAGAAACGTGTGCAGACAAAGGCAAAAGACAAAAAGCTGTGGGATCATTAAGGGAAAATGAAATGAAGAAAAGATTGTAAGAGAGGAAGGGTGGTGAGACATAGGAGTCTGACAGGTGAGAGAAACAGAATGATGGTTTTCTGTGCCAGAGAAGCTCAAAGCAAATTAACAAAGGACATCTATATGCTTGGAAAGACTGTTGAAGATCATGAGTTCATGTGTAAAATACTGTAAATGGGATACTGTTAATACAATGAAAGATTGTAGAAGTCAGAAATCTGCTGGATGATTGGTAATAATTATATAGAGATACGCATCACAATTAATTTCTAAGTACTACTTTGAGGCTGCAGGCTTTTGAAATTGCTGTTTCATGAAGCTTTCTCTGTTAATCTTTGTATATTTCAGGTCACTAAATACAAAAAAACATTTAAAAGAAAAAGTAGTAATGGTGTTAAATTGATATACTTGAAGCAGTGACTTTTCTTGAGATGTCTGTTTGTACTTAGTGTAATGGAATGGCTGACAGCTGGTTTCAGTTGCCATAGTGTAATTATGTAGAATAGACTTTTGCGATGACACTATGTCAATTAAGGAATCTCTCACATTCTAGACTACAAAGGACAAAATGACAGTACAAGATATTTCTTCCGTTCTTTTTCATAAAAGTATAGTGACACTGTGTGAAATTACAGTCCTGTTATGATGACATAAGTCAAATGATGTGAAAGATTTCTGGACTGATTAAAAATCATCAGATTATAATATGGAATATGTATGATTTGGTAAGATGTTATGTTTTGTTCACTCTTCTTGGAAGATATTTTGGTGGGGGGCTGACAGACTGGGGGCGTTTCTTGTTATATTTGAACTGGTGTGTGTCAGTGTGAAAAATGCTGCTTACATAACAATATGCTTTAAATAGTGGTTCTTTGGTATGTGAAAATATTTTAATCCAGCACAGCTTGAGAAAATTTTAAGGCCATCACAAAACACGACCATAGATAGACGGAGGTGATATTTTCCAACATTTTTTTTGGTATGTCTCTCTTTTTTTAAACTTCACCCAGAAGAAAAGGAAATGACTAGTTTTTTTCTTTTAATATACTCACTCTATCCCATAATCCTGATGAAGTCAATGTTTTCATTTTTATTACACAAAGCACAATAATGCATATCCTTCTTTTTTTTTTTTTGAGAAAACTGCAATATCAAAACACCCTGATGCATAAGGAATTTATATAAAAGCTTGTAAATTAAATGAAAGAAAAGATGCTATAAGCATTTCCTGATAGTAAATGCAATTTCATCGGGTCTCTCTGTATTGATCCTATGTGTTTTAATATTTTTTTTTTTTCCAAGCAAAAAACAGTCTCATTTGCATGCAAATTATATAATGCTTCCAAATGATACATGTGGAGATCCTCCTCTGCCTGGTTTCTGCTGATTATTGATGTCTGTTTAAGGCTTGTTTTTGTTCCCTGTGTTAGCAGTGTAGCATTTATTGACATTTTGATGTAGGAAACCACAAAATATCCTATCCAGTTAGATTAATTTATTTCTGTGGAAGTGCACAGGAAAAAGAAAAAAGGTTCTATGAACAAAGGCATGAGCAGACATTTATCGCATCTAAAAATTCAGAAACATTCTAGTTTTAGACGTGCTTTGTCTGTGACATCTGTAAGAAACTAAGCAACTGAGTCATTTTTATTATTTCAGCAGCTAAGAAAATGCTACAAACTGTTAAGGTAGTTTGCATCATTCCGTGTGCTGGAGTAACATAGTGATTTTAATGAAGTCTGCCTCCTCTTAACTCTGCTCTCATGTACTGCATGTGCTGTGCAGTTACCAGCTTGCCGTGTCTGTGCCTCGCATCTGTTTTGTGTGCAGCCTACCTAACAACTTGTTTTTCTGAAATGAAAATGATCAGTTATGTAAAGGGTCTGCTTGTTCAGCTGGGACTAGAATTTCAGTAGATTTTAATAATGTCTGAGCAAATCCTATGAAAATACACCCAGAAATCTGCTTTGTGGTTCCAGGTGATGAACAGGGGCTCATGCTATGCACTAGCTTGACATCTGTAAGCAAAAGTTCCAATGGTGTTCACAAGTACATTTCTTAAACACTGGCACTCTTTTGGGACTCTCTAGCAGTGTCTGTAGCATCTTGTTGAGCTTCAAGAATTATACATTCGGTCTTTTAATTGTGCCTTTTGATGAATTTGAACTTCCCAAACTGAAGTCTTGTTATGCATTGTTTGTTACCTAGTCAGATCTTGACACTGCTCTGTTTATTCAAAGCTGGATTCTTGCTCAGTGTGGTACAGTGTTCACTTTGAATAAGCACTTCTGTCTACAGTAGTCTACTTGACACACAGTAGGTCTCTGGCACTGGATAGGATCTGCTGTGACTGAGTCCTTCATGTCCTGAGATAATCCTAAACCCTGGATTGTTCTGAGTCACCTGTCCCTAGATAAAGTGATGAAGAAAGGCATTTGTTATAAGAACAGTTTCATGCTAGTATCTGTTACTGAAGATTGGAATGTGGAAGGTGTGGCTGGAAAAAGGATACATACTGTTCTTTCATCCCTCACTTATTACTGGTTTGGAAACAGCTGGAATGAGATCCCAGCATTAATTTCTCACCAAATAAACTTTTGTGAAACCTCAGCCGTGTGCTCATTCTGAGAAGTACTGTATTATAGTCTTTTGAGCTGCTTTTAAAAGAAACTCCAGTATTGATACCTCTCTCATGGGCTCTCCTTGGTGAGACTTTTAGAGGGGAATGAGAGGAGTGGTAAAATAAAGAAAAATACAGACTGCAATTGAGTCTTCTATATTGACCATACAGAAGAAAAAAGAATGTGAAAGGTTTACTTTAATTACACCATAATTTCAATAATGTCAATGTAATGTAATGCAGAATTGTCATCCTCCTCTAAATGAAACTCAGTTCACTCCTGACATTTCCTCTAATGCTCCCTTTCAGGAGAATTATCCAGTCTAAAAAACAATCAAGGGTAGTTTTCTGACTGCATCAGACACTAGGAGATTGTGAATGTTCATTACTTACCTTTTTATTATGGAAACAAAACTCTCATACATATCAGGAAACTGTTTCTTTTTGAAAAATGTATTTGCTAAGTTGTAGATTGCACATAAATTCTTTAACCAGTTCTCTGTTTTGCTGCTTAGGGAAACAGGGAAAAATGTGTTTGCCTGTATCAGTCTGCGATTGAGGAAAAAGAGTTCAAAAAATTCTCAGATCTGCAGGCAGTTACGTAGGAAGCCTGTTCTCACTGCAGTCCTGGGACAATTGACACCACTGATCTGGTGTGAAGGAGAGGCATATCTGCAGAGGTGGTGTGCACAGATGTGTAGAGTATACTTCTCTGTCATAAAGAACTGATAATCTAGCTGCTGGTCAGGCCTCCAACAAAGGTTATAACTCAGCTACTGCCTAACTGACATAGACATGGAGAAAGTATTTACAAGTACGTACTGCAGGTCTAGTACTCTTCTAACATAGATTTGGTAAGCCACTGAAAATCTTACAACTGCCATGCTCTGAAGATGGTTATTACAATTCTTCAAGCTAAGAAGAAAAATATTATCTATTTATAATCAACAATTCTGATTTTCTGTCCAGTGCCTTTGAAATGATTCTGTATAACACATTGGTACTTTCAAATGATGTCAGCATTATTTATTATATTTATATAGTGTCTTACTAGCCAATTAAAACATTTTATATTTCTTATTGAATTTTCTTTTCCCGGATATGTGACTCTTTTTTCTTTTCTTTTCTTTTCTCCAGAACTATTATGGAGCTGCCAAAATGATTTTTTCTGACAATCCTCTTGGTCTGACATGTGGAATGGTGTGTCCCACATCGGATCTTTGTGTCGATGGCTGCAATCTGTATGCCACTGAGGAGGGACCAATTAATATTGGTGGATTGCAGCAGTTTGCTGCTGAGGTAGGTAGGACTTGCAAATGCCTGAAATGCTTTGTGTGTATCAAAGAATATTGTATAAATGGATGCCTTTGTTATTTTTTTTTTTTTTTTCAAAAAAGTTTTACTAATAAAGGTGTAGGAAGTTAAAATAATTTTCTTTATCTAGCAGCATTTTCGGAAGCTTAATGCTTCTGTAATGTAATACTTTATAGGAACATAAGGAACATTATCTGTGAACAGGATGACTCTTTAGAAACGCGAGTAGCTGAGACAATTTGTTTTAAATGGAAGATTTATATAAACTGGGTTAAAATGTGGTTCTCGCTGAAGTAGGCTGCATAGGGAAAAAGATCAAGTACGCCTGCATCGGTAACTGCATGTTGAGGAGCTGCACAGTTCTTCTGAGTATAGGGTAGTTCCTAGAGCAGAATTTAACTAGTTCTCTGGTCATAAACTCTGTTCTGTGAAGCCAAACACTCTGCAAGAACTCTAAATCTTGTGGTAAAGAGAGTATTGCTCTCCCATTACAAATGGGTGGTTAGATATTATTTACTATCCAGAAATACTTGACTTTCTCATCTACTTGATTAAAACTTTCATTTTTTTTATGGATAAGTTACTTTGACCTCTTTCCTTTTTGAAAGCTTTGATTTTATTATTTTATTTTTATTATTTAAAGTTAA
>VXAV01000127.1:151843-164150 GCA_013399715.1 Alectura lathami
AATCCAAGAAACTACAAGATTAGTGAGCATATGTATTTTCTTTTGGGCAAGTGTAAAGCTTCAGATGATTTAGACATTCTGCTCTCCTATTTTGCCAAAATGATGTAAATAAAGAGATTCAGACTGATCTGAAGTAGATGCCTCTGTTCATCTGTTCAGATAGGTATAGATGCACACACTTGTTTATGTATATAATTATTAGGTTGTATAGGTATATATATGTATTTTCATCACTGAAGCAAAGGTCATTACTTGCCACTTGATGACTGAAGTCTTCTCAAGGGTTTCTGCTGAGGTGCACACATATATCTTTTATGCCTCTGTTTAAATTTAGTATTCAAGATTTACATCTGAACAAGATGGAGGCTATCACTCAATTGTTAAATTCCTTTGAGGGCATGGAGAAGTTATACCAAATTCATGGCCTCCGCTGGCACCTCTTCTGATCCGTGAAGTATCTGTGGGTAAAATTTCTCTTCTGGTCTCTGTACCGATGAGGAAGTTTACATGAGTGACTATGTATTTAAAAAAAAAAAAAAAGCATATACACATATTAAAATTGCATGTTTTTATACAGTCCGTAACTAATGACCACGTCCCTTTGCTGTACCTTGAGCAGTTTGGGTGGTCATATTTACAAACTTATGATGAAACACCAGTCACCTTTACAAAGCCTGAGAAAACATCTTTGTAGGACAGACCGAAATAGAAATGTGAATCAATCTGGAAGTAACAGATGACATGTCTGTAAGGCCAATTTTTTATCTCTGCTGTCATTTGTAGACTTCACACCCCCTTTATAATGGCTGTGGGTCGTGATTCGATGAGCAAACATGGCTACCTGCTGCAGGTCTCTTTATGTGTTTGTACATCTTCCTTCTCACCAGGAGACTTTTAAAGATTCTGGAGCACCTGTTAATCTTTTGTTAGCTGCTGCTAAACCTTCTCTATCATCTGTTACTAAGTAGCTAGCCACTTCAATGTACTTGAGATTTGAACATGCAGAAGTAAGAATCAGTACATTTTTGAACCGGAGTTCTCATTTGCAGGAAAGAGGCTACAGACACTGAACTGTATTTGTTCTACCTATATTTGAGTTTTATCAGTTAGAAAAGCTGATAAAATCACCTTCTTCAATGGCTTTTATACATATATGTAAAAACTTGATATTTGTTGCACGGTAGAAGACTTAGTTAAAAATAAAATAATATTAATAAAAAGATTAAACAGCTGTCAAGTAGATGATAAATATAATAGTGAAATATTACTGTTTAGGAACCAAATGCAAGTAATATATGGTAAAACTTGATTTGTGTCTCCTTTTAGACCTAATACTATGATTAATAGGGAGGAATTATGGCTTGATAGATAATGCTAAATATCTGCCATTTTTCTTCAAAAATCTGTAGAAATGTATTAAAAAAGCTCAGTTCTAGTACAATGATTGATACGAAAACTGCAGGAAGGATGAATACCTCACGATGGCTTTCCTCATAATGTTCTAAGTTTGTTTAAATGATATATTAGTGCCAGCAGTTCTAACAAAATAAAATTACTGTACAGTTCTATTTAGCACTCTAACACAAATAACATTTTGGTAAATTTTATTCTTCTTACCATTTTTGTACTCTCTTTAAATGTTTGTTAAAAGTACAGTTGTTAACCTTTAGAATTACTGCAACAACAAAGAATTTGTATGTGTTGTAATTGTCATAGTTAGCAATAATAGGAAGTCACTTTTGTCATTAACATTTTTTTAGCTTTCATTCAGTTAATTTTTAGTATATATGTATAATTGAAGGAAATCCCATTGTATGAGTGCTTCCAAATAACAATTGTTATAAAAATATAGATTAAAAAACTGAAGAACATCATTGTTACTGCGGCTAACACAGAAGTTGGCCCAGATACTCTGAACGAGGTGTGTTCAGTTCTTTACCTATATGAGTAACTTAGCAAATGGTGTGATTTAGGTGTGCAACATGTGGTACTGTTAATGAGAGCCGCATGGTAATTCTCATGCACTGTGTAATAGTTTGTCCCACAGGGGCTTATTTACTGAAAACTCTATGGTACATAAAGCCAATTTTAGATTTATTTATTTTTTCCCTTGGAATTAGTCTGAGGATCATACACTTGCCACATTATGAGAGAGAGCAATAATAAAAAGGCACAACTGCTAGCTGAGATAAAAGATAAAATTGCAGTAAAGCGGGACTGTAGGTTTAAAATGGAAAATATATGGGTATGACGTATGCCCCTTTGTGCTTCTGAACAATGACTGATCATCTGTTCATACTGCAGATAAAACTCCCTAATTGTATAATATTTGTCTTGCATACAGTAGAACAACAACAACAAAAAAAGGGACCTCACACCTCATGCATTTTTCTTCTTCCCTTCCATATAGCTTTGTAACTATGTTAACCTCATTTTCAAAGTAAATTGTAATCCAGTCTAAAAAATGTGGATTTTGACAATTAAATGTTCAAATAAGAAAAAAATAATAAAGGAAATGTCCTTTGTATTTGTGATGTAAAATGTGTATACTGGGATGCAGTTACCACGGTAACTGTTGC
Source organism: Alectura lathami (assembly GCA_013399715.1). Lineage (NCBI taxonomy): Eukaryota > Metazoa > Chordata > Aves > Galliformes > Megapodiidae > Alectura > Alectura lathami. The sequence continues at coordinate 154,423 of VXAV01000127.1, forward strand.
ATCTAGAGAATAACATGGAGTAAAAGCTCACTATTATAAATGATGAGTGTCAAGCGCAGGTTACACCTGCTGCTGCACAGGTCAAAATTATATTAATGTCTTTATCTGTCTCCTTTGCCCGAGTATGTTAGAATCAGGAAACATCTCTGTTTTTGGAACACAAGTTCAGAGGAAATATACTGAGATTGCAGTGACAATACATACGGGCATGAGCTATCTGACTGTCAGTCCCACAAAATAAACTGAAATTACTGGTTACTCTAGCACAAGTTTGTAGGCTTGCATTGCAGTAGGAAAGGAAGCATGAGCTATTGTGTTCTGTTGTCGTTTTACCAGGAAGCCCTCAAAATCTTGCTTTTCTGAAGATACTACTGAATTGAAGGGGTCTCCTTTATTTCTAGCTCATCATTCTGAAATGAGCAGCCCAAGCTGAATAGAAAACGTATTATTTTAATCTCTGTGTACTAGATTCAAATACTAGATGTTTAGCACTGTGACTCTCATACCCGCTACAGTTCTGGTGATTAGTTCACCTTTAGAGATCTGTCCTGGCTGTTGTTACGGCAGAAAGCAATTGGAAAAGGAAACTTTTTACTCTTTTGCTCCTAAAAGACCTTGCTTGGTGGTAACCTCAGGGCATCTCATTAGAGAGGCTGGGCTGGAGGGCTGTGCTGAGGGGCCTCTCTTGACCCACCATGGCTGAGGAGGCAGCGGATGCCTGGAGGGAAGGCCCTGGTGGCGTGTGCTGTGCCCGCGGGCTCAGGGTCCCTGTTAGTTGCACGTTGACAGCTTTGGTCAGTCTCAATGGAAGTGGGAGGGGGTGGAGCTCCTAGCACTGGCCAGCTCTGGGCTGCCAGCCATGCTGTGCCCAGGGCGTCATGGGGCTCTGACGTGGCTGCCTGGCCCCTCACCATTGCCCACACAGATGGGCACGCTGCTCCAGCTGAGGAGGACTGCTCTGGGAAGCTGAGGCAGCAGGACAAACAGAAAGACAGCTCTGTTTCGTGGTATTAGATTCTATTTTAGTACATCTTTATTTTCTCTTTTAAGTGGTATTGTAATCTATAATTATTTTGAAGGAGAGGGCATAGCCTTCTGCAATAGTTCCAGGGGTGAATCTGAGATCTGAGGAGTTTTGCCAATTGAATGAATGTTGCAATGTCCTTCTTAGTGATTCATGAGACTTTGAGGTATGGGCTCTGCAATGTCCTAGATCTGTGGGCTTTCTTGGGACCTGAATAATGTTTTTGTGTAGTGGTGATGTAAGTTTGAAAAGTCCTTAATAAGGTGTTTTAGCCCTTATTTTTGTTAACAGGCACCTGCTTGCATAGAAGTTTGCAGCATTGCAAATTTATCTGTTACTTGTGTAGGAAGGATCAATCATTTTCTTTAATTAGCTCATATTTGTGGAAAAAATCTTCCTCTACCTCTTGTGTTATCAATTTCACTACATGAAATTGTGTGATTGCACAGTTTGACAATTTCCAGATGATGACTAAGCATGCAGCTTGCATCATTTTTGTTAAAATCTGTGCAGAATATTATTTTCTCATTTAAATATTCAACTACCTTATATTAATGTATACCACATTACAGATAAATATCCAGTGGGGAAGTGTGAAACCAAAACATTAAGTTCCTAACTGTTAGTGATTTCATTGCCTATATTTTTCTTTCTATGTACTAGTAAAATTTGGTAATTCAGAATATACCAATATGTTTCACACTAAAATACCACCTGGATGCTATTGGCTGCATCAGTAGCTGCTTGGTATCTCATCATCTTGGTGAAAGATACTTAAAGGTAACCTGACTAATAACATATTTCTATAGTCTTTTAAGCATAGCACCATCATTGCACCTTGAGAATATAAAGACTTCATTATTAAAGTCAAAACTTTGTACTAAAAGATGAAATGTTCCTTCAATTTTCCCATTTTCTTTTTGTTATTCCAACCTTTTTCTTTGGAAGATGAGTGATTTGTACTTTCTACTTTAGAAATTTGATCTTGTGTATGTGTCCTGGATACTACCAAACTTGCTTTTTAGCTATCACATTTTATAGGAATAGGCAGAGGTCTTTGTTGTTGTTGTTTTTCTTTTTTTTATATATATTTTAACAGAGAGTAAACTTTAAATCTACCTACTGTATTATTTAACAAATTATATGTCATAGTCCAAAGATAATTTTAAAGGTAAATCAGAGTAAAATTGTATGACCATATTAGAGCTCTGCAAAGAGGTGGAGAAGGATATCTATAGTATGTGCATCTTAAATATTATGATCAGAAAATTCCAAGATGACTGAAGTTAGTTACTTTGCATTTATTCTAATTTATGTAATTTATATAAAATTTGGGATAGTGAATCTGAATAAAAGCTCTAACCTGCTGTAATGATTCTATTTTTTTATTCATTTAAATCATGTTTTCCATGCCATAAAATAATTTTCATCAGATTGGCAAAATGTATTTCTGTGTTACCTGCCACAAACTGTCAGATGTCATCTTTTCATCAAAACTTGCTAATACTAGAGTTTTGTACTGAAGCGAAGAACCAGGATTTTATTGCATGAGCAGAGCAATAGGCTTTTTCCTGTATGTATTTTGGAAAGCATTTAAAATGAGTTTGCTGAAACTTTCCAGGAAAATTTAACTTGAATCAGATGCTCAACAATTAAAACAACTAGTCTGGTTTATTGGGAAATATAGAACCTTAAGACAAATTTGTTTGCATTAAATGACTGGAATTATGTTCCTTATGTTGAGTATACAGAATGTTTTGGAGCAAGAACTGACCCCACTGCAGGGAAAAGATATTTGATATGTAAGGGAGAAAAGAACAAACTCCCAGACTTCACATTGGAGAGAACATTGAGCAAGTGGGCTCACACCTTTACGTGTGGAAGTAATGCAAATAGGGAAACTCTAATGTGTTATAAATATCTGAATCAAGAGGCAGTTTATTCCAGTTGTTGGAACTTTGGCAGAATAGGTCTGCTGTTTCAGTTTGACCAAGCTGTATCAGACAAAGCCTCAGATATCTTGTGTGAGCTTTATAGCAGAGGAAACTAATCTTTTTCTTGGTGCAAATCCGAGCATGTGTAAGAAGTGTTGAGTCCAGCCTGGTCACTGACACCGTTATGGGGGAAACAATGTGAAAAGAGCATAGAACAATCAGTGTCAAATGCTGGAAGAAATAGAAAAGGATTTCTAGAAGCAAGGCAGTACTTGCACTCTCCAATTGCACATTGTAATAAATTATGGGTGGAGATCTTTCCTTTTTGTAAGTTGGGATATACTTTCTATGGACTGTAAGGTATATGAAACATTTAAAAGTGGACTGAATCTGTGTGATCTGTGTGAATAGGCCTTGGATGGTGAAATAATGATGATTGGCTATGATTTGATAAAGAAATAAAGAATAAATAATAGTGCTATTAATGTCTATTACTAATCTGTCTAATCTTTTTTACTTGAGGAGATCCAGAAGGAAAAGCAGATAATGGAGATAATGTCCAGGTCTTCCCACTGAGAGGCTAAGCTTTAAAATTCATTATTTGGTCTTATTTTTCTGAATGAGTTTTGACTTCAAAGCAGAAGAAAAACTTCATCCAAACAAAAATGAAATCACATTTTTGAGAGGAAGGTGGACTAGCAAGGTGATAGCATTAAGTTTACTGGCTAGAGTCTGAAGAGAAGAAAAATTGGAGAGTTGCGTGTAATGCAGTATTGAACACTTGCTAGTAAGACAGTCATCTCTGCACACCAAAGGGTTTGTACGGAAGAATTCAGTGATATTTAATTAGATGAATTACAGTGTAGTGAAACTTCACAACGAGGTGAGTAAAAATCTTTTGAAATGCACTGAAGCAGTTTGCTGTTTTCACACAGTTACCCTGCCAGCCTTAATATGCAAAACTGCCACAGAATCCCAGATGGCAGGATATTGTCAGACAAGCTGGCTCTGCTGCATAAAGACAGTTTCACCCTACTTGCAAATAGGCTGAATTACAGTTGACCACTCATCCTCAACTACTAGCATTTCCTGTATGAGTGCTTGGTTCTGAAGCCTAACGCTGCAGTACAGTATTGCTGTGTCTTAGTATAACATTTAGCCTAGTCAATCATAAATATAAAGCTCATAACGTTAACAACTAAGTAAATTCAGTAATAAAAGTATTAAGCATGTGCATATTCATAGTGTTCAATGGAGACATTGAATATGCAAGTTATACTTATTTGCATTAGAGTAGCCTTCTAAAACAAGTATGTGAGGCTTTAATGGAACTTCGGTATCATTCAAACCATTTATATGTGAATGTAACAATGCAGACATTTTAAAAATATCCTATTGCATTTTAGTTATCATAGTCTAGTTTCACAGTACAAGTTTTCAGTATTGAAATCCATTAATAACCGCATTAAAGCTTCCCATATTGTAAGAATTGTCAGGTTTAAACGTTTCTTTTTTTGAAACAATTATCTGTCTCTTGCTTCTTGTTTGTTAAAATGCTATGTCAATTTACAAAGACTGGTGGAATTTGACACAGAAATTTTAGAGGGAAGGAACTAATCATTGGTTTACCTAGCATGAGTGCTCAAGTGCGCATGAAGAAAATGAACATTGATTCAAACCATAAATGAAAAAATTCTATTCATGACTGGAATTGCCAAAGTTTAACTTGAAAAAAAAACTGCTTCTACAGTTCTAAGGAAAGTTTTTTGGTTTTTTTTTTTTTTAAAAAAAAAAAGCTAGACAAACTTATTAAATGTCTTAATGAATAAGCTAAATCACAATTTATATAATCTAGAGGGCTAGTTACTTTGTGTGGAATGCAGTCCTGCATTGAAATTAGTGGGAAAAAGTCTGGTAGTATCCAAGGGCAGCCTTGAAGTGTTTGTAATATGACTGAGAAACCTGGTGCAATGAACTTTTGTATCCTTTTGGTGTGTAGTATTGTGCTTCTGCTACACAGATATACTTCTTAGGATAAATATTCTTTTACTAATATCTAAAATAAAATGAAGATATAACTCTGCTCTTCCATGCTCCTAATCTTCAGTGGCCTATAAGAGCTGTTNAAGATAGAGACTCAATTCCTTCCCTTCCAATGTACTTACATGCAGAGAACAGTGAAGTCCAGCACAGTGAACATAGAATACCTCTGCCTTAGCCTCTTACCTTTATGGCTGTGTAGAGGATTGATCCAGTGCAAATCTGAAATAAAATGTGTGACATTGCAATAAGCTCATTGTGCTGGCTTCTGTATAAATTATAGAATGGCTTGGGTTGGAAGGGATCTCAAAGATCATCTAGTTCCAAGCCCCCTGCCGTGGGCAGGATTGCCAACCACTGGATCAAACTGCCCAAATACATAGTAGTGGTCCCAAAGTACTTTTAGTAGTCAAGATAAAATGGAGCAGATCTCCATTTTACAGCTGAAGAATTGAGGCCTACAGAGAGCAGCCTCACTTTCAGGTATGCCTGCAACAATTGGACAGTTATAGAGCGAAGAATATCTCAATTAGGTAATCAATTAACATGAAATGTTAGCTGTGTGTAGGAGGGCATATCTAAAGTAGGGGTTAGCTATGAGAAGACAAGAGGCAGTTCCTAATAAACGTTCAAAGTCTCCTGATGATAGGCTGGTTGCCTATCACCTCTAATAAGCAAAATCTTAAGTGACTTATGCAGAATCACACAGGATATCTCTGGAAGAAGAAGAGCCCCTTCACTAGCAGTGCAATCCTTTGCATTATTCACAAAAATATTCTCTTAGTAGTAAGAGTAGTCTGAACCTCATCTGGAAGGAAACATTTGGTGTTCCAGAGGTTCTTTGCTATCTGACTGACTTTGTGTTACTTTTCTGTTGTTGCTGTCTGGTCCCATCTTCTCTGTAAGGTTTAAGGCAGTGAAAGAGCTGACTTCAGATCTTTTTAAGACAGAAAGAACCATATAAGGACTCTAACTACAACATTCCTCATAAATACACATGTTGTGTCAGTTGAGAATCTCAATACTGTTATGAAATATTATGCAATAATACGTCAAGGATATTTGACAGTACTAATGGAAACTTCCACCATATTATTCAAAATTTTAAGAGGGAATGTAAAGTATGTAACCTGTTGAATGTTTTTTTTTTTTTTCAGGTGTTCAAAGCTATGAATATTCCTCAGATCAGAAACCCTTCCTTACCTTCTCTAGAAGATATGCCTGAAGCCTATCGTGTGAAGGTAGCTCTTCTTGGTGCAGGACCTGCAAGTTTAAGTTGTGCTTCCTTTTTGGCTCGATTGGGCTATTCAAACATCACCATATTTGAAAAGCAGGAGTACATTGGTGGCTTAAGGTAAAAAATATTGGAAACAAGTACTTTTAGCCCTACACAATGAAATAATTAGTAGTTGTTTACAATGCTTTAAAGAGACACTAAATTCTCAGAATTTTAAATTTAGGATGCTTTTTATGAACTACTTATGAACTACCTTATGCAAATAAATGTGAGAATGAATAAATCCATTGTCTGCCTTCTTACGCAAATAAAGGTGACAATGAATAAATCCATTATGACTACCTGTACTTGCAGGTTCAGTAAACCATATTGTAAGAGTAAAATCAACCCCCTGCAATTCTCAACCTTCAACAAATTGTAAAGAACACAAATGAAGGCACCTTTGCAGTTTCCCGGTATATTATACACTTGGATGATATTTGCATGGTTCAGGGTCAGCATCATGTCCTCTGTACCAGAAGATGAATTTTTACCACTTCAACAATGGTTGAGGTCATATCTTATGAGCTTGTTGGCATTCCTAATTAAAAGAGAAAATATTTCAGGAACTGATAAGAAAACAATTCAGAAACCAATTGAAAATCAAAAATGAATTTTACACATTGAGGATGTAAACACTTTTGTGTGGCTCCAAAATAACAAGTGCAGAGAGAAAGAACAGTGATGCACTCATGTTTGTCTCATTGCAGCATCACTGAAATCGATAGAGTTGACATAGCTAATGAATTTGATCTTTAATGTCATGTCAAATACTTATTCATAGAATCATAGTATGGTTTTGAATTCAGAGCTCTGGAAGATAGAGAATCAGTGATGGAGAAGCTGAACTGATTACTTGTTGTTGTTGTTTTTTTTACTCCCCTGTGAGGTTCGAAATTATACTATGTGATTACCAAGGCTTTAGTACATAGGCATTTAAATATATGAAGCTCTCTCACTTGAACTTGTTGCCATAGAGGATTCCATGCTTAGTGTATGAAATACCTATTCACCTGCTGAGTTGCACATAATGTTTTCATAAATACTGGATTTAAATTCAATTTTGTTACTGAAAAGTAGTAGTGAATAATGAGCTCTTTTTAAGAATGAAACCTGATCACAGGTTAGAGTTGTCTTGGACTCTATAGTACAGTACTTCCTGCAGTTGCTTACAATGTAAAATTCTACTTCTGTATTTGAAAGAATGTGATCTTAAGTTGCATCTCTTCTTCATGTTTTGATTTGAATTTAAAATTGATCTCACTTTTTGTTCCATTGAAAAATTCCTTACACCAAGTTCTGTTTGTTCTTTTAGTACACTTATGGTCAAACAGTCCATTTTACTATGTGTTCCTTACTTTTGAGAATACGTAACAGTCATGGTCAAATTTTACTTCCATTCATTGCAGAAAGTTTCACATCTTGGTTAAGGGCATCATATCTTTTTGTCCTAATTTTAAACTTGGAATAGAAGGGAGGCTGGCCTGTGGCAGCAATCATCCATTATTGCAGTTATGTGTCTTTTCAGCACCTTTTAAAAAGCTTAGGTTGTGGATGGATGTGTTTTCAGGGCTTCATAAACTATTGTCAATGACTAACAAGACCAAATTAATTTTGAATTTGGAGTCAGCTTGTTAGGAAGGGCAGTGCTTGGGCCTTTTAAAATATGTTCTGCCTTTTCAGTTGTTTTTAACTAGGAAGTGCGTCCACATATGTGATAGATCATAGGTAACTTTAGTAATATTTAAATAATGGAAAGTTGCTTTGTGATTGCAGTCTCATTGTTGTGATATTTAAGCCTAGAATAACTCTGTGGTTTTTTGAATATTTCAGGGTTTTTCACATATACAGCCATATTTTCTTACATTTCACCAGTTGTGTAAATGTTATGCTTTAGAGAAGACATGAGTAGATCATGAGTATGATATACTCTTAGAGACAGTGAACAATCTTCACTACTCATCCTCCTAGCTATGCCACTGGCTTGCAACATACCAAAATATTTCTTTTACTAGGCCAGAGGGATGTCCCTTAGGCAAAAGGGATCCCTGAGAAACACCAAGCACCTGTCCAAGTTCCTGTAACATAGATCAAATTGCAGAAGAGATGAATTGTATGTTCTCATCCAAGATTGTTCTTCACCCTTCTGCACCTCTGAAAGAGATTGTAGGAGAATTAGTGATATATAAGTTGACTTTCAAAAAATGTACATTTTCACGGTAAATGTACATGCATGTGTCCCCATAGAACCAGGTATACTTGGTATATTTATATGGACATATGTGAATGTATACTCCAGAGCACAAACAGTAACTACATTTTTAGTAAGAGCAAAAAAGCGATTACAAATTGTGACAGTGACATAATATAGCCAGTTCTGTTTTGGGTTCCTCTAAGACTTAGGGAAATGACAGGCCTTCAACAAATACATAGATGACTTTTCTTTTTTCATCAGATTTCTGTTACTGAATCTCTATCATACCAATGCATTATTTTCTTCCTCAGAAATGTTTTTACTCAGCATGGCCTATCAAAGTTGCATTGTCCATCCATACAATGGATCCATTATATCTGATATCTAGAGCATTTTTTATTACACGCTGGTCAGGAAAGATGCAAGACTGTCAGCATTAGAAACAATGAGGAGGAGTACCAATTTCTTATCAATATAATTTAGCCTGACTCAACTTAATAAATAAATCCTTCTGGCCTGTCAATGCTGGATCTTAAAGGTGGGGTTGTCACTAGCAAGGTGTAACATAAAGCTAAAATCAATCTCTTGTGCCCATTCTTTGTTATGGAAATTATAGATCCATTAATTTGACATCAGATTAAACCAAAGCTTAGAAATGTTTGGGGTGAAAAAGTGAAAAAAAGTGAAAAAACTTTCACTTCTCTGCATGTTTGGTCTTTTTATCTTCATTGACCAAAACGTATCTAGAATAGGTTGTGCAAAAGAGATTTTGAACTGGCATACATAGGTGTTGTTTCATTGGGGATAAAGATCTGTACCAATTGATATAAACTCAGATTCTATGCTGGAGTTTTCCGTTACAGGAGACCTGTGGTGCTGGGAACTTGAAGCCATTTCTAATCTTAACCAAGGGAAAAAATGCCTACTAATGATAGCAGTTAAAAACAAAAACAAACAAACAAACAAACAAAAAAACAGACATAAGTCTAAGAGCTGATAGAAAAATACTAACTTTGTACATCCTGAAAAGTCATAAGTAAAATTATAATGTAGAAAAGAAGGAGGATACAGTTTTTAATACCATTGATGAAAATAATATACATCTCTTTTCTATTTAGGGAAATTTTGATTTTTATTGGATAGCTTAAGGAATGATTACTGAGACCTTTTCTTAAAATGATATTGCAAGTTTATTTAATGTTCAGTATTTCTGGTGAAGTGAATGAATGGAGCTGAAATTCTTTTGGATCAGAACTTAAC
>VXAV01000127.1:172246-189834 GCA_013399715.1 Alectura lathami
AAAAAAAAAAAAAAAAAGCGAGATTGATTTACTGTCTCTCTTCCCCAAAAAGTAAGTAATCTCCTCATGCCTGTTATTATCCTCTGATTAACTATGCAGTGCCACCTGGTGTGCAGATGGGAAGAATATTACACATCAAGAGCTCTGTTCACACCCACCCACACAGATATAAACCTACGTGGCAAAAAGTGAACAGATGTTCATTTTGCTTGTGCTATAGGAAAAAATTGTGCATCGTACTCCTGATTCATAAACTAAATTTGGAGGACATGAAATCTGCATATGGGGCCCATAGGCCCATGGCCAACATAGACATTTATGNTTTTCACATTTCAGGTTATAAATAGATTTTTTTGTTTGTTTCTCTAGTTTTGTTTTGCCTTGTTTCTGACTTGTCTTTTCTCATCATTTTTTCCAGTTATCACCTCCAAAGGGTAAAGTTTAGAAGCACGCTCATTTGAAACTATAGCCAGAATTTGTTGTTTGGTTGTATTTCAAAGTTGTTTTCTGTTTCTTGGCATGTAAGATGACCCCTAAAATTATGCTTTTAGGCCTCTTTGCAAGGACTTGTTTGGCTCGGCAGTAATGTAGCAAGTCACATAAAACGTAATGCATCTTGTTTAAAGATGGAGCTGTAGTACAAATTGCACAACCTTAGCATTCTAGGATCTTCAGATCTATTATTGGTGGTTTTCTCGTGTTGTTTTTATTATTTCATAATTTCAGAAGTATTAGATGAAACAGGCTGCAGAACTGGCTCGCGCTCTTGGAATTACACTCTATTGTGATGACAAGAAATATTCAAATCTGTTGAACTTCAAAAATCTGTGAGATTTTGGTATTGGATATGAGAATTAAGTCATCAAGATGAGTCATGAAGTGAGAAAGAGTACTTTGAACAGTTTGAAGAGCAATAAATAGTGACAAAGATAGCAATGGCAGGATTTGGACAAAGCTAATTCCAAATATTTTACTCTTACCACACAGCAGAATAAATTATAAATTAAAGATTTTTTTTTTTTTTTAATAAAGATCATGAGAAGGCTAGTGATATATGCATGTGCAATTTAGTGCAGAACAGGATCAAAAGTCCTAAGGAAGGTCCACACAAGTCTGTGCAGTCAAGTATAGGACTTCTTTGTAGTCCACCTCCTGCAGAGCCTTAGCTTGTGGCTCACAGATTGGAGAATTCATGCACCCTTCTGTAATACCACACTTGTGAATATTTTTTCGTGTTTCGTGGGAAGAGTATTATAAGCAAATTGCACCATAAATCATTTCTAATGCAAAAATTGTTATCTTCAATATTCATCTTATTCACATCTTCTGCAAGTTTTTTCTCTAAAAGCATTGTTATTAAAATATAAAAGGAATATAGTTATATTAGAAAAGAAAATCTGTGAAAGAACCTGTTCTTACATGCTTATAGCAGATGTTTGAACATGCTTCTATTCCCAGTGCAGCATCTTTCCTGGAGACCAATGATGTACCTACATCCAAGAATTTGTATGCTTGAGGCATCTTTTTCTCCTTTTGGCATTCGTCGTAATCTGTTCTGTGGTCTTTACCGCTGCTCTGGTTAGTGGTGGAACATTCCTAATACATGTCAGAAGCGGTAGGCAATTGAAAGCTTTTAGGGCTCAGATGCACACAACAGCTTATTTATTATTAATAATCTTAGGAAACTTTCAAAAAAATACTAATAATCTGCCCTTGGGCATCCTTAATTTATTCACTTGCAAATTACGCAGATTTTCATGCCCTTATTTACTTATCTTTCCTACCAAAAAACTACTTAGCATAACAATCTCTGCTGCACATGTTTTACAAAACTCTCTCCTGTCTCCTTCTAAGATGTTGGACTGTTTCCCTGAAGAAATGCTCATCTAAATATAATGACAAAATCAATTTTGTACCTATTGTTTTGAGTAGTTGATTTTTTTAACTATATGAGAAGATTAATTACTCTAAGATTATTTAGTGGTTTGGGGGAATTTAGTCAAGCAATTCATTTTAAGCATTTCTGTATCTGAGAAATACATAACAAAATACTGAATGAAACAGTGATGTCAGGTACTACATTTTTGTGTTCTTGCTGTTATACCTATCATTGCTTTATACATAAAGAACAGAGCTTTGCTTGCTTGCCTGTTGTTTCCAAAATGTGATTCCACATGGGCCATACAGTTACTTGAACATCTAGATGGTAGAGGTATTATTTATGCTGCCATCTTTTTGTTTCCACATTTGCTTTCAGACAAAGAATTAATAACCAGTTGGGCAAGGAATTAACAACCGAAATACAGCCCAGACGTCAATTGGTACATATCCATTAGGTTCACTTGACCTGTCTTTCCTTGGAAGGAATGTGTGTATGGTGTGACATGAGTTGAATGCAATCAGACACTTTTTGAAACATTATTCTACTTTATACTGTATGAGAACTGACATAATACAAAATTTCAACAGGAGGTTCAGAAATTCTTTGCTTTCCTTCATTTTTGTTTAGGCTTGTTAAATCGTGAGCTTGATGCATTTATTTTATTTTTAAGTTTGTACAGAAGTAGGAAGTGTATCAGTCACACTTGCTTAATGCCAATTATTGGTGAGAAAATGACAGGCACTTTTTGATGTTAATGAACAAAGTTTTAAGTAGTCTTCCTGTACAGAATTATGTCTCAAATACAGTCTTTCTGAATTCACATTCCCTTCGCTGCCTACTCAACAAGGGGTGTATTTGCTTGTTGGATTGAATTCACAAGTCAATACAAGACACAACTTGGATTTGTGGGGTGGATTTGCACTGCTTGCAGATGTAGTTTTAGAGACTGCCATGGGAAACATTGGTCTGCCACTTCTCTGCTTTGGGCAAGGGCTTCCTGGGCATCCACTGGTGGGCGTGGGCAGGGCACAGAGCTTCCATCTGACCCTGTGAGTGCCTTATGCGTTTTCACTTAACAGCTTTTTTTTGTCACTGCTTGGTAGACAGGCCTTTGTTGGTACAAGAACAGTTTGGTATAATTAATGCAGTTATCTTGTTTCAGAGCAATCTCCTGACCTGGTTGTGCTTGAGGCTCTCTAGTGATTCTGTTCATCTAGGTGGGATGCACAGGGCCTCTTGGGACCTGTAGCCTTTCTTGCCATCAGTGCCAGTGGGAATCCATCTGTCCTGCAGGCTCATCACATTAAAAGCTTTCCTAGTTCATTAGTATTTGTAATTTTGTTATTCAGTACTATTTCGGTGTTGCTACCATGTAATAGCTTCTACCATCACGGGAAAGAACATCCGCTGCCTTCCAGCATTGTATATGATCTCTTTAGTTGTAATGGGATAGAAGCTTTTAATGGCAACAAATGTCTGAGAAGAAAGTTTTAGAAGTTGACTCTAGGAAAAAATCTTAAATGGAGCTACGTAAGTATTTTTGTTGCTGTCTCTTGAATTTTGAGTGGATAGAGATTGTTCTTTACTCGTCTAGTCTATAGTTTTCAGAGATGTCAGTCATATCATTGTTTTTACTGTGAAATTAAAAGTGAGTATGTAAATACATATGTTAATGATGAATACTGATACTGTGTGTGTAATGGGGATAGTGTATATCAGTATTATAATCAGTGTTACCTGGCAAGTCTTTTTTAAAAAGAAAGTTTAATCTATATAAATATTTCTCTGCGTTTGTGTGGCACACTGGGGTATTCTGTAGCCTTGAGATCAAATTTGACATTCCTTGTGCATAAGTCACATAGATAGTCCTCTGATATAATAGTATCAGGTCTTACTCAAAATTTGGCCCTTCCTTGGAATAAGGGTGATGTGACGAGGTGTGGTGTTTATACAGTAATTAAGATTCACTGTTTGTACTGCTACTGCTTTCAAAGTATTAATGTTAAATTTACTGTAAATTGTATTTATAAAACAATGTTTACAAGATTAGAAGACAGAAATAAGCATACTAAGTACTCAGTGTTCAGATAATGCTAATACAAATTACATGTTTATCTAACAAAGGAAAATATTTTCTAAACATTGTCCTTGACAGTGTTTTCATTCACTGGAAATCCTTTGGCTATTGTTCATTCATTTGTGCTAAAAATGTAGCTGTAGCAATCTGAACATGAACCATTAGAGAAAGTGAAAATGCATTTCAACAGTTAGTATGACAAATCTACGTTTGCTGTAATGATCTTTGGTGATTAGTTTCATAGGAAGAAAAAAATCGATAATGAGAATTTAGAGATCAACATGTCTCAGTCAATTTGTCTTTAATGGTAATACTGCAATTATACTGAAATTACTAGTTACTTAGAAAGTAGGAATTTTTGGTGCTTTGCTGCATTTCTAAGAATTGCCAAGGTTTTGTTCGTTGCTATTTCATTGAAGTAATGGAAAACATTATAACTTGCAGCAGATTTCTTAATATTTTCTTGTTAGGAATAATCCATTGTTGTTTTGTGACTAATGATAGTTGTTTATTTGAGTATGATTTTTTTTTTAAATAGATTCTAACCATTTGGCAGGAAGTAAAATTTAAGTATGTGGTTGTTATTTAAATTGAAATGACATCATTCACCATTATCAAAGACCACTTCTCAATAGTACAACATTTATTGCTTTTTCTCAAATTATTGGATTTTTTTAAAATGAGAACAGAACATATCTTCTAAAAGAAACAGTTATTCCAATTTTATAGTTAGTATGTTCTGTAGCATTTAGTCATTGTAAATCATTACAATTCATTATTTCAATTTACAAGTGACTTAAGCATGATTGCTTTTGCATTTACTGGCAAATGCGGGCTTGATGCCCCTATTATGGACTAATACAAATTTTTTATAGAAGAAAAATGATATCTAATTTTTTAGTCTGGGCTAGAGCTCAACAAGGATTGCTTTAAAAACAAAGCAAAATGCTCCTAAGAAGTGTCTACATACTTGGTCAACCAAAGAACAGCTGTTTACATTTCTATGTTGCTTGTAGCTCTTTGATTTGCTTTTCTGCAACTGTACTGTAGAAGAAATGCTTGGCAGCTAAGGAAAAAGGGAAAGCCCAAAATATGAAGCATTGTGATGCCTGTTCTGAATAGGTTTAAGGCTGCTGTAGTGTTCTCATACTCCCCTGAGTGAGGCAGCTATTCCCATGCACAGCTCAGGGTGGCCCTGGGACCTGGCAGAACACCTGGTGCCAGCAGCTGCCCCTGCAGCTTCAGCAGGGGAGCTCCGGCACTGCCTGGCATGGCATAGCATGGCAGGGGCTAGTGTGGTGAACCTGAGTTCAAGACTACTGCAGATCCAGAAGCTGTCCCATATTATGAGATTTTAAATTGCTGATTTGCCTCCTTGCATCCAGAGTTTGAGCTCTTGACTGCTGATGGAAGAAAGGAGTTTGCAGGGCTGGGGAACGCAGTGACTGTTCTGTGCGGGAAGCGGGAGGTACTCAGCTGTGGTGTCTGTGCTAATCTCTGGGATAAAGTTCCTGCCTGTTTTGTTGCTCTCGTAGCTACTTGATAATAAAGCTTGGAGTTAATTTGCATTAAAAAAATTATTTCCTTCCCCCAGTACATGGAATCTAAAGAAATCACCCCTGATTGTTACCAGCCATGCCTTCTTTGTGCACAGCTCAATAAAATTAAGTGGAAATTTTGTGGAAAGCCCAATAAAATTAAGTAAAGGAAATTCTGAAATCTTAGCACTTTTTAAATCATAGGGACGTGTGAGTGTTAATACACCCACTACACTGGCAAGTTGGTTCCTTATTTTTCAAATGCAAATATGGGTCTTTGCATGTGCTGAATGTGCCCTTTATTGTATTGAAGCATAGAAAATACACATTGTAGCTCAGTCACTTCTGTAGACCTGCCATGCTTGCAAGAATGGAATGTGTTTAATCAGCCTTGCAGAGTGAATAATCATAGATACAAGTGTGGCGTTCAGTGTTCATTCAGAAAGCTATAGAATATGCAAGGAAAATGTTCAGTTAAAGGAGAATTCAGTGAATTGCAGCTGTGGCAGGCAGTTGTAGTTGTTTTTAACTGGAAGCCACGTTCATTGCCTGTAATTTTTCATTTGGTTGATAACAAAAATAAAAATCATGCACTACAGTGGATCACTGGAGGGAAGCAATGTGGTCTGGTGCTCTGCTGAGCGTGAGACTTAGGCTTTGACTGTTGGCCTTAAGTTTCCTTGTCAGCTACCGGCCTGCTGTCTGGCTTTGTTTTCGTTCTTCTCTGCTATCAGATGGGAATGGTGAGGCAACGCTGAAAGTGCAATAGAAGTGCTCAGCACTGTAGAAGTGCTGTGGGGAAGCTCGACTCTATTCTTGCCATCAAACACTCAAACCATACCTTGGGACTACAGAACAACCTGGCTACCTGCAATTTGTGCTGCTCCTCCAAATTTCATTTCTATTTCAGCATTTTTTAAAAGATGAACAGCAACCAAAATAACACATTAGTTAATGTAAACTTTATTTGCTAAAGGGAGCAATTGGCGCAAATCTGGCAAATTGTGAATGATCACAGGGGATTTGAAATTTCTTACCAGGTAACTTCTTACTCACTTTGTACAATTTTCTTTGTTTTCCCTCACTGCATTGTGCTGTTAGAGATGTATTGACTAACTTGCACTTTCTGAAATGAAATTTTAATAATTTATCATAAATGAAGCATATCTTGCAGAGTGTCTAATATGGATTTATTTTGATGTTTCAGATGTGAAAATATCTAAACCAGAAATAGTTTGGTAGTATTTTACTTACATGTTGGAAGACAGTATTAAAGTCAATGTAATTGCATTTATGTTGCTAATTTGAAGAGCAACTTGACTTTATTTCCTCCAGTTCTCAGAGAAAAAAAATGCCTCTTCTTACATAAAACTCCTTCTAAAATCCACCTTGCAGTAGCAGGTTCCATATTTCTAATAAGCATGTGGTAGTATAAGGGTCAGGGACTAACCAGTGAATAAAAGTCAAAACTCAAAATGAGGTGCCTTTCCAGTTTAGCACTGGGCAGTGATAGATACTGATAATGTTTGATTAATGAGCAGCAGCCTTGCACTGGGTGAAAATATCTGTACGAAATGATTTATTATTTCAAAGTTATTGGAAGCTTACCGTATCTTGTAGATTTAACTGTGTGTGCCTGAATAAAATAAATGAGATGCAACATGTGAAAAATGAAAACGCATTAGTTGTAAAGAATGTGTCACAAGCAGGGTATTTTTGTTCAAGTACACTTTGTCATGGGGATTTTTAATGTTGCTCTGAATACAAATCATTTAGCTGGTTCATAAAATCAACCTAGTTGGAATTTCTGCATCTATCACCCAAGACAGAAATGAGGGTTAAACTTAATATGCTGGAATTTCCCTTGAATGTTTGCATTTTGCATTGTATACAGCTGCTTAAACTGCACATGTGAACAGAAAGGTTTCTTTCTTAGACATGCAATAAAAGCTTAAAACTGTATTGATGCAATTTTAACATTGAAATCAGGAAAATTCATTTGATTAATCTGTAATGCCATTAAAAGAAAACATCATTAATGTGTGTTCAAATTTGCTATAACTATTGTTCTAAGAACAAAGGTGTAATTCTCCTTACATCAGCTGTGTGTCCGGAACTGACCAATGACTTGTAGATGGAGATTTTACTTTGGCACAGTTCTAGGTGAGTCTCGCGGTTGCCTGGTCTGTGAAGTGACCTTACTCTTTCTATGGCACATTTCTGTGCGTGTCAGTCTGGTTCCAGATCGGCTGGTTCTGTTCAGACCTGCTGTGGAGTTTGGGTCACATAGAACTAATTAATGGTGGTGCAGACTTTCTTCCATGAAACTGCAGCGTATGCTCAGACAAGCTGGAGTGCCCTGAGTCCCATGTTACAGAAAACTGACTTTCCTCTAGTTTTTGAAATAAGTGAGGGGGGACTTATTTCGCATCATAGAAAGACTTGATCTGCTTTCCCATTTCATCATCTTCTGTGAGGTGAGTAACTGTGGAGCACTTTATCTGCCATGCAGAATATTGGGAACCACTGTTCCATAAATCTACACCTAGTACTTGTGGAGATCTTACTCACTTTCTTACATTTCTGTTCAGTCCAATTCAAAATGAATCTGAAGTATTTTTCTTTGGGTTTTGACACTGATTACTTATGTATCATAAGTATGTACTTCTGTAGCCAGAAAGAAGAGATATGTTTTCCTGATAGGTAAAGAAAGTTATAACCTGGTAAAGGTTTTAATAAGGTTTGCCAATTTTTAGTAAAGTTGGATGGTGTACTGCTATGTCCATTGAATCTATTTTATGCTCTGACTTCTCTATGGAATTCAGTGTGCTGAAGCACTGCATTGTAGTAGTCACATTGTACATAGATGCTTAGGGTCATCACAGTTTATCAAAAGTTTTATTTAAGATCCTGTTAGATTCTGTTCATGGCATTTGCTTTCTTCAAACAGAGCCTTTTCTACTTGGTTCTTCATTTCCTTTTGATCTTACAGGCTCGTCTGTAGTGGGAGTTAGTAGAAAAAAGCCTCTTTTATCTTCAATTCTCTTTTCATAGTATCTCTGAAATAAAAAGAAGAGAAAATTAATCTTGTCCTCAGACCATGCCTTCAGCCAGTTCTTTAGGGTCCTTGAGTAATGTCAGCTTTGAGACAGAAAGTTCTCTTGTTCATGTAGAGGTTGGCTCGTCCTCTCATCAGGCTCTAGAAGTTATTGTTTTAAGATGTTCTAGACAGTCAAAGCAATTATGAAAGTTGAGGGCATCTGGTTTTACTGTCACTGGATTTCATGAAACAGAGTTCTAGCAGTGATAGCAACTCCCTCTTTTTAATGTGGAAGCCGCAAACTTACTACATTAAAGGAGTGACCTTTCAACTTACAACTGAGTAGAATTAGAGCAGCTTGCCAACTATGAGGTCTTGGTAGTATCTCTGCAGCAGGTGTTGTCCTAGAGAACATATGGAAGAGCAGCTGGACATACTTCCTCTGAACTCTCACAGAACCCTGACTGATATACATTTATAGAAAAGTATGCATGTATTTGAGCGGGGACACACAGAGGAAAGAAAGAAACCCAAATAACTGGGTAATCAGAATTTATAGTAATGCTACATGAATGTTCCAGTAGTTTAGACTAACAGCCTACTTTGGAAGTAAAAGCTGCCAGAAGCATTATATATCTGACCTGAAGGACCTGGTTCTGCCCTGAAGGGTCTGGATTCAAATTCCTTAGTCAGGCAGCTAAGTCTATAAGCTATTTGGTATAGAAAAAGACAGGCATGCTGAAAGCTGGTTTCTTTTGTAAAGAAGACATGTAGAAAGCCAATTTTCCACCTTCACTTGTTATCCATAATGAGGAAGGTGATACTGGTAAAGAAAGCCTTGAAGAATTTGCAGCTTGGTCTGATGTGGTTGCTAAAGTACAAAAGAGAGCAGCAACTGTTGGTTTTGAAGTACCTCCCTCTTGAGGGTTTAACACTATCCAAGCCAGAAAATAAAAAGGCAGAGCTGGGGTTTCGAACATGGAATTATTCTTCATGGTCTAAAGGTGGAAGAGAAGAAACAGATATCAATTACCATGTTTTGCCCAATTCTCAGATGGGTTATACTTTTAATGCTTGGACTGTAATAGTAAGAATTGAGACTTTGAAGTAAGGACTTCATATTTCATATCCAGTTCTGCACCTCAATCACAGTATCAATTTATATTTTATTATTTTAAAGGAATTTTCAGTGGCCAAAGTGATTTGCGTGCCTCTTGAAGCTTCTGCCATTTTAGAATCTATAAATATTTTTTACTGACATTTTAAAATCTGAAAACAAATTCAGGATTTAGTGCTCCAAGTATGCATGGAAATGAATGACTAATTATGAGCATCCTTACTGAAATCCAGAGTAATCCCAAAGCAAGTAGCTTTCACAGATGTTGGAATTTCTACAGCTGACATCTTATTTTCTGTATTGCATCCCAGAGGTATGCGGAAGTCCCAAGTACTCAAGCTAATGTTATTATGAAAAGACATTGATTTGGGTTCCTTCTACTGTCATCACGGTTTCTTGGCACAGTGAAACTTGGACAATAAACTACAATGTGCAAGAGTTATGAACTAATACTTCAAGATGAAGTTTGTTATGTCATTGTGTGCTTTTAAAATCCTATGCAATTTTTGCTTATGTTCTTCAGCAGGGTTGGAAGTACATCTATAACAGTATGACTAATTATCTTTACATGCATTTATCACTAAATAAACTTCACACAAGACAGCAAGATTGTTTACTTAAGCAGTATAATGCTGGGAATTGAAGATAGCTCTAGAACACAGGATTACATTGCCAGAATGGCACTATTTATTAAGCCATGATAACGCTAATGTTCCTCTTTGATGTATAGCATGTGCGACTTCAGCTGAACTTGTAGAGAGCCTTAAGGATGTTTCATTGAACATTTAGTGTGGCAGCAAGCCAGGATACATTTAGCCTAAACCCAGATGACAGCTAGGTAATGAGGTAGTGATTGATGACCACTGCTTCCGTATGAAAACCTGCTTGATATGCTGGGGGGGAAATGCATTGCTAGCTCTTTTGATTTCACTCCCTCTGTATTAGTTATTCTTACTGTAGAGGAGTAGCATTGGCTGCTGGTTATTCAGTCCTGGTTTTACTTCCAGATGGCAATCAAGTAGGCTGAGATTTTAGAAGCACAGCCCTATGGCTACATTTATGTGTAATTCAAATCCGAATTTCAATGAATTCTTATTATCAAAAATAATTGCAATTATATCACCTATAAAACACCTTATAATATGCTTATTACCTGCCTTCTGTAATTTTACAAGTCCTATGATTCACCTCAAGTGCCATCTAAAAGGCATTGCTTTCTCTTCCAATAGAAAAGGAAAAACTCAGCCCAAAGGCTGTAAAACATTGCTCAGGCAAACAAGCCTGAACAAAAGACTACTGTCTATTTTGCCTAGTCCTCTTGAATGCTTCACTGTGAAGACACTTTGCACAGCCTGTTCAGGTGGTGGACTAACTGTTGTTCTGTGCACCTGAAAGGATATTTCAGCTCAGTCCTTCAGCTAGATTCCAGCCTGATGTCTGAATTAGCAGTAAGAAAATTTAGGAGGAGGTACCAGAGGACCGTAGGGTTTACATCCATAGCTGTGCTCACTCAGGCAGGGTGTGTATTAGATATCCCTGAAGCTGCAGGATAACTAATGGGTTCACATTAAGGGCTGGTTAGAAATCACCCAGGGATAAAGCAAAGGGCGCTAGGGCAGCATAAATATCTAGTGTCAAAAGAAGCTCATTATTAGTGTTTTCCCAGGCAGAAGGGTCTCATGGTAAGGAGTGGGTGAGGAAGTTTGTCACCCTAACCTGAGTGATATTCCCCTTCCTCAGAGCAGAAATATGAGCAAGAAAAATTTGGATCAGCAGTAGAAACAGAGCCAGAACAAGATGATTGTGGAATGGGACTGGGGCAGCTTCCATGTCTCTCCTGCAGATCTCTGGGAAGCAGGGGAAGTAGTCGTGCTCTGTGGGGTGCGGTGGATGGCTCTTTGACAAAGAGCCAGTGTGATATCATAAAGGTAGATGTTTGGTTTTGTGGTGTGTTTATAACCATTCATTGGACCTAAACAAGGCAGCCTGTAGCAATAGGGTTTTACTGGTGGGCCTTAATAGAAAGACAGGTTTTGAGTAGATCAAGTTGTTTGTATCTGAAGCCAACTGAGGTCATTCTGGTACTGCTTAGCAGCCAGGAAACAGCTAATTTAAACCATTACTGTGCATTTGGCCTAATAATTACCCCTTTGGGCAACTCCAGAAGTGCTTCTATCATGACTAAAAAGGGGCAAAGGCGTAGGCAAGCAGGAAATCACTGGACTTCCATTGAGGTATGAGCTGGTGGTGACTGTATTTACAAGCAAGTTGTTTGGTACCACAGTTCATCAGGAAATTGATATAATGTCCCTTTTCCAGTTGACACTGGGGAGAACATTTTTTTTCTGTTTGGAAACCTGTCTAGGAGTACGCAAAGTAAGAGCTAAGATAATGTATCCTGATGACAAGTCCAGTGCTGGTAGAGAGGATCCTTGTGGAATTACAGTAGTCTCTGAAAGAGAAGCAAAGCAGTGGCACAATCAGTCCCTTTGTCAGGTGCAGGGATAGGAGAAGGCTTTTGCTGGATTCAGAAGGGCAATGCTGAAGCTTAACTCAATATCCACAAATCGAAAATGATGGGGACAGGAATCGTGGCTCAGTATTCAGGCCATTTAGCTCCTGTAGAAGCAAAAGTAGTATTGTTTTCCTTTTAAACTACACCCGCTTTGATGCTTTCTTTCTTCACATGGTTTTCAAGTTTCATCTTGCTCACAACATTTTTGAGTACCTCTGTTCATGGAACAGTAAGCTCCTTAGATGACTCCGGTCTACTTTTTGTTTGGAAGGTACCCACATCACATGTTCAATACCAAAATAAGTAATGCTGCATGAATTAATCTTTTAACTTAGACATAGCAGAAATATAGCTTCTATGAATTGCTATGTATCATTGTGGTATACCCAGGGCAGGTGATCTGTCCTGAGAGTTGCAGTTTGTCAGCTCATGTTTGATTTAAACATTGTTTTCTTATAGATATTTGTATTTTATTTGTCAAATATTCACAGTTATAAAGTATGCCTAATTGAGATGACCACAGTTTGTTGCTCACTGACCAATGACAGGATGGAGCAGGTTCATTGACTTTTACTCTGTTCCTGGAAAACCCTTAATTTTAACAACTAGTGGCATATAAGGACATAGTCTTTGGGTGGAGATTAATGGCCATATGGTTTTGTTGCCTATACAGTGGAAAGCCTAGTTATTTACTGTAAAATCTGACTCAAAATTCTGTGCAAAGAGCACAGACTTTTACTTGGTTTGTTTCCATAACAACATACAAAACAACATCAATCACTTATAGTAGATCTCCACACTCCATAATTAGAGATGTGGTTTTAAGAAGTGTGGGAGGAGTTGTGCAAAATGTTTTTATGTTAAAAACAATGTTAGGCCTTGTTCTCACAAAGGCTTATGTGCACACTTCATGTTACACAATGCAAGTAATTCCATTGACATTGATGGTTATGCATACACAGCATTGATGCAGCATCCGGAGTGGCTCTACTCATGTTGTGCAGTGACCCCTTTGAATGACAGCTATACGAACAGGGTTTTCTTCATGGGGAGCAAACTTGGTCTTGTCTCGCACCCTACCTCAACAGACACTGTCGATAGAACAGTTAAGCTTATGGTACACGGACTTCAGTATGTGTTGTAAATGTTTGCAGTAGCAGAGCCGATGTTATTGCAGAAAGATGGTAGAAAGATAAAATTGCTCAAAGAACTTGCTTTATGAAAAAACAAAACAAAACAAAACAAAAAAAAAAAACGGTGTATCTTTTGATGTAGACTTTTAAGCCAATGGGACACCTGCCAAAAGCATATATGACATTTTTCACTGGTATCAAGTATGTTCATGCCATCTCCACACTTCCTACAGTGTAACACTCAACGATAGATACTGCCATATGCAGCTGTTACGGCATTATAACTTCTTCACTGAGCCAGTTCCACAGCCCTATCAAGCCCATGTAGTGATCTACAGATTGGGAAAGTTCAAAGTCATCACACAAGAAGTATTACTGCTCCTCTAGACAAAGTGCTCTGCTAGAGAAAAAAACGAAAAACAAACAAAAAAAACCCTATCTTTTTATTATTATTTGTTTCTTTGGTTTTAATTTATATTTTTTAATATATGTATTGCAAAGTACAAATCTGAAATGCTTTCAGTTCTACTGGATTTTTTTAAGGCAGTTATATAAATAAGGAATAGGAAAGCACATTTGCCAAAGCATCTTTCAGCTGACAAAGCCCTAATCCCCCAGGCAAGTGGTGTTTAAGTCTTGTTAGCTTGGGGCTGGGCTGCTCCAGAGACAATGCTGATGGTGTGAGCCTGGAAAGAAAAGGCTGAAGGGGAAAACCCTGAAGAGAGTGAGGGAGAGGTGGAAATTAAGAGTAGATAAAAGGAAGGCAAACAAGAAAACCACAAGGAAATGGGACTGAGAAAATTTAGGAAATATACAGGGTGAAAAATTGGATATAATAGAATGCATAAGCTGAAGAAAAAAAAAAAAAAAGGAAGAAATAAAAGCTACAAGACATGAGAAATATCTATAAAAAGGGTTTTTTTAAAGAAGGAATTTATTAAAAATAGAGCAGAAACCTTGTATAGTTAATTTAGCCACATTTTCAACAATTTTCTTTCTTTGCTAACATAAATCTAATTCTCTTCTCTAAAGAAAAAGAGCACGTGAGTGGAATAGGTGTTTTTCGCTAAATTTGCATCATATCTCTTTTTTAAAAAAATACTGTTTGTCACATGTGTCAAGTAACATCTAAAGTGGAAAAAGTATGTATTTTTTATAAATTAATCTCCTTCAGCTGTTATAAGTTGAAAAATGGGGAAATGCATATATTTTGGGGATTTTTACGAAGGTTTTAATTACATTTCTTTGTCAAATCAAAGAATAAGCATATTATCGTGCCAGCCACCATATAGTTTATTTCAAAACATAATTAAATCATAGCTAAGGTTTCTAGGTGACAGGTAAGAGAAGAAGTATAATTAGACATGTCAAAAAAAAAAAAGTCAAATAACGAAAACTAGTAATCATGAAGGAAGGTTACCATTGTCTGTGCTGACACCGACTGACCGTCTCATATGAACGTACGGTTCATTAAATAGTCACCTCCTGCTCTGCTTCTGCTGCTGAGCTCTTGGTACTCTGTGTGGAGTCAGTGGAAATAAGAGGACTTTTAATTAGGTGCTAATTTTGATTTGCTCTCTGAAGAACTCTTTGACAATGTATTATTCTTAGTTTTTTAATATTAGCATTCACACATGATTTCTAAAGAGAGGCATTGTGCCTGCCCAACAATATGTGCAAGTCTTCCTACCTGTGTCCACTGTGTATAGTTACTTGCAAGAGAATTCCACATCATTGGTAGATAAGATTCAACTCCTTAAAACAAGGAAGGCTGAAAAAAATCATATTTTACAATAACTAATAGTATGATGTTTGTCAAGGAAAATGTGTGTCCCACGCCGAATAAGGTGGCTGGGTGGCAGTGGACATGACGATGGCTGAAAGGTTGTTATGAAGTGGTGGGTGTGTCAGTGGCAATGCTGTCACACCAGGGTGTTGGATTCACCCGTGCAGCCATCTTTAAAACTGCTATGTGTAGGTTTTGTTAGGATTTAAATAAGCAAACTGGCACCTGAACTCAGTTACTGTAACATATTTTTTGTATACTTTGCTATGACAGAATTTAGCGTATATCAAATGGCATAGAGTTATTTTCTTTCTTACATGCAGTAGTCCCACACTGGCAGTGTAGCACTTGGAAAGCAGAAAGCACTACAAACAGTAAGTGCTTTGTTATTGTTGGTATTGAAATGAATCACGCAGCCAAGTGTAGAATACACCTTACTGTCTGCCTAACTGATTTGCTTTTCTGCGTGCAATGAAAACGGGAAGGTGTTGCTGTAATATCACTACCTTCATTTTATAAATGTTATGCCTCTTGCAGTATGGGAATTCTGTATGCTGCATTTGTTATACTTTTAATTAAAAAACTTTGGAAACTTTAAATATTGTTTCTTCCCTTCTTCAGTGTCACAATAGTATTGCATTTGTGGCATCTTTCTGATGGCTCCATTTGTTGAGCGTATCTTTCTGTTTTTTTCTTTCCAGATTTTCAAGTATTCTTATATGGATTTATGAATATCCGTTAATTAATTAATACTCCTCTACTTTGTAAAATCTATGTAATTGGGAAGCTTGGGTTTCAGCACAGTGTTCTAAACTGTTTGTGTAAGTGATTGACTGAATAAATAAACAAATAGTAAAGTCCCCAAGAACTCCCCCGTGGTGCCTCAAGAGTAATCTCTGTTTTTATCGTAGAAAGATTGTATTTAGAAATAGTTTTGGTTCATGCCTGTTCAACTGTTTGTTCATTCAGATATTCTGAAATTTAGTTTAATTTGTTCCTAGGCTACATGTCTCTGAAAATGACATTTTCTTTTATCTTAAATGGATGATAGACTTGACCATGACAAAAGTGGCTGTTTGATATATATAAATACATATCTGCTCAGCATTTGATTGCAGACTTAAGAGATGTCATAATCTTAATCCCTCCCTTCAAAGATATGAAGGCATGAGCTCTAGGAAAGACCTGTATTTACAGGTAGGGAACTGCGTCTGTGCATGGGCTTGGTGATGTGATTGTCAGTGCAGGGCTATCAAGCTGATAGCTTTCACTGCACACTCTCTAACATACAGAGCTGATTTTGTGTTTGAGTACATAAGTGAATACTTGTTTTCTACTTACATGAGTACTATAATCAGAAATAAAGTGGTGGTTACCAGAATGCAGAAGGCAGGGATAGGTGTTTTTTAGCAGAGGATCCTGTTTATCCCAGTCTCTTCATTCTCATACAGCTGTTGTTGCTGCTAAGGTTAATTACATTCATTCTGTGGCAAGTGTTCAAGCAGGCTTAATCTGATTTCATACGTGGAGTAAAACTAATCCAAGTTATTAAAAGTATTGGTATGAAAAGGTTGGTTTGGTACAACAGAGTTGGTGATGCCGAACTTCTGGAAGACAATTTTGTTGGCAGAGCAATAGATGTGCAATTGGCATGGTGGGATTTTTCATGGACTTTATGTAAACTCTAATATCAGGCACTTGGGACCTGTTAGAAAATGACATCCAAAGTTTACTCTGATTTACAGTAAGTATTACTGTTCTTGCATGTTGCCAACATCTATGACTATAGGTAGAGATATTTCAGAACATACTTTTAAATTCTAGTAACTTAAATAATCTGAGAATGGAATTGTAATCAGTTTTTAATTTAAAGTCTTTGTCATTTCATACACTCCTATCTCAAAAGATGGATTTTCTTGCTGAATAAGGCAAAGCCTGTCTCCATCACTTGCTGGAAAAGGGATTGTCAGTGGCAAGACATGGTTTCTGAGAACAAGTCTGTGCATTACTGAGTGGAAGCATAGAATCACAGAATTGCAGAATGTTAGAGGTTGGGTGGGACCTCGAAAGATCATTTAGTCCAATCCCCCTGCCAAAACAGAAACACCTAGATCAGATCGCACAGGAACGCATCCAGGCGAGTTTTGAATGTCTCCACAGAAGGAGACTCCACAACCTCTCTGGGCAGCCTGTTCCAGTGCGCTGTCACCCTCACTGTGAAGAAAGTTCTCCTCATGTTTAAGTGGAACCTCCTGTGTTCCAGCTTGCACCCATTGCTCCTTGTCCTGTCACTGGATGTCACAGCAAAGAGCCTGGCTCCATCCTCCTGACACTCACCCTTTACATATTTATAAACATTAATTAGGTCACCCCTCAGTCTCCTCTTCTCTAAGCTGAAGAGACCCAGCTCCCTCAGCCTTTCCCCATAAGGGAGATGCTCCACTCCCTTCATCATCTTGGTGGCTCTGCGCTGGACCCTCTCCAGCAGTTCCCTGTCCTT
>VXAV01000127.1:238435-250022 GCA_013399715.1 Alectura lathami
ATGTGCCTATCGTGTTGTTATTAAAAAAAAAAAAAAAAAAAAAAAAAAAAAAAGAGGGAGAGAGTCTTGGCCAGAAGTCAGTTCGATAAATGAACAGGCTATATATTGATTTTCTCCATTTTCCCTTGTTATGTAATATGATTTCCCTTCATTTGCAAAGGTTGCTGTTGTACAGAATGGTGCTGGGATCATGGTCGTGGGAGCATGTTGGAACGTGTGGAGTAAGGAAGGCTGTCACAGCAGTCAATAAGATCTGAGAGGTGTTGACTAATTGCCTGCTAATTACACAGTAAATTGTCTAATTAAGCTGATGGTTAATTAGGGTACGCTCGCACAGCAGTCTTGTGGAATTTTTGTCTGATGTCTGGGAAGCAGCTTGTGTAATTGGCAAACTGGTAAGGACTGGCAGAGAATGGGACTGGGAAGCACGCTGCCAGCAGATGACAGAATAAGGAAGCGTTTGTACAAAGGTTGTCATGTGAGCACAGAGGGGTTTGTTAGCCTTCTCCAGCTACATGGAAGCGGGCTTGATGAGAAATTTATCTGAAAGCACTGGAAGCTGTAAATAAAATACAATTTAAGCGTGTAATGTTTGCAAAGTAGTTGCACATATTCTTCTCATGTTTTAGTCAGAATCTGGACGTTAGGTGGTTTCCTTTAAAATTTTGGATAATAAAGACTATCAAACTGATTGTTTAAAGAATTTCACCAAGCTGTACAATTTGACCAGGGCAATAATCACGGTGTTGTGATTTGTTCAGTGGTGTCACAAAATGATACTGTTTCCCAGGATCCCCTATTTGTGTGTTGATGTTGAAAAAGTATGGCTGGTAACAAGGATACTTGCCAACCACCACAACCATCATCTACAATATTCTGAATTCTCATTAGGCACTGCATACATCCCTAGATGTGACAGAATATGAAGAGGTCATAATGGTGCTCTGAACTAAATGTGCATGAGAGATGCATAGCTGTAATACAATTAATGAAAGTATCTGGATTCCAGGCTCTGACCCAAAGACCATGGAAACAGCTGAGAGCATTAAACAGTGAGAACCTGGACGGTAGAGGAGTGCAGACAGCAATTCAGCAAAAGTGTCAGTTCACTGTGATTTAAATTGAATTCAGTAAAGTACTTTGGTACGTGTGCTTCTTTAAAGTTAATTACCAGAATCAGAAGCATAATGCAATACAGGATTGAGTCTTTACATAATGCAGAGATTTAATTTGTGCTATGTATCAGCAAATCTAAGGAAAAAAAATAGCCTTTTTCTGTATCATAAACTTAATCTAGGAATGTTTGTAATTATATTTATTTATTAAGAATGTTTTGATGTCACTCAAGCAAAGTAAAGCACAATATCCACTTTCAGTCTTGGAAATGATATATTGTTTCATAGGTCCCCATCTTTTTACACTTCAGCAAGTGCAATGTTTTGTTCAGGCACAGTGTCTTCCTCTTCCTGGAACAAAAAGAAAGCAAACTAAATTCCAGATCTGGATTGCTGATTGAACATATATCTTCTCCCACACAAATATTTAAAAAAAAAAAAAAAAAAAAAATCAAAATCTGAGGCTGTAAATTATGCTTTCTTTGAATTAATAAAGACAGCTTTGTGCCATGATCTTGCTGCTTCTACTTCCCTGCACCTGCACAGTTAATAGTGCCTTTGTGTAGCACCCTCTGTGTTGTGAGGTTTTGCTTATGACTTGTCCTTCAAAAATAGCTGAGCAAAATTGTGGCTCATTGAGAGGATTCTCACTGTACCAGCCATCAGATGCGGGACTCCAAACACTCAGGCCAATCTGTGGGACCTTAGCTCTTACCTGAGGTGATTATAATGATACTGTGGTTGCTGTGTTGCTCCTCTGTGTTTATTTGTATAGACCAGAACACTGCAATTCCTCTGCTCCACGTTCTGTGACTTTTTTGCACAAAGTAAAACAAATGTAATTCATTGATTCGTGTCAAAAGCATCCAAGGAAGCTATATGTACCTGATTTTATTTCAAATAAAACGTTTTTAAAGTTTGTATTTGATGGTTACATGTATGCACTGCCATATCCTTCTGCACGTGCAAAAACAGACCTCCTCAATTCATTTCTCCTTACTATTTCTTAAGGATTGTTCCTTAAAAGTATTAGAGAAACTATTCTATCAGTCTCTGACAGCACATTCAAGAACAAAGCTCACTTCATCAGCCAGCTGCAGGAACTGAAAGCATGCAGTGCAACCATCACACTTGCTTTCGTTTTCTGTCATAGGACAGCAAACAGATATGGTGCTAATGCATTTTATTCTCTGAAGACAGAGAAAGGAGTCCAGAGGTTAGCTGTTATCTTTTTGTATCCTTCTGAAGGAATTTCTGGCACATGCTGTTATGATCTCTGATTTAATAAATTGCATAAACATATAGAAGGGTACATCAGGTAATTCACATGGTATAGTAAATGTGTATATGCCAAGCCCTGTTGCAGCACCAAAATCTCTAACAAAAAAATGTGTGGCAATAATGCTACTCTTGAACAGCAATTAGCAACTTTTTGAAAAAAATAATGTTTTTAAAATTACTAATGTTTTCATATAACATAATGTTAATATGTTATATATATATATGTTATATAACATAATGTTAATAACATTATGTTTTCAATTCTAGCTGCATCTTATTATATATCTGTGTCTTACTGTGTGCTTGACCAAAAATGGAAACGAGTCACAAGTACCTATAAGCAGTACTTTCCCGACCACGTTCATTCCCTCAGCTTTGTTGTGCATTGCAAAACCTAGTGCTTAGACAATGGGGTCAGAGGAGCCCACCGTGGGCTGCTGCTGTTGTGTGCCAGTGCATTGCCTGCGGGGCTCCCTCCCTGCGTGGTTCAGGGGGTTCCTGCTCACCACCTTTTTATTGAATGTGTATATCAAGCCACAGAGAAGGTTTAGCAAAGTGTCATTGATTGAAGTGTTTTCTGTATGTTGAAACTCAGCTTTGTAACTCTTGGCTGATTTAGCTTGAGCAGTTGATTGCATTATTCAGTGTTTGTGGGGGACTGGGGCATAGCTGAGAGCATGCTGAGCAAAAGTCAGTCCCGACAAGATAGGAGTAATGCTGGGATTGTTAGAGGAAACATCCAGAGGCTACGGCAAGAGACTTATCACTCCTTTCGGCTGAGGGATGTACTTCCATGGCAGGCTGTTGCTGGAGCAGCAGATAAGAGCCAGAAGTCAGCGCCCATTTTATTTTCTGAATGCAGGCGCTGCTAAGAGTATCCATGCTTTGCATTTCAGGATTAACCTACTGCCAGTGCTCGCTATACGGAACTGCACCTTATATCTATCCAAATATTGGTGGTGGTGACAAACTTCATGCCTTGAATGCCGCAAGGTTCCTCAATTAAGGATTGAGAATGCTCCCTGCTCATACTGGCTGTTCCACTTACACACTGGGACAGGAGGGAAGGAGGTGCTGGCAGTTTGTCTGAATGCTGTTGATGCATATGCACGGAGCTCTTGCCCCAGGGTGATCTGTAGCAGCCTGGCCGTTACCTCCAGCACAAACTTGGGGAACTTTTTCTCCCCCTAATTTTTCAAAACTTGAGAAAACAGTGGCTATTGGGTTTCCAGGTGCTACAGTTCTTTCTGTCTTTATGTTGCTGCCAGGAGCATTGTTCTCAGGTCAGTTGCATGCCACTATTGAATAAGAGGTAAGTTTTAAAGACTGACAGAAGACTACCTAGAATGGGCAATATCACAAGGAGGTAATGCAGATCTCAAACAAATAAATAAACAAGATCTGATTTTCCTGTAGTCTGCTGTATTTAAACTGAGGTGAATTTCTCTGCTTACATTTTTTTTTTTCTTTGATATCCAGGGGAGTTTTTTGCCTTCAGGGAGAGCAGAATATTGGAGTCAATGTCTGAAGTTTTGGAGTACACATTTTTGAATGTCACATTTTTGTAATGGTTATAGTTTTGTCATTTCTTATTCCAGCCTAAAAATCTGCATTTATCTAGAGCTAAAATTGAACAAATATATCAGCCAGCAAATTCATAAGGGAACATTATATATATTTTTTTCTAAAAACAGGAAGTTTAACCAGGAAATGCTAATTTAATCTTCACTTTGCAATAAAACTGTATGTATCCAAATACATAGTTTTCTTTACTTGGGCACCTTTACCTTCATAATATCATTTATGTTTGCTTTTTATTCTAGCCCTCTGGTTGGAGAATATTGTAAAAGTATGTAGAGGGGAGAATAAGAACATATGTGAGGGCAATGTATTAAAACCATAAATCAAAGACCACCAATCTTGAAACTTCTTCTGTACAGCTTAAGTATTAAAAGTAATGCTTTGCTACTGTAACAAAAATTATTCTTAGTGTATCTTGGGAGCTGCTTACCTATAGATACATAAGACATTGTCTTGATGTAAATTTCATTGCTTTTTTTTTTTATTATTGTTATTCTTACATTCCTCCTTTAACAAAATTTAAGAAAAAATTAGTGCCAGAGGCTGAGCTTTTATCACAGGCAGCAGACCATCTACATTTGATTTTTGCAGGATGTGCTGGACTGTTTCCTGCTTGTGATGTGGAGGTTGGAACAGAGCATCACCCACATTCCTGCTTTACTGTCTCTGTACAGGAGCTCACAATGTGCTGAATGGTATCGAAAATCATGACACTAGTGCCTGTTCCAAAACCATGCATCTTAATAACGTGATTGAGGATGTAGTGTTTGTATTCAGCATGTATGTTTACAGTGAGGCAACTTGGTATAGCTAAACTCTCATGGACAGAAGCATTAAGTGCAAGGAAGAAACACATTTTTTTCCAAGTGATGGAAATGAGAGCTGGTGATTTTAAGAGATCTTATGTAAACATAACTGAGGGGAGGGAAGGCAAATCAGCATTTCTAGCCAATCCATGCCTGCACACATGTATCTCTTCTGGCTGGAGCTTTCCCCTTTGGTGCCGTTAGCATTTTCATTTCAAAAAAAGCGACAGTCTGCAGTGGAAGCAGTAAAAATGTTCAACCTGTGGTTTAAATTATTGATTTTTTTGAATATTGAAGCTGTATTTCAAATGGGTTTTGTTAGAGTTACTTCTGGGTAGAGAGTTCCAGAGGTAATTTGATATCTAAAAGCCTCTGTATTTCAAAGCCATTTCAGTCTTTTGAGTTCCTTCAACTGATCAGCTGATTGGGTAAAACATCTTATTGTCTTCTGAATTGCAGGCAACAGATAAACTGCAGCTCAAGGTTAGCACGCAGACTAGCATACAATGCTCTTGGTGATTTATTATGTGTACTCAGTGTCCAATCAACTAACAAAAATAGCTCGTTTATTTTTAATGTGGTAGCTTATCTTCACTTAGAAAAGAAAACATCCTTTGAAATGCCAGTATTCACAATTTAGATGGGGGGGAAACTGTTATATGTATAGCTAGGTAATTATGCATAATTGAAATTAGGTGAGTTTATGGTGTGGAATTCAGTAGTGTAAATAAAAAGCATATGCACATATTTTCACAAACAAAGTGCATTGTGCTACTTTAGAACAGAATGGCTGCAGTGAGAGAGAAGTCTTTCAAAGAGCTGCAGTACAAGCAGCAGTCATGTTTGTATATGAATGCTTTGACAAAGGAGTACCGAAATGAAAGAACGTTTCATTAAAGTATGAATTATCTGAATTCATGGTTATGCAACTTACTTTGCAAATATGTATATGTAGTGTATATACGTTTAAATAAAATTCAAATATATGAAGACAAGTCATGAAAAGATGTGTGGCTTAAAGAGCTCATGCAATGCCCGGTTGGCTTGCCATCTACAACAACTCTAGTTTCTGTGAGCGTAGTTGAAGAGTTTTCCAAAAACCTTGTTGACATTCTTGTGATAGAGCATGGCAGTATTTTACATTGCAGTTTACAAAATACTGTTTCAATACCACAAGTATTAAAGCTACTACTGTATCGCTGTGTGCAATAAATTGTCTTGTCACTGCAGCACTTAGATGTGCAGCAGAGAAGCCTGCCCTGCCCTGTTCTGTACTGGCTTCACAAGCCAGTGTGTCACCTAGGGGAAGGTTGTCTAAGACAAGTAAAGATGTGAAAATCAGTTTCCTACTGCCTACATGCCATGCAGATGCATGCAGTCCATGCCTGCCTATATATTTCGTTCTTTTGCACATTGGGGTAAGGAAGCACTGGCTGCATCTCCTTACATACCTGGGAATACAAATACAAATTTGGTCCAAGAAGCAAATATCAGTGATTTTGGGGTATAAGGAATAATGATAAATCTCTATAATATGGAGCTCTCATGGGTTCTTATGCGAACTTGGCTTCATTGGTGAGGAGGAGTGAGACAGCTTGTGTGATCTGGCATGTGTCAGGAGCAGGTATATCCTATTCTTTGAGGTTCTGCAGTGAGTTGTGCTTTAAACTGCATGGTTCTGTGGTGGGAGAAAAGGACGGAAAGGCATTCTGTATGTCCTGTTTGTCACTAATAGAATTATATGTAATCAAGATTTTTTTCTGGAGGGAAAAAACATGTTTCTCCTCTTACAAGTTTGTGAATGAGTTTTTTAAATTTAGCATCGGAAGATTTTTGGACCATTGTCCCAGTTTTAATTCAATATTCCAGTGAAATAAATGGAGAGCCTGCAGGTCAGGCTGTCCCCTGCAGCTCAGGGCAGATTTGTTCCCTGTTTTTCCGACTCAAGCGTGCACAAGCCCCTTGCAGCCTGTGTCACTGGCTATGCCACCAGTAGCACCAGTATTGGTGACAAGCCATCGTACAGCTTCTGGCAGCTCTTTGGCAGTGGTAATGGGAACGTTTGCCATAAATTCCCCAAAATGAAACCTAACTCGGTTGTAGTTTTTATCAACCATCTTCCTATTGATTTCAAGGGGAATGGACTTTGCCTCTACCCTGTCTATTTTTGCCTGCTGGATCCTCAGATGAGCATATTTACTTAACTGACAGACCAGAGCAATGGCTCATCAGAGTGCTGGGGTTTTGGGCCTATTATGCATTTAATGGGAAAGAACATGCTGGCTCAGAATAATTTTTTTTTTTTTTTTTTTCTCAGTGGTAAACTGGAGAATCCTCTTGCTAGGAATTGCCATGCAGCATGGCTACTTTCAGTTCTTACAGGAATATTTTAATGAACATTGCTTTTTTTTTGCATTATGAAATTTCTGCCTTATGTCCCACAGGGCTGTTTTAAAAGCCAACAGAATACATCATTTTTCCAATGGCAATGATTAACCTATTGCTGTGAAAGCTCCAGGTGACAGTAGAGGAAAACCAGACTTGAGACTGGGGCCTCTGTGTCCACCACAAGCAGATGGGAATCAAGGCTCATCCTTTGGCACAAAAATTCTATGTGCATTTCAGCACTTGTCTAAACGGGTTCCTCTCTGTCAGGAAGTTAAAACCTCTGCAAATACTGCTTATTTATTAAGAGCTCAGTCTGGAAACCTAGACTCAGCCCAACAGGTTGGAAATCCCTGTTTTGAAACTCTCAAGAGGAAAAAGCCATTGTTCTAGATTATGGAGCCTGTGTGTGGTGCCTCGTATGAGGACTGCTGGATAGTTATACAGTGCTTCTAAGCTATGGCTGTGCTGGCTCGGCCCTTCAGGGTGCAGCCCACCCAGACTCTGCATTCCCAGAGCCCCTCCAAGGCTGTACGCAAGGTGCCATGAGCTCAGTCTCAGCCTTCTGAGCAGGGCTGTACTGTGTCCTGACAAGTCATAACATGGTAGCAGAGTTCATTCCATGATTCAGGGGGTAAGGAAAAGCTTGTTGGTCATTCCAAAAAATGTAACTAAGTCAGGGTCTTAGTTTAATTCAGACTATAACAGCTGAGATTCCTTGCAAGTTGATTCATAGAAAAGTAATTTCAAAAAAACTCTTGTCAGTTTTCTTTATTTAGCTTAAAACTATTCTGACACTATTATTTCAACTACATTTATGTCTATGAAAATAAATTCTAACAGCTTACATGCAATAATCTCAGGTGTTCCCCTCATTTTCATTGCCAACACAGAGAACAATACTAGTTTTATTTAATGAATTTCTAAGTAGATGAGCCTTCTAGCAAAAATCAAAATCTACTTTAAAGATCCTGTGTCAAATCTAGTTCTGAATTAAAATTTCTTTGAATCTAATACAAGGTGTTAAAGTGCTGGATTAAGATACATAGCAATTAATACTTTCATGACTTCTTTTTCCCCACAATTATGTTAAGTATCCAGATCTATGTATATAATCTGGCTATGAGAACAGTCAATGGCTCAGTCTTGCAATCCCTTCTCAGTCAGAAGACCTTTTGGCTTCAACAGAAATTTTGCACAGGAAAAAATGAAAGGACTATGTTGAAAACAAAGTTAACATTTAAGGAGCTTGTGTTACCAAAGTAGGAGCGCTATGGATAGATTATCATTGGAATGTAAAATAAAATAATCCCCTAGATACTGAAACCCTTCCACCTCCCCTGTGCACTTTATCTACAACTTGAAATTGTTTAGTTCCACCTGAAGAACTGATACTTTGAACATTATAATACTAGCTATTTAAATAACTTTCCAAACAGAATTGATATAATTTCCTTGAATTTCTAACCCCTAATTATACATAGATGCTAATCAATGCTTATGTATTTAAGCACTCTTAGTCCTAATGGAAAAAGAAAATGCTGCAGGTATGTTCAAGACATACCTCGGTATTTGCAATTCATCCTCAGCAGATAATTTAAATACATGCTTCAAGGGAGTAATGTGATTCTCCTCTTAATTACTTAATCCAGCAATAAAAATATGTTGGATTATACCTACATTTAAATATAACTCTAATGTTCTGCAACTCCCCAATGTTGATTCTTTGTGCAAGAATTTTAACAACTCTTCAAATAGGATTGGACGCAAAACATTTTTCTTCTCGATTAGTGAAGAAATCGTATTTTTCTGCTCTGAAAGGGAATCATTTATTCTCCTCTCTTCCTAGGAGAATATAATAGTCTTGATTTACTTATAGCAATCTGGAGGAAAATATTTTCATGATGGTTCACAATTTACTAATGGAGCTTTACAAAACAGCCTCTAGGAATAGCTATGAATACATTGATTATGTGGCTTTCCTATGAGAAAACAGTAATTAAAATTGTACCACAGATTGGATCAGGACATGTTAATATTTTATTAGGTAATAAGTGAGCTTGCTACAGGTGTCCAGAGTAGCTGACAGGAGCTTTGTTAATCCATGTAGTATATTCTCTTAAATAGATAGTCATGTCCTCCTATTTCTCAAGAATGAAGTTGCATGCTTAATTGGCAGACATTAGAATTCCTGTGTTAGGATTTTTATTTGTTTAATTTCTTTGTCTATACATGAAGTGCAAAATCTCAGATGTGTGCTTTAAAGAGCCCATTTTTTCATTGCTGTTTCGTTCAAATATATTGTTAGTTATGAGGCTACCTGAGATTCTCTCCCAGTTTTATTAATTTTTATATATATATACCTGAAAGATCTCATTGTGTAACCTCAGATGTCTTGTTTTGTTGTTCATCCCTTTAGGAACTTGCAGCTAGTGATGTTGCCCTACTGCCTCCTTATATATAGTATTTTGTTTAGCAATTAGAAAACAATGAAAACAACATTGAGTTGTCTCTAACAGTATGATGTACGTTAAGAGGATGCTAGTCTGCTCCCCTCCTAAAGAATAGAAAGAGATTAATTTGTATTCTTGTAAGCATAACTCCTCTGGTGACTCTTCCAACCCTGCTGCTTCAAACACCTCATGGAATTCTTTCTTCTTTTCCCAGTGTCTTACCTATCTTTTCATTAGATCTAACGTATGTTGATTTCTGAGTGATTTTCTTAGACTCATACTTTTCAAACTGCCTTTCCCTTCCCATTTCATGGGGTCATTCAGTAGGATTTGTCTAGAATGAGTCCTGAAGTTAAGCATCCTAAACTGAACTAACCTATTTTAATTAATACACATTAAATTTCAAACTTTGCACACAGGTCCTTGGAAGCTGTAGAGATTTCACTATAGGATACAAATCAAAAGCTGCAGTCTATGCAGATATTTGTGTTCCTATTGTATTACATTCTATTCCCCTCAAATCATCAGCATTNACTTTTAAGCATCTGCTCTAGGTTATTTTCCAGAAATACTTCATCAATATTTTAGAGAACGTGGGTGAGATACAGATACAGAGTTTAAGTTTTTCAATAAAGCTTGTCACGTACTTCATCCAAGCTGCACAAATAATACTCTGTTGACAGCAAAGATATAACTTGTAGAGAAGTAAAACTGCGTTTTTATATAGTTTCAAGTCGTCCCATCTAAGTATTTCAGGGATTGTGTGTGCTGCTGTTTTATAGCATTTTGTTTTATTGTAGATAAAGCAGCTGAGTTAGTTGGAAATGGATTACCAAAGGCTTATACTTTCCACCAGTTTTTTTTTTTTTTTTTTTTTTTTTTTCCTCCTGGACAACATCAGTATTAATGAGAATGGTTAGCACACAATTCATTAAGTTTAACAGAATTTGACATTTGGTTATTCTGAATGGTGGCAGCTGCAAAAGAAGGCATTTTTGTTAAATAAGTTTTTGGGATTATGGTAATGTAAGAATTCATCTTGCAAGTCTAAAAGGCTTTGAGGAGTTTCTGAGGAAAGGTAATTGTAAGGTAATGGTAACCTTTAGTTAACCAATGGATAGTAGAGACTATGATCACCATAAGAGACCTTATGAGCATAAGGGCAGGCAGTACGTGTTGATAACACTCCATATCAGCAAAGCTCAATCTTTATGTTCATATGTCTCCAATCTGCTGGGACGAAGGGAGGAGACAGGAACAGTTTTAGCCATGTGGCCATGTAACATCAACATGAGAGCATGTGCCTAGTCAGCAAATGCCAGCATGGGTGCTAAAATAGTTGTTCTGCCTTGAGTTAACTTTGTCTGCTCTCCTGAGCTCCACTCATTTGACTTCGTTATTCAGCTATGAAGGCAGCTAGCAATTGCTTCTACAGCTCTTGAGCTCTTTTCTCATTAATTCTAAATGAGATCTGTGCTGAAATGCAGGACCAGCTATAAAACTTTGATTATGTATAGTAAATTTTCTAATTCAGAAATATTTGGTGATTCAGCTGCCAGATTTCCTAGGCTGATCTTGAATGGGAATTGTGAGCTGCTTGTGAATAGTCTCACTTCATAGAGTCTGAAGCAGTGATTTCTCAAAGATCTGGTTTTTTAGTAGACCTCAGTACAGTCCTCACAGTACAACGAATAGTTGCAGGCCTGTTCCTGGAGCTACAGTTACTTCAGGTTCCAAAGGTGGTGGCTCTTTTTGCGGTTTTGGGTTTTGTGCTTCAATTGCAATAGCAGCATTGACCATCAGACTGCTTTGTCAATGACTAGTTTTTGTGGAGGTGTGGAGCGCAGTCCAGAAAAAAATGCTCCATGGTGAAAATTCTGGTTGTTTAGTTAAAGGAAAAGCTAAAACCTTCAGACAAAACAACATTTGTGCCAAGGAAAATATTCTTTTTTTTTTTTTTTTTAAT
>VXAV01000127.1:250154-262458 GCA_013399715.1 Alectura lathami
GCCCCTTTAAAAATTTTTTTTTTTTTTTTTTTTTTTGTGTGTGTGTGTGTGTTACAGCTTATATTCTATTTGTTTTCAAACATTGGAAAAGCTTTCTCTTGGAGTAGAGAAATGATATTTGTTTCTAAAATAAAACCCGATAAAACTGCTGATCAGCTTCATATTTCTTCAGTACGGAAGTTGAAAATTTTTTGTTCTTGTGCTCTCATTCAAAAATGATTTCATGTTTTGAGACAATTACTGAACATTTTTTTCATCAGTCAGCTAAAGTGACCATTCATTGACTAGGTTAGTATATCAAAACACAGAGATCTAAAAATCATACACTGAAAAGGAACATATCCAAAAGTGAGTGAATACAGATACAACTTTCACTCACAAGCTGTAGATCCACTTCTTTCTTCTTCTGTAGTTATGGTTACAGCAGAAATTCAGTCATGTCCTGCTGCTTGCACCTGTATCTGAATACAGATAAATGTATGCTCACATTAAACATTAGCAAGAAATTTTTCAAATGTCCTTCTTTTTTTTTTTTTTTTTTTTTTTTTCTTTCTCTTCTCTCCTCTCTTGCTTCTCTTGTCTCTCCCAAAGAAACTGCTATAAAGCTGATGAGAATTTGGATTTGCTTTGAAAGCATCTTTTGTTCAAAGACTAATTTTAACCTTGTGATAAAGATTGCTTTTTTGTATTCTGTTGAATGTGATATCTAGTCATTATTTTTCAAGGCAGAGTGCTGTAGGACATAATGCATTTTAAAGGTGTTCTTTTATAATTATAGCACAAATGTCTTTACATTCTCATGTCTAAAAAAAAGCAAATATATCAAAAATAAGAAAAATATTAATTTTTAAGTATTAGTTAAATATTAATTTTAAAGTGTTAGAAATTTGCATTATAAAAAGTATTTTCTTGTATAACAGCACAAAGAAATATAATTGTATAGAAAGATTCAAAACAACATTTTCTTGTAAACTATATAACTCAGCTAGAGTACATTTGGCATAAACGCTAATTTTGTTCCAGATTTTGATTGTTTGTTTTTAACTTGTAACCATAATTTGTATTGCTTTTGCTTTGTATTTTAATCAGATTTGTCACTTTTAGGAGCCATGGGTTATAAAATTAGGAATTCTAGCCAAACGGCCTTTTATGAATTAAAAAAGCTTTGGGAGATTGCTGTTGCTTTAAGCAAGGGCAGCAGATGATTCTGTCTTGACTTGCAATGCGGATGGGATTGTCCTAAGGTTGTTCTAAGGTGAAGAGAGTAAACGCTTCTTCTCTTATACTTTGATGTAGTAAGATTATCTAAAGAGCTTTGTTTTTTTCTGTCTTAATTGTAACTCATTGGTAATGATAGCCTACTGTCTGACAACTGCATTGCTAAGAAAGGTGGTGTGCTGAGCAAGCAACAACGATAAAAGCTTTGGTAGAAATTGAGTTAGACATCTGTAAATTCTGAAGTTTCTCGTGCATTCTTATGGTTACATCTTAAAGTGGTAATCAGACTTTATAGAGAAATATCAGATACATGGTAACTAAACCTCTAACCAGTTGTCGTTTGTCTTTCACACAATGTAAGTGCTTCAGCAGTTTTTTCCGGAGTCCTGACACATTGCTTTTTCCCTTATGGGCCTGCAGTCTCCTGTGCTAACTTATTGATTTGGAAAGCTAACTTGCTTGCTGGAGCTGTAATGTTAAATTGGTTTAATAAACACAAATGGGATAGTTTAATGTTGTAAAAACATTTATGAAGTAATGGTTTATTTTTTGCTTTTTAAATGGTTTGCATAACTCAGCTTATTCAGTCTAGAAATAGAGTAGAATATTAAGGAAGATTTATAAGCAGTGTTTTTACTCCAGACTTTTGGTATTTGAGTGCTTTCATCTTCAGGGGAAAAAAAGACCATAATCACCAACAAAAAATGGTCAGTCAGATTAGCTCTATTTTGCCAACACGTGACCAACAGCCTTCGAAAGACAAGTAGGAATACTTTTAAAGTGTTCTTTTCCCTCTCTAGCATATTGATCTTATAAGTAAAATATGAAGAAGTGTAGTTTCTAAATAACACCACAGTTCTTTTTTAAGATCTGTACTGTACTAATGGGAGAGATCAGCACTCTTATGCTTTAAATTGCCAATGCGAATGATTGTGGAAGGCTAAGAAAGTAACAGATTTTTAATACAGTTCTTATTTTCACTGAAGAACTTAAAAACTAATTATTTTACATCATTCTATCATTATATCCTATCTATCCTGAAGAGAAGCAAAGCAACGAAGAGGAAAAAGAGAGCTAAATCTAGACTTCACTCACAAAAGCAATGGAAAAAAAAAAGGAGGCGTCTGGATGGTACTAAATTTCTCATATCTGTTAGTGGAGAGATTAGAGTAGTTTCTGCATGGTGGGATGTTCTGAGATAATTTTTTCTGTCAAGGTAGTTTCAGGGGTTTTTTTTGTTGTTTGTTTGTTTTTGTTTAAAAAAAAAAAAAGTATTCACTGAGGGGAAGAGGAGGAGAGTGAGGAATTGACTTTGCTGAGGTTCTATACCATATGGAAAGCATAAACTATATCTAATTCTGTGTCAAAAGTAAATTAAAATGCTTCATACAAGTGTTACAAAGTCAACTGATGGCACTGTGTGCAACATAACCTGGAAAACAACACAGCGTGGTGGTTTGTGCCCTGCAAGGTGCCAGCTGCCACATCTACCCTCCTTGGGCAGAAGTCATAAATGAATTTACCCACCCTGCTCTGTGAACCAGTAGGTCTGGCAATACATTGTAAAAATCCAGCGCAAGCAGGTAAGGTCTTTGTTGAAGTTAGTGAGCTCCATTTTTCTGCATGGTTGTACCTGATGGAGTGGATGGAATTTGTTTGTGGAGGTGCTTGCAGTGGATTTAACTTT
Organism: Alectura lathami; assembly: GCA_013399715.1. Lineage (NCBI taxonomy): Eukaryota > Metazoa > Chordata > Aves > Galliformes > Megapodiidae > Alectura > Alectura lathami. Next base: position 253,060 of record VXAV01000127.1, read on the forward strand.
CTGCTAAAAGGAGACAGACAAGCTTAGCTGGAAAAATTCTGAGCTATGGAGAAATTCAGGAAAGCAAGTCTCTGCTCTGAGCCTCAGAGCTCTAACAGAGAAGAGAAAACGAGGAACTCATAAAGGATGTATAGGAACAGCGCTGTGTGAAGTGGTATTGTTGCTTCAGGTTTCACTTGCCTTTTGTAGATGGTTGAAGCTCCAGAAGGGGTGATACTAGACACAGTCTGCCTAGACAGCTGAGTCACAGAAGAGGCAAATCATCACAAGACCTTGAGTGAGAGTTGGCAGGGAATTACAAGGACATAAGTCTGTGATGCTGTGAGGGTGTGCAAACAGTAGTGAGCCAGATTTCCAGAATGCTTTAAAGACTGCAATATTAGGCAGAAAAGGGCACCTCTTCTCCTCCTCCTCATTTTTACATAGGTGAAATTGTGCCTCTTCCACTGTAATTGATGAAAACTGTAAGGAAAACTAAAACTTGATTTTGAGGTGTTGATAAAAGCATTTAGAAAATGAGCTTTAAAAGTATTTCATGTGTACTGCATTTTGAAATCTTTGCAGCCTTTTCACTAGATCTTTGACAATATGGGGAAAAAAGAATACACCAGAATTTGCTTAAATGCCTGCATTTTTCAGCTAATATGTTTTGTTGTTTGAATACGGAAGGTGGTGTATTGAATATAGTAAAGTAGAAATTTACATCTGGGCATTTTTTCATATTTTATTTTACTGTCTACTAACCTTTAATATTCTGTATTGAGATACTCACTAAAATTGCCTTAACGAGGTATTTACTTAGATCTCATCTTCATGAGGCCAGTGTGGCGGCATCCTTGTTGATATTGACATTTAGTGAGCTGTAACCCCAGGACTGCACAGACAGATACTCCACTTGGCAACTGTAATGCCCTTGCTCACTGGAAGAAAGAAAGGTCAAATTAACTTTGTAAAAAGTAGTAATCTGCACATTGTATTAAATCCTTTTCTCATGTTAATGAAAAGAAGCTGGCAAAGTTCACTAAATCCTATCTGCTTTAGTAAGTTAAAGTTGAAAAAAGCTTAAATTGGACTATTCAGTGACTTTCGTTGACTTTGGGGGCCAACATTGTGAGGCAAATTCTTCTGTGTCTCAGAAGCCTCTCAGGGTGAAGAAAACACATTCACACTTACTATAGTGTGATTAAATGTACTTATAAAATTCCCAAAACCTTAATTGTAGTGCAGATGTTTGCACTGCGGAGTGTGTGTACTACAGGATTGAATACTTGTACAACAAGTGAATATGTTAATTTAAGGTGCCATTTCTAGCTTTCTTTCCATGCCTCAAATACATACGTGTTCTTTAAAGCTACTTTATTAGTTCAAGTGTTTATTAAAATACCATTAGCTATGGTATTTTGGGGAAAATGGATGAAAAAGAGTGCTTCAAAATCTGCAAATTAATAGAAACATATTAGAGCTTTGATAGAAAAACAATACAGCTTTACACTTTTGGATCTTATTATATTTGGCTGATGTAACTCCGGTAATTGAATTTGCATGAGGCTGTGGTATAGCTCATGGATTTTTATTTTATATTCCACTGCAACTTACCTCTTTACACAAAATTTTTCTCCAAATTTATATATTTTTAGTTTCTAGGAGAGATTATTGCAAAATTAAAATATGAACCCCGTTAATGAAGAGCTATGTTTTTGATTCCCCTAAAACAATAACTCTGAGAGAGGGGCGAATGACTTGATTCATTTCTACAGATCATTAATTTCCACGCCTACAGATGCCAATGTTAATATTCACAATGTGAATTATTCCTCTGCCGATCAATTTAGCAGAAACACACAATGAATGTGCCTATCGCATGATCTAACACTGTGCCTGACACCCCACTGGGGTCCCTTAAAACTCAGAACGTCCCTGCTGCCCAAACATAAAGGTCTCTCTCAGCTTAAACAGCATGGTTATGTTTTGACAATGCACAAATCTGTGGCAATCATTAACTGAAAACGTGGACTGTGTGAAATAAAACAAGTTTTAGAGCGGGTAGTAAGGCCCATGCTCATATCTTGATTTGCACCTTCATTTAAATTTAACTTATAGAAAATGGCTGAGTGTTTGGGATTTATCTTTAAGATGCTGTCTCAAAACTCTAAACCCATCAGTCTTAAGAAGTTTGGAGTTCAAGGCCCTGACTGCAGAGTTCAAGGGTTATTAGGACAAATGGGACTTAGTCAATGCCTTGGGTCATTATTAGTGTTTTAATTAACCAACAGGAACAAAAAAAAATGTGTAATGCAAATTAATGCAGTCTCAAGTCATCAGAATACCAGAATTGTTCAAGAGCAGAAAAGAGGACTCCAAATCAACAGATATTGACACCTTTATCTGTGTAACACACCTTTCTTAGGCGATGTCCTGAGCTAGAAATATTTGAAGGATTGATGTGGTTGTTGGTGTAGCCTCCTGGGGAGGAAAATCAGCTTTTGAAGCAAAAGAAGTGGTGCAATAACTGAAATATTCGTGAGTCACAGCTTGCCTCTGATTCCAGTTGTCACTGTTTCTCTTGTCTTGCATTAACTCCCCAAAACTAGGTTGTTTTGCTGAAATCTAGTGTGGAATACATTTTCCCTAATCCTGAAATCTAGATTAATTTGCAAGATTTCCTCAGGAAACAAATGAGTTTTCCATGGACTGTTCTCTTTACCTTTGCCAATGACTTCTTTAGTCTCTTTTTTTTTTTTTTTTTTTTCCCCCCGTAGATTTGTCCTTTTGTGTGGTCAGATATAAGATTTGTTCTCCCTCAGTAGCTCTTTATTAAGAGTGTTTTATCCTTGGTCTTCATGGTAGATGAAAGCTTTGTGACATTTTTCCCACGGAAGGTTTATTGTTTCTGTCTCATGGGGAGGTAAGAGACACTTGTTTTGTTTTGGAGTTTGGGGACATTCTGCTATTTCTATATGCAGACAGGTACTGTTACCTGCATCCAGGGACCAGTCCAAATTATCAGTTGGGCCATCACTGTATCAGTCATTTTTTTTTAAAGTCAAAAAATTTTTAGGTTCATATGCTGAAGTGCTTCCAATCAGGTTAATTGCATCAGTTCCATGGTAGCTTTTACACATGGATCAATAGTAGAAGGGTTGTATGCATAGCTGGGGAAAAATTCTGCTTTTTCCTGAGGTTTCAGAAAAGGAATGATGAGCACCAGCATTTGGCTACACCATTTCTACATACAGGGAAATCAGAATTTGAACAGAACACCTGAAAATGCCCCGTCCTAAACCTGACGTGCTGTAGCACTGTGGCTACTGTAGCTGCTCTGGCCTGGCCTGCTGTTTTGGGGGCAAACCGTAACAATTGGCCAACGACCAGGATTTGGCCTTATCAAAATAACCTGTGATATCATTTAAAATTCACTTCAAAGACTGAAGGAAATGGAGTTGGCTAAGCTCAGCCAATGGATCCTTTGCCTTACTCTCTCCCTGCTTAGCTTTCATAGCTGTGGCAGGAAACTGAAGAGGAAGACAACAGTAAGGCAAGCTTTGTATGGGTATTTCACACTTCAAGAGACAATTTTCTGTCACTTGTGTGATTTTATTCTGTATGTACATAGACAGATTCCTTGAATCATCACATAAGTTATAAATTCTATTTTGTTTCCATGAACTGTGAGTCTCCTTGTGTCTGGGGCTGTCATGTGCTAACAAGAGACAGGAGATGTGCCAGTGTGTCAGTCATCACAAACTCTCTCCATCCTGCTCACTCCAAGCTAGAAGAGACAAATGAGTAATAGGATCTTAAATAAGGACAGCCCATTCCTCTCGGGAGGAACCAAGACAAAGGAACCAGGTGGTAATGTTTGGATTTCAAAGCCAGGAAGGATTTTTGGAAGCAGAAGCAGCTTGTTCAGGAAAGATAACAAAGTGGTGCACGGCACAGCAGAGGGGTCCTGTGAGACAGGGGCAGCAGGGAGGCCATGGAAACTGCTGATTGAAAGAGCAGCTGTGAGCTGGCTGGGGACGGGCAGGGCCCTGAGCACCAAAGGGGATCTCACAGAATCTCAAAGAAAATGCAAGAAGAGTAGGGAAATGTGGGCAAAAAGGTGTGGGTGTGTGTTTACTATTTCATGTGGCTCTGTGCATCTCTTGTGGTCATTTAACTGAAGAGTGGCTGCTTTTGAGAGGGTTTGCAACGTCTGTGCCTTACCTGATTCAACTTCATGGGATCCTGCAGAGATAAATAGTCCCTCAGATGCTGGCAATGACTGAGCTGTGGCAAAGAGCTAGTTGAAGCCATGGGGATTCGGCAACAGTTGCAAGGTCTAAAGGTTCTCTGTTCTTAGAAGAGAGGAGAGATTGCCTGGAGACCCAAGGCAGATGCAGGAACTTCAGAGTGTTTTCATATGGAAGCAGACTGAGGCTTTGTGAGTGTCCCACAAGAGGTTTTTTCAAGGCTGTAATATGTGAATTCTTACCTTTGGTAAAATGAGAGAGAGACTGGGAGCACGACAACACACACACACGGTAAGACAACAAACAGTGCCATAGGCGGCTCCAAGCACTGTCTGGCGCACGCATCCACGAGCCAGCCACAGGGCTGGAAACATGCCCTGTGCACTGACCCAGCAGACGGGCTGGTGGCACGGGCTTAGTGCCACGCTTCCTTAGTGCCTTGCTTCGCTGGCTGCAAGGCTTCTGACTTCTCCAGAGTGTGGGAGAAGGAAGCTCCTGGAAGCTGGAAGCATGGTCAGAGTAACTCCTACCTGTTGGCAGATGGCCATACATCATATACTGTGCTCACAGGAGTCAGGTCATTGGCTTCGCGTTTTCTCATGCTTGATGACGTGATAGCACTGGCCTATAATGTACAAATAGGCATCTGGAATGGAGTCAAAGCGCCTCTGAGGCATTTTAAAGGAAGTGAAATGCTCAAGAGGATAATGCAGAACAAACTGATGTAAATGATTCTTCTGCCTAAACTGCAATTTTTGTAATCTGTTTGGGAGTGAGGGGAATATACTTTGGTGTTTGCTTTGGGTTTGCATCAATTCAGAAAATGTTCCAGATTTTTTTTTTTCTTTTTTTTTTTGTAATCCAGCTTAACTGTTGAGAGGGAGGTGAAGCTTTTATGATGGAGGGAAAATAAAATAGTAGAAAAATTTGAAAATTTTGTGGTGTCCAAGTTCCAGATTTATTATTAGTCCTGAGAATAGATGAACTGGGGAGATTATTTTGTATTATTTCTACATATGTAAATTGACATATAATTAACTATCACTATAAAATATTAGTGCATATTTACTGTATAATAAGTAATTCAACTTTATAAACAAATGAAGATTACCCCAAATTTACATACAGTGTGAAGAAAAGTCCCTTTATCCTCTGTAACTGTAGCATTTGGCAGATTCAGGAATAAATAATCTTTTGTGGCAAGGGTATGCCTTATCAAACATATGCAGATCAGTGCTAATTAATGCTAATTAAGGTTTCCTGTCTATCTAGTTGGAAAAACGTCCAAATGTTATGAAATCCAGTTAGTATGCCTATTACCCTAATTGTTTTATATGGGATGGTTCTTAATTAAAATATGTAAATTGACCTTAATTGCTATATACTAATGGAGGTTCATGTTATCTCACTAAAAATGACAAGATGGTGAGGAGGGGTACTTAAACAAATAATTCCAATACATTTGTAAATAAATGACCTTTACTCAACATTATTTTTAATTGGAAATTGGCAAAAGGAACATTTTACCATCTATGTTTCTCTTTAGTTTTAAATAATGTCGGAATTTACAGTTCTTTGTAAATATAGATATGCTGATATTGTCGCTTAATTAAGACTACTAAACAAGTCAACATTTTGTGTGTTTACTGTCTATTTAAACATTGTTTGCTAACCTAATGTTGACCTTCGGAAATGTTGTTTGCAGCGTTGATCTTAACTTGAGCTATTTTGGTTTCTATTTTTTCATTTCGATCTCTTTTAATCATATCATTTCATATGTGAAGTCTGACACTCTGATATAGGTTTGCTAGAGACTGGACCTGTGACTCTGACTTCTCATCAGGCCTCTCTGTTTTGCAGGACATTGTGACTAATGTTTCTCCAAGGATTGTGCGTGGAGTTACTTCAGGGCCCATGTATGGCCCAGGCCAAGGCTCTTTTCTAAACATCGAACTGATCAGCGAGAAAACAGCAGCATATTGGTGTAAAAGTATTACTGAATTGAAGGCTGGCTTCCCAAACCAAGTAAGCACCACTCAATCATAAAGATGCAGTATATTTAAAATCTCCAGTTCATAGATCCGTGAAAGCTCACCTATTTAATATTTAGTAAATAGATTGCCAATTTCTTTACTGAAATGATTGTTATTAAAAAACAGAAAAGCTCATCCCAATAATTTTTATGACAGCAAATGTTGTGAAATGACTTTTCACAGAGAGCAATCATTTTCAGTTAGGCTGATGTTTACATTCAGATAGATGATATTAAAGAAAAAGTTGATCCCAGTATGGATGCTTATCAGTTCTTCCGTGAATAAGTTTGTATTTAAGATCATATTTGAAGATGAAACATATAGTATTCATTTTCATTGTGAATTGAATTTGATTATAAAAGTAATCATTGTTCTTTTCATTCTTAATCCAAATGTGAGAGATACTTCTGATATTCTCATAAGTCATTGTCTACTTTAGGAGAAAAGAAACAACACTGACTTAAAGTTAACTTTGCTACAAGGAGAGAGTTTTGTTAGAGCCTTGTTGGCTATGGGGAATACCTGTCTGGTAGGTAATAATGAAAGCTGTGAGCAATTATGCCAACTAGCTGGCATAACTGGTTTTCAGCTCCTGTTCTAGTGAATAAGAACAGCAAGGTGGAAAGTAAAATTCATCTCAATCATCATCTCAAATGGGTAGAGCTTGAAATCCCAGAGCTTAGGTGTCTTCTGTCTTATTACTTCCATGGTTCAGCTATGAACAAAACAGGAGAACGTTCCTGAAAACTTTAAGGCATGAAGGCAGTCAGATTTTTCTCTTGTTCCTGGAGTTTAAATCTACGCATCTGCAACTATAAGAGTGCTTAACACATTTTATTGACAATAAAAGTTAAATGCTGCATGTATAATGCCCCACTTCACTCTACGTGGAATGTGTGTTTCTTTGCTCAAGTTCATGTCACTTTATTTACTGTGGTTGGGCTTTGTAATAGTGAAGTGTGGAACCTAAGGATAATGTTGTAATTCCCTGACTTCAACATCCTTTGTCTAAGTTCTGGATATCACAGGTAGGCAGACTGCTGTGGGAATGGTCTCCTATTGCAATCTTCACCAAAAATCTCTCACAGTATTTTGTGCTTGAGACTAAACTGTTCTCTTCTGTGAGGGAAAGCACTAGCAACAATTTCAAAAGGAAAATTTGAATTTTCTGAGACCTAGCTCCACATGTGGGATGAAGAAGTCCCACTCTTCTGTAGTTCCCAGGGTGAACATCTTCTGATCATCCCTTCCTATGCAAGTTATTACCTTGAGACTGTGAATTCAGCTCCTCACATTGGCTGCAGCTGCTGCTGCTGAGTGCTAGGGGCTGGTAACGCTGCGTGGGCAGGGAAAGCAGCACCAGGCACTGCACCTTGCCTTTGCTCATAGGGATTTTTAAAATGTGCCTGTGAACTCGGCTAAGAGCTGTCATCGTTATAATGGTAGATTTGTTGCTAACTGAAAACAGACTTTTGTTCACTGAGTAGAAATTTCTTGGTGCTTATTTGGAAATACTCTGTATAATTAAAACTTGCAGAAATTGTTTTTTTTTTTTTTTTTTTCCAAAATCTTGTTCACTCCTCTAGAAAGACTTTTTAAACTTAGTGTGATTTGGGGGGTTTTATTAAAACCAAAAGCAGTTTCTGAGAACTGTCTGGGTGAGACAGTAATACAGTAAAACAGTAATACAAAAAATGACATTTTCCACCTAGATAAAAGCAAAGCACAGATGAGGACACAAATGATTGCAGTAAAAAAACATCCCTTGCTACAGTAAATATAAAAAACAAAATTGTTACATAATGACTTTTGCTATGTAATACAAGCAGTTTAAAGCCAAATCTCCTTTATAAACTAAAAAGGTATAAGCAAAATAGCTACCACACCAGAAGTCAATGCCACAACAGCATCACATTACATGCCATTAGGAAGAAGCAATCTGTAATGCACAAGCAGTTAAATTCCCCTAAGAAAGCCTAGGATTTAAAGTAAAATTTGCAAAAGAGAACCACCTGGCAGAGCTCAGTGGATAATATCACATAGCTGTGACTCTCTTCTACAGATCAGCAGCTAGTACCCTCCTTGCACAGACACACTGCATGCACCCCACTAGCAGCTGGCCTGATTCTTGCTCACAATCACCTCTGGCTGGGGTCTGTCCCAGACATCTCTTCTTTGACTCTGAATCCAGTTCAAGATCACCTGGGCAAAAGCTGCCACCAGCAGAAATTGCATTAATTAGGGGAAATTAAATATTTTTTGGATCAAAGCAGAAGAGAAAGCAGAAGGAAAAAGGATCTGGATTTTATAGACTTGTGAAGTATCTTCAAAATCTTTGCTTTTTTTTTTTTTTTAAAAAAAGAAATTAATATCACTAGAACTTTATATTTTTTTTTTCAGTAAACAATTACAATACCAACAATGACAACAAAAATAAAACCTAAGGAATTAGCTGTTATTCACAGTGCAGGCCCTATATATATATATGTTTTATTATAAATTAGAAGCTTCCCTGTTTATGATTTGCAATTAAAAACTGAACGTTTTTCCTTCCGGTACTTCAGTCATCTCAGTAAGGTATTACTTTAGCAACTTGTCTGAGACCATTGAAAACGTAAGGTTTTATTCATCTTTGTTTAAGGTTAAATTTTCAAAGGTGATAGTGTGAAAAACGGTGTCCACTGCTGTCCTGTATGCCCAGAAGACATCCCTTCAGCCAGAGAGAGCTGTGAAAGCGAGAAGGAAATTAGTCTGTTTCTATTTGTCATTGCCTTTTTACTTTCCCAGATATTGTGGGTTTACTTATTTGTATTGACCTGTCTGTGTTACACCCAGACATCTTCCTTACATGGTTAACTATGTTTAAGAATCTACTAAATATTTCTATTTTTCTCTCTTATGACCACATACAGTATCTGATACGATAGGATTTATCATTCTGTGCAATTATTAATCAGAATAAAATATATTTTTAGTCCTAGAGACTGAGAATTTGACAATGAGAAAAGATGGAATGATTATGTTATTAACTTTACAGTCCTAAACATAATACAAAATATCCCTTCTGAATAAGCAGAAAGCTGGCTCCTTATTGGCAAATTTTGCATCCTCTCACTGCCTCTGCCCCACCCCCA
>VXAV01000127.1:262501-288917 GCA_013399715.1 Alectura lathami
AAAAATAGCATATTATTTGTCAGTTGGTGTATTAATCTAAAACTCAAGAAAAAAATGAAAGGAAAATATTGACAATCAGAATGTTCAGGTTGGAATCTGATTAGTACTTGTTTGACAAGTATTGTTTTCTGCAGCCATAAGCAGTCTGGTGGCCTGTTCTTTTTGCTCCCTGCTGTAGAGGGATTACATGGGGCAAGGCCAACAAAAGCTGTCACCATGTAGCACAGCTATTATCTCAACATCATAACAAGAACTAGGAAGACTTCCCCTTTCTAAGGCCTGCTTAGAATGGTTTGAAATGGCCATGCGGGAGTTTTCAAAGACTCAAGCCGGCGGGCTTAGCCCACAACAGAGCTGTGATCTCCCTGCGGATGACAGGTGTGTTGTGCTCTTTCTCCCTTGCTGGTGAAGAGTTCCTGTTTTGATGGCACACTGGGTATGGCTGGCATGGAGTTAACTTCCTTCACAGCAGCCAGTATAGTGCTGGGTTGTAGGCTTGTGACCAGAACAGTGTTGGTAACCCCCCAGTGTTTCAGCTCATGCTGAGCAGTGCTTGCACAGTGTCAGGGCCTTCTCCGTTTTTCCTTTTGCCCCACAGCAAGTGGGCTGTGCATGGTGATGGAGGTACACAGCAAGGACAGCTGACCCAAACCAGCCAGAGGATATTCTGCTCAGAAGTAGAATTTGGGAGGGGACAGGTAGTTTTTTTCCTAAAGTAGCCATTGCATGGATGCTCACCAGGCATTTCTCTGCCTGGACACGCAATATTTGAAATGTTTTAGACAGTGGGGTGAAAGAACTAACACTAATTCCACAATATGTCCTGTTTTCATAATCTGTTTACTGAGGAGCTACTCAGCTATGTGGTGAATTGATGTACTTCAGCTAAAATGTCGCTGAAAAATGGTATTTTATCATATATTCAAGAAATGAGTTACTTAGGAAATATGAATTTGGTCAAGTGAAATTCACCCCATGATATGATCAGGAATAAAAATTCTGAAGGAAAAAAAAATCACTTTTACTTTAGCAAGTCTACAAACAATAATAATCAGTAGAAAGTGGCTGAGAAAGTTGAAAAGAAAACTATAAAACCCTGCAAGAGAATTTATTGCTGAAATATAGTATTCAGGTAGCTGACATTAGCTACAGTGTACTGTTATCTCTGCTGAGAACTGTGAATACTGGTAACGGCAATACGTCTCTGTGTGCCAGTAAAGCCAGGAGCTGCATGCACAGTGGCGTTAGAAGTCATGAGAATTATTTTTGCTGATTGCAGAGGAATCGGATATGTTGCTGGTAGCACTTTTTTTTTCCAGAAAAAGCCTACAAACTGGTCCTCATCCAAACCTTTTGCTTATCATAGCTAAGCCTGCCTATTGGATTTGGTTAATCAGCTACTTACGCAGATATCAATTCTTCCACTCCCATAAGCAAGTTTGTGTATTTACAATACCTTGTAGCTACTCAAAGATTTTAGGGTTTCATATCACCCTGGAACCTCTTCAGCATCTGCACTGGGGAGAACAAGCCTGAGGACACCAATGTCTGAAAGTGGTAAGAACAGTTCTCTGCTGAATAATATGAACTGAGGGCTCAGTAAGGTGCTGATGGGCGCAGCTGCCAGGTAGTCTTTTAATACCTTCCCAAAACCGGCATTGGTACCAAAAAGTAAGCAAATTCATTAACAATCTCAATATTCAAATTGTTCGGGTCTGAGCACATGCAGGGGAGGTCGCAGCACTACTGATAAAGGCCTTTGAAATGACACTTAAAGAAGAAAAAGAGATTGCATGGGAAATGTTATTCACTACAGGGCTGACAGTCGTCCGTCACAAAACAGAAAATATCTGAGAGATCGGTAATATAAAGAACTGGGATCTTGGAAGATGTCAAACTGAATATTTTTCAGTATTACTCTATTTGTATACCAAAATCCTAAAAGTAACTTTTTGGCCTCCTTACTGAAATGAGTTTGGGCAGCTGTATGATTCTAAGGAACTTTTGTAGGATACCAGATTGTCAGCTGTGACACTGATTCTGTAATTCAGATACCAGTGTCGTGACGTGTTGAATTGAGAAACCTCTTCTGCTAGAAACAGTAAGTACTCTAGGACCCCAAAACTAAGTTGAAAAATCTTGTCTTCCTAATCTAATGTTTGTTCTGCTGCATGCAGAATGTTGCTGACAGTCTTTCTGACAGTTAGTCAGTAGAGAGCAGCTTCTCAAGGCTGAAACTGTTAAAGATATATTTTTGTTCAACAATTTTGTTCAGAATGTCCTAGGAACACCTGTCAGGAATAGCCATGCTACAATGTGAGTGAGAAGAGCAGATCACTGGATTCCAGGCTGGTAACTGACTTCTTTGTAGCATCCTCTAAAACAAAACAAAATAAAAAATGTCCTGGAGTACTTAGTAATATTACATTATATTTTGTATCTATCCATAGAGGTATGAAATAGGGCAGCTAGTGCTTTTTATTTTTATTATTTTCNTTCTACTCTGTAAGGAGAGGAGGAAATGAGGAAGTACAGAGCAAGAAAAATATAGTTGAACAGGCATACCTGAATGCCTTATTCCTGTAAATAACCTTTAGGGTAGAAAAATGTCATGTTCAATAAGATTTCTGAGTTGAATGGACAAACATTTTCTACAGCAATTTCGGTTATTTGGATGTTTTACATGGAGAGGTTTGATTAATTTGCCCAAGTGTTCCCTGAAGTGGGGTCCTACACATCAAGCTTTACACAGGACCAACTCTTCTTTTAACAACAGATTTCATCTATAGACTCTGAACAACATTTGTATGTTTACATAAACCTTTTCCCTTTCTGTCTGCACTAACAGTACACCTTGTAAACTGGTTAATGGGAGGAATTTATCAATGTATCTGAAAAAATCTTTGCTGTAGGTGTCCTCTGAGACATAAAAAGATACATAAGTTGGAAAATTTTTTAGATATAGAACAGTCACAGACATCACAGCTTTACTGTAAGAACAGGTAAAACCTGTCTTTCTCACTAGATATATAAGGAACAATTTGTGTATTTTTGCAGGCATTATTATAACTTCTACTTTTGGCGAGTTTTCAGAGGTCTGTGGAACGTTGTGTACATAGAATTTACATTTTGAGATAGTCACTGTGACTGCTTCAGGTTATATAAGGCACTATTTTTTTTGTACAGTTGTGTTGGAATTTGGAATAGCATTTCTAATATGTGTAATTAGGGAAGATGAAAGGCAGAACCTTCATCTCTGTGTTTTCAGGAGTCATGTTCAGAAGAAATGGAGATCGCATTGTTAGTCAGCTGTTCTCCATAAATACCAGCTCTTTCTTGGGCTAGTATAGACAGATTTGGCTTTCCACACAGGGAAACCATATTTTATACTCCAGTTACCTACTGATGTCTGCATCCACGTGATAAGTCACAGATGTCTTAGCAAGCTTAACTGTGGAAGCCACACCATTTACAAACTCAGAATGAAACTTTTCTAAACAGCCAGGTGGGTCTGTTCCCATGTGGACCTCACCTGGTGCCAGCAGCTGCCATGTGCTGTAGACCCGAATGAGGAGCGTACACACCATGTGTCCTCAGACCTGGGACCCTCGATGGAAGCCCAGATGCTTTTCCACGTCAACTAGGAAGGAGAGAGTGAGGGAGCCACATGCCACGGTGCCCAGAAGCATGATCACTTCTTATCATGGAAGTGTTGAGCTGCGCAGAGCAGCTACCTGGATTCTCTGATCTCAATTTCAGATCCACAAATCACATTAAAAACTCCAGAAGTTGTTATTGCTGCAGCTTAAACTTCCCAAAGCCAGCCATCATGGATGCTTGGTAGGAGGTGAAAAAACCCACACAGCAGTTGTTAAATTCACCATATGGAAAAGATCCCTTTCACTACAGAAAACTGGCAGCAGGCCTAGTCCCTTAACATCAGAGGAAATCCTAGCTGAAGAGGGAGGACAAGGTTGCAATAAAGTACTCATGCTAGTTACCTTGCCCAGGGACTAAATCACCTGGCCCTAGCTGATATGGAGTGCAAGAATGGCCAAGAGTTCAGTGACTACTGTGGTAGGTAGAACAGAATGCATATGACTTCCTTCCCTTTTTCTCTTCATTCTTCATGACAAGGAAAAGGGAGGATGAAAAACAGTACAGAAAGATGCTACCTAGAAAGGGGGAGAAAAGAGCTGCTATAAAGAAGAGCTGGAAAATACACCTCTGCATGTTCCAGGGGAACTCTCACTCTCCTCATTTCTCCCGATGCCTGTTCAGCTCTTTGTGAGCTCGCAGAACACACTGTCCTCTCTGCAGTCTAAGGAGGAATTCATCAAGAACACTGGTTACCCAGTGGGTTTACACCAGAGATACCCGTCCAGTTCTGTAGGCACAGCAGTTTCTAGTTGCAAAAATATGTGAACAAAAACTGAAGCTAGGAACAAAAATGTTGATGTATTGGGCCTCTGAGACCACGTTTTCTTATAAGGAAGGAAGCTTTCTGGGAAAGGCTCTTCCACAATTCATAACAAATTCTCAATCCTCACATGACCTAAATATTAAGAGATGGGACTGAGCTACAGAATATGGTGCTGTAGATTTTGACTTCTTGATGCTTAGATGTTAAAGAAGAAATGAGAAAGTACAGGAAATTTTCATCTTTTACCGGCATGAATTTCTAAATTTGACAATAACGTTGGCTATACCAAATCTGCTTGTGGCTTGCAAAGTAATGGAGAACTGGCAGGTGGTCAGCTAACCCCTCTTTTCCAGGAGAGATCTGCAGACCTTATGTTTTCTATCTTTGCATGCAAATTGGTAAATGCTCTTCTAAAGAACAGAATTAGTAAAACATAAAAATAAAAATAAAAGGGAGCTTTTGTAGTGAGCCATACCTTAAAAAAACAGTTCTTTGAGAACATCAAAAGAGACGCAGCTGATGAGGTCAGCTTGGGTTTCCAAAAGTATTTGGTAGGGTCCTTCATTGAAGGATTGGAAAGAAAGTTGCTGTGAAATTAAAGAGAAGAAACCCACATGGATAAATAACTAAAGACAGGAAACAATGTTAAGGAATAAATACTCAATTTTCACTGTGAATAGAGAGCTCCAGTGAAGTTCTCCAGGGATCTGTGCTGTGTTCTGTGCTATTTAAAATGTTTATTAACGATCTGAGAAAAAGAGACATTTTCCAAAATGTAAACTTTGCTGTTAACAGTAAGTATTGTAGGGAGATAAAGATGAGAGCTGAACTATAAAGGACTGCAAAGGATCTTACAGTACTGAGTGACTGGCCAATGAACTGCCAGATAAAATTAAATGAAGACAAATGTACTGATGCGCATAGGAGAAAACAGTACTAAATTTATATATCCAGTGACTGATTCTAAGCTAGCTATGCTAAGGCTGCAGCAGAGAGCACTGTGAAAATCTCAGCTTAATGCTCAATAACATGGAAATAAAGCATATCAAACACAGAATTTATAGGGAAGGGAGAGCAAAGCAAAAACCATCATTGTGCCACAGTACTTGTTCGTTTTATTTCTACATTGTGAATATACTGTGCTGTTCAGATTTCTCTGTCTCAGCAAGGGTGCAGCTGGATTGGAGCTGGAATGAGATGGGTGCAAGGAAGTGGCAGGAGATGCTTCTCACATGCCACAGTGGCTGTGGGACTTGTTCTCTCACAGGGCACTGCTAGTGCCAAAGGTATATATGGCTGAGGAAGAACCTACTGGAAAAAATTGTTTGGGGAAGGCTATGGAGTACATCGCCTCTGACTCAGGGATTTCCTGTACCACAGACTTAAAAGCTGGGAGAGTTTTCTAGGGAAATATTACTGTAAGCTTGCCCTAGAGAGCTGCTGCTGGTCTGTGTTGGAGAAGGGATGCAGACCTCTGAAACTCTTTCCTACATTTGTGCGCTGTCAATGCACAAAGCAGAGCTATCAGGCTTGTACCCAGCATCAGAACCCCTCTCCTGCCTTGCAGGCCTGCCCCATCCTTTGCACCATTGGGCCTGCATTACATTTTGACAACCTGCTTAGCATGTAACCGCATTATTGAAGCTGAGGTGCAGATCCATTTTGTACTTGTTTGAAGCAATCTACTAAGGGTTTTGCAATTTAAGTGCTGTCTCCAAGTTCCTAGGATTTGAAGGGCTGCATTTCCAGAGGGTTGCCATAGATGATCACATGTATAAAAACACAAGAAAGCCTGCTAAAAATTTACCCAGAGACAATGTCTGTTCATGCTTATTCAGTGGATCATGAATTGTGTGTCAGACAAACTGGTCCAAACTGCCACAATATTCATCTCCTTTTTATAGTTATTAACTATTTTTTTTAAGAATATGGTTATTAATCTGGGAAAGAAGTGGAAACACATGTTCCTTCCATCAACTTGAGTGAATTTTATTTCAAGAAAGCACGTATCTTCTTCAGGAAACTGCAGTTTGTAACTGAAAATATGACCCCAGTGCAAATTCAGTGAGATTCTGACAATCAATGATTCAAATGTACATGTTTCTGGTGACAAATTAGGACCTTGAGGAGAAATGCGAGAAGATGTTTTATGTTGAGCACTTGGAAAGGACCGCTTTGTTAAGAAACCTGTCAAATCAGTTAAGTGCAGAACTGTACTTTCGTACTACGCGTGTTATAAAGCCATGACTTATTTTGTTTGTTTTACTTTCAGAGCTAAGGTTTGACAAATAGTAAGTAGCACAGTAAGGCGGTGGACGATTTGTACATCCGCTAAGAATATCCTTTTGATTTGGAGAGTGAGTTATTGATCCCTGCTAGAAAAGAACAATTTTCACAATTGTGTGAAGACTATGAGCGTATCTTTAAAACTTTAGCCTTAGGGTAAAAACTAGGAGAAAATTAAAGCAGTTTCTGAAATACTTCACCAATCATCTCCTAGAAAATGACCCAATCTGCTTGATTATTGGAAAAGACAAACTCCATAATGGCTAGCATCAGCTGAAGCTGGTTCAGGCTGGTTTTTGGCTGTTGCCATTGCTAAAAATTCCTTTTATGAGGAGAGATGTGAATAGTCATTGAGCAGGAGTTTCAGTGAAGGAAATGCACTAAACATAAAGATAGTGTGATTAAAAAGGTAATTCTAGAATGTAATTCTGTGGATAGTGACATGATTAGTTTTATATTTTTATTCATCTTATTGAGGTTCAAATTTCCTTGTATTTTTCTATCCAGACTATTATTTTGAGAGAACAAAAAGACTTTTAAAATCCCCAACTGCTTTTTTGGGTTTGTAAACTACTTTGTATACAAAGAAGTGCTGCAAAATGATCTGTAAAATCTAGCTGGGTATCAGACAGCACAGTCATTCTTTCTAGAAATGTCCTCCATAAACTGCAACAAAGGAAATTGCAACATGCGTTAAAAAAAAATCTGTACACTAGGATGTCCATTTCCCCACACCCCCAAATCTGTGCTTAAAATAGCAATAACAACCTTGGTGCAGGGCATTTCCCAGCGATTAATAACTGGCCAGGGTTAATGGCCCTCAGCAGTGCCTCGGGCCATCAACTCCTCCCAGCCAGCCATTACTCCCTAGGAAATGCCCTTTGCTGGGTAGTTATTGTTTTAATATTAGGATGTAGAAGTTGCCATTGGATGGGGAGAAAATGACCTTCTGGCAATGTTAAAAAAGGAAAAAAAGGCACAAATTTTCAGTTTAAAATTGTTAACAGTCAATGAGCCATCAAAATTAAAATCTTAATTTTGCAGAAATGACAAAATTCTGCTAGCCTTATTACCTGTGCAAAACAATTACCTCCCCCACCTCAAGTACCTTTCCCAATTTCCATTTCATGTTTGTCATAGGCAATTGGGTAAATTACAAAATTTGATCTTTTAAAATGTACAGTAGCTATGACCTTCATTTTTAGTGGCTATGATATGATTTTAGTCTTTTATGAGGCACTGAACGTACGTGATTTAGGTAATTCTGCTTTTTTCTCTTTCATGTGCTGTATATTACAATAATAATAATAAAGCAAATTTATACCTGCTAAGAGCGGTAACTATATATTGTTCCTGTAGCCCATATTCTGCCCTTAATTTCTATGATGTGGTTTGCATTTTGGTCATTCTGCTAGAACTCTAATGAATTAAAATATGGAGGCTAGTTCTATATTTAAAAGCCTTGCTTGCATACTTATGTAGGCTAGGAATGCTAAAAATAAAATCACATATAACTACTGTCCTGGCACAACCCTAGTGTAGATACAGTTATACCATCAAACAGTTTATTTCTGTGCGGGAGCAAGTAACAAGTTTATTTCACTGGTATGAATTGCATCGGCAGTAGGAGAGCTGGCTCTGTGCAAACATGTTTGAGCTTATGAAAGGCAGAGGGACATGCTTGCGCCACCACAGCTGGACCCAGCTCTTCAGACTGCCTGACAACTGCTGGACTTTATCCCAGCCTCCGGTGCTTTCTAGGAAGGGGTGGGGGGGGCTGTGGAGGATCTCAAATTCAGATCAAAACATGGGAATCAGAGATTCCAAGATTTTTTTTTTTTCTTTATCGACTGAGAGGAGGTTGTCGATAAGAAGAGTTTTTGAATTGATCTTTGTCTATACCCTGAACACTGCTAGTAACCTAGGAACTTTTTATGCACGAGTTTAAGAACTGTGACCATAAATTTCTACATAGCCATCTTCATGAAACTTCTTGCATCAGCCACATTCCCATACCCTAGGTCTTAATTCACCCTGCTTTTACATTCAAGTCCTTTCTAAAATTCTAGTTGAAACTATTGAACTGTACTCACTGTTAAGGTCAAGTAGCAAGCACTAAACATACAAGGTTAGGTGACTAGCGGGACCTAAGAAGCAGAACTCTTTCCTTCTACTTATGGTATTAGTTTGATATACTGTTACTGTGAACGCAGACGTACCACCAAATTATTGTGGGATAATGAGTAACCATGTCAGCATGGAGCCTGTCCATATGCCTACTTATGACTGGCAGCAAATACAAGCTAATTCAAATTAATATGAATTTCTTTAATTTTGGACAAAGTAAGCTGGAATCTCCTTGTATTTTATGAAGTTTGAAAGAACACTGAAATAGTCAGTTGCTGCAGGTGTGCTGATCTGTGGGAACTCCTAAATCAGCAGAAATGTGTGCATCTAAACCTTGGGTGTGTAGTAGTGATGAAATAGTCTTTTAATTGCTGAAGCAAAATGTGGCAGTAAGTACTTATTTTCTAAACGCCTAGACCCAAGTAAATGTTTGAAAGGCTCCTTTCAAGTAGACCTAAATACATCCTTTGTTATGAGTCACTTAAGTTCAATGTAAACTGTAAGAAAAAAACAGTACTTTTCTATCCTATTCCCTGCCACTGTGCCTGTCAGTCTTAGCTCCTCGGAAAGGATGTTTTTCCCTAGCTTGTTTTTACATATAATTTTTTATTAAGCTGAAAGGTTCTAATCTATTCCAAATTTCATTTCACTTGGTTCTTTTTATATTTAACATTTTAGTTATAGAACTGTAATTATATGTATTGTTTCAGTCTATACAGAATAGTTAGGTCTAAGAATTTGAAAAAAGTCCTGGCTCTAAATTTCAAGGTAGTGTTTCTAAAACTGATGGCACTTCTCTTGCTGTGTAAGAACCTGAAAGGCTTATTTTTAGCCTCGCCATTCTTGGTTACTTAGCCATTCCCATAAGAGCCATGTCTACATTGAAATCTGAAAATACTTCTGAAGTATTTCGTTTAAATAAACTACACCTAAGGTGAGAGTATCTAGAGGTTGTTTGAGTTGTATGGGTACCTCAAATTCTTACCTCTGAGCAGTTTGTGTGTCTCAGGGTAGAAGGCCTTAAAAATGAGTTTAAATCAGATTTGCATTGTCTTATATTATGCTGTCAGCAGCACTCTGGTTCCTAGAAGGAATTCTGCCTTTGATTCTGCCAGAGGAATCCACGTTTGACCTGATCTATTTTCAGTTTTTCTCTTTGGGAGCCCACCTGCTTACTGCTGGGTCATCGATAAAATGTCTTCAACATTGTATGACAATCAGACTTACAGAACTTTCAACTGAATGTGACTATAATCCTACAGACTATTTAATGCATTTTAATTTCAAAATGTCCAGTCACATAGCAGTATGCTGACCAAGTTATATAATTATTTTATTAAACATCCAAATATTTAGTGAAAATAATGAGGCCTCTTTCAATTTCTCAGAGTCTGCAGATCAGCTCCCTTAAAAGATTAAGAAGTGGGTGGAACTGGCAGTTGAGGAGGAAGGATTAGTCAGAAGGTAGCTGCCAGCTTCCAGCCCTTATTTTTGTATCTTCTTTGCTGCTGGAGTGTAGCCAAAAACTGCTTGGGTCATCAGACATGACAGCTAGTTTCTGAAGTAAATTATAATGTTTGAATAAAAAAAAATAATAATAATAAAAAAGCTACCCACTCATGAGATTCTCTGATCATATCTCAGATGGGAACACTGAAAACCTGCCTTCATGAGGATCGGTGCACAGTGACACTTGTTCACTGAATTTTTGGCCTGGCTGGGTCATACTAGGAAAAACTGCTGCACAACAGCAGCTGGGAGAGAGGAGTGAGAAATGTGAGAGAAACAGCGCTGCACCACCAAGGTCAGTGCAGCAGGAAGTGCTCCAGGTGTGGAGCAGAAGTTCCCTGCAGCCCAGGAGAGGCCCATGGTGGAGCAGGCTGTGCCCCTGCAGCCCATGGGCACCACGCGGAGCAGCATGGAGCAGATCTCCACGTGCAGCCCATGGAGGAGCCCACGGTGCAGCAGGTGGATGTGGCCTGAAGGAGGCCACAGCCCATGGAGAGCCACGGCAGACCCCATGTTGGAGCGGGAGGCCTGGGGGAGCCGCTGCCCGTGGGGCCCCATGCTGGAGCAGCTCCTGAAGGGTGGGCCCCATGGCACGGAGCCGTGTTGGAGCAGGGCTTGGAGAGCTGCAGCCTGTGGGAAGCCCATGTGGGAACAGTTTAGGAAGGATGGCATCCTGTGAGAGTGACCCCACATGGAGCAGGGACAGAGAGTGACCATGGAGGAGCAACAGAGACAAAACATTATGGACTGACCACAGCCCCCATTCCCGTGCGCCACTCCAGGGGAGGAAGTAGAACAGGGTAGATGAGAGGGAAAGGAGCTTTTAGTTTGCCTTTAGTTGTCACTGCTCTAGGCTGTTATTAGTAGGCACTAAATTGCATTAATCTTATCTGACTCTGTTTTGCCTGTAATAATACTTGGTGAGTGATCTGCCTGTCCTTATCTCAATCTACAAGCTCTTTTTGTCATATTTTCTCCCCATGTCCTTGTGAGGAGGGGAAGTGAGAGAGTGGCATGGTGGTACTTCCTGCCCATCGCTGTTAAGCCACTACAAGAATACTACTGTTGACAGAAGTGTGTTGTTAAATAAGCTTAGGGTTCCCATTAACGTGAGCCTATCGAGAATCAGTAGTCTTCCTCCAGCTCATGAGGGCTGCTCTTGTTCATTTGGAGAGGTGAAATCCAGGGAGAAATCAATGAAAAAGTATGTGAGTGCACCTGGTCTTTTGCTTTGCTGCAATGTGAGGTTTGTGTGTTGTGTGAGGAAGGTGGATGGCACCTTGTTGTGTAAGTGGCCTTGCTGCTGGACTGTGGGTCTGATCTCTGTCTCTGTAACAACTGTTTCTTTGCAGAGCTGTATGAGCTGAGATAGTTGCAGAAGAAGTAGAACTGAAGAATGGTTACTTTAGTACACAGTGAGTAGGGAAAACAAATTCTAGAGGTAGGTAACAATGAAGAAAAATAATCTGGCCCTGCAAGATCATAGGAGACAGTACAGACAGTGATGAACCAGACCTCAAAAGGGAGAAAAGATGATAGGCTGAAGTTTGTGTGAGAGAACAGAGAGCAAAATACAGAGATAAAAGACATGTTTGAAAAAATACAAGACTGAAGCAGGTTCCTCTGCCAGGGACAGGCTCGATAGACTTAATGTCAGAATTGCCAAAGATAGGTGGCTCTCTGCTTAGTGTAACAGTGTGAGGTGATCCTGAAGAGAATCCGGCAAGAAGACTGTGAATATCTATGCAGGGAGTGTTCAGAGGATCATAGGAAAACTCAAGTTGGTGGAGCCTCAGGAGGTGAGGTGAGCTGTTCAGCCTTCTGCTCAAACAGACTGGTTATGAAATCACAACATTCAGAGGAAACGATACTGATTCAGAGAAAATGCCCAAAGAAGTGCAAATTTCAGTGATCTTCACCAGAATTATTTTATCCTCTGTAGGAGGAAGGCAAAAGTATCACAAGAAAATGAAGATCAATAGACATGACAGTTATTGTCGTTATGCTGTTAAGTGCATTGCAGCTTTCTGCCATGCTTGACAACAGGAAAATAACCCATAAAGATTTTTTATAAATGATTCTCACTGAAGTTCTGGTGGAGTTGGATCCCAGTGGTCTTACTCTGACCATGGAAAAGGTGCCTTGTTTCCAACCCTGTGAACATTTGGAGGTTGTCTCCTTTCATGAGGTGAACTTGTCCCATTCAGCAGGCAGCTCTTGGGGCATGAGGAAGTTCTCTTTATGAAGCCAGATACCTACACCAAACAGGAGGAAATAGCTAAGAGACTGGTAGGTCTCCCCCACAGCTGGCACACAAAGCCCTCAGATAATTTCCTGAAGAAGGGACAAGCCCTACAGCCTGTTCCTGGACACTTTCTTAATGACCATACCCTCATCTATCAGAACAAACTAAACTAAGAGCTGGTTGTGTGAGCTGTTGGGTGAATTGTGGAGGATGCAACTAGGCTGACAAAATCACTTACTCCTCCCAAGCATTGCTTTGGCACAAGCAATGTCACATGGTGAAGTAGATCACAGAGCTTTAGAGTGAAAAAAAAAAAAAAAAAGAGATTTTTCTCCCTCCTCTGAGCTACATTTTCCTCCTCTACCTGCACAGAGACTGCTAGTTTTCTTGAGCCTTCGAATCCAAGGAAGTGAATTAATAGAAACACTGAGGGTGATGGAACAAGGGAAGAGAACGGATGGACTTCTTGGGGATGGGAAGAGACAGATGTGTCCTGGGGAATTGCTGGCTGACTTAATGCAGGAGTTAAGGAACTCTAAAATGTTATTCAGTATACATATTGTCTGTTTTTATTTTCTACTGAATTTGTTTTCTAATAAATCAAGCAGCTTTACTGCTAAGTAATAGGGGAAATTTATGAGATCTGCATGTCTCTGGAAACAGTCAGGGACTGGAGGAATCTGAAAGAGGGATCTTGGGGTACCTTTCAGTCAGTGACTGCTCATTCCCTCTATGGGAACAGCCTACTGCCCTTGAACATTTTTTTTTCTCCAGTTAGCTTCCCCTCTCAGAGGGACACCCTGCAGAGCATCGCCTGTGCTATTGTGAGAATAAACAGTAACGATTAGTGAGGTACTCAAAGAACCATTATAAAAAGGACTGTGGATATATCTCAGTAGAAAATTTGACGAAAGAAAAATGTCTATAGGTGGAGGAAAAAAAATCCACGATTTTGTGTTGCCTCTTGCCAATATTGTTTTCCATATGTGTTCTTAAGAATCAATAATGTGTCAGCACCCTGCTGTAAAGCTTTTGCTATGGGTCATAGCATGTGTCTGAAATATTGTAGAATTAGATATATCCTTTTTCCGTTAGTTTCTCCAATATTGTGTTGGCCTCCTCTGCTTTCTCTTTATATTGAGACAGTGTGGAAAGTAGAGAAATACAGCAGGAGCATGGCAGATGCACAAGGGCTCGCAGGTATTGTTTGCTAGGAGTATGGCTGAAAATGGGGATCTGTCTTCACTCTTTTATTGGATCCTGCATTTGTTAACTTCCATATTTTCCTTTCAGTCATGCTAATCCCTTTTGCTCATGAATTCATTTTCACGCATTACTGAAGAGACTAATGGCTGAACGTTGTCTTCCCTATCCAAATGACTGCTGAATTTCCAGCAAAGTTTTCAGACGCATGGATAATTTTTAATGCGTTTGAAGGGTTTACATGAAGCACTGAAAATTTCAACAGCCCATCATGAAATGGACATACTTCTCATCACATAAAATATTTGAACTGCTTTTTACAAGTGCTATATTTTCTTTCATTAGATATCTATCTGGAGAACTTATGTTCTAGGGTCTGTTTTTTTTTCTCCTCAAGAATTACCGTTGTCTTATTCAGGAGTGCCCTGAAGCACAGGAGGTACAGGTGCATCAGAAGATCTCGTTTTGTCTGTCCATTCATTTTTCTTTTATTGTACTCTAAGTTCGTAGGCCTCTCTTGGAATGTTTTGATGGAAAGTTAGCTTTTCATTTGGCCACACTTTCCATGTGTGTGATCTCTGTCTACACATTTATGTATGCTAGCAGGGCCAAGAGCATGGTAGCTCAACTCCTGCCCCAGCACTGCCTGATGCAGAGCCAAGTTTCACGTGGCAGAGGAGCATTTACAACCTCAAGCTGTTCCCTTGTTTTCCTACAGGTGCTGCCAATCCTAAAGAGCAATCTGTTTAGCTTCGTGCTTCTGTCAAAGCAACAGCATTCTGTTATTTTCCAAAGAAATAGGCCTGATTTTATTTTTGTGAGGACATTAGAGCCTAACAACTATATGCTTTAATTTGAAGCTATAGCCCAGTTTACCTCACTAACATCCATCAAATAATCTCATTAAATAGATGGAATCTCATTGATAGTATAGAAGTAGACTCATCATAAGAAAATAACTGCCTTTGAAAATAAGCATCTCCATTTAGCCTGAGAAGAGAATCTTTGTTTTTTCCTGTTCATTCTGATTTTGCATGTATGGTAGGATAAGCAAATGATATTTTCAAACTCCTATCATCAGCTTCTGCAGACATATTTTCCTGCTGATAATGTTTGGCCTGTTTTTGTGCAAATCTGTTGTATCTTACTTCCACTTCAGGATGAAAAACACACTGGAGAGCTCAGTATAAAGTCACATTGTAAAGATAGGGCTTTATTCAAAAGGTTTCCTACACAAAGCTAAATAATAACCACGCTAACATCCCCTACTTACTAAAATTATCTTAAATGTATTTTAATTGTAAGTTAAGGAGTAAAACAATGGATAGTTAGCGATTGTTAGATTATTTACTCTCCACTCCCTGAAAAGAAGGAGTGAAGGAGAATTATGGGTCAGCAATGTCAAGACATTCTGCATTGCTTGTCTTTATCATCATGCAGAATCTTTTTATTAAGGCAGCATAGACAGAATAGATTTATGGACTGAAGGTGCAATGTTTAATATGTCCATATCCATCTAGATTGACAGTTCCTACAGACATGAATTTCCCAGGAGAGACAGAGTTACTGGTGTCAGTGGATGGCATCATTTACTTCAATGTTCCATTATTAAATTGATAACAAGATAATTCCTCTGCTTCTCAGAGACATGACAGGGTTTACAATTGTTAACTTTCTTATTGCATGGGATTTGATGTTCTAGGTAGTTTTTAATAAGAAGCTTATTTTTATTTCAGTTCTGCAACAAATCAAAAATTGCAAGAAAGTGTAGAAAAAGAGAAACCTGATTGGGTCTACAAGGCATCAAAATCAGGCTAGCTTCTAGAGGGTCATTTTTACAACAATAAGTTTTTGTGCTCCCACTGTTTTTCACTACTGCATGGTTAAGCGTGTTTGTGTGATACAGAATATTTGCTGCAGTCGTCCTCTGTCCTGTGAATTGCATATTAGAAATGTTCAGCACATTGCTGTGTCTGCTTGCATGAGCTTGAGGATGACAATTTCATCAGCCAGTGACCATTTGGAAAAGCAGAGGACTGCTGCAAGTGGCAGCAAGCCTCCAAAAATTTCTATTGGCAAAACGTGGCATAGCTGTGACTTCTCCTGACGCTAACCTGACGTGAGAGTCAGGTTACAGACAGGCTAGCAGTGCAAGTCTCAGTGAGGTGAGAAATCTGTACCAACCCCCGGGAAGTCCTGGGGTGTAGGATAGGGCAGAGTCTGGCCTAGGATCTCTATGTTTCATTTGTTCATATTTGGTTATGAATACAAACTGCGAGAAGTCTCTATGCAGCATACTTTTCACTTAGATATTTACAAGGTTGTTTATCATGTCATTGAAACAGCTAAGGAGTGCTCAGTCAACTGTTCTTTACTAACTTTACACCAAGACTGTGGCAGACTGCATGCTCTTGTATCTACACATGTGCAGGACCTTCAGGAAAGGCTCCAAATGTGCCAGTTTGGGGGAGGGAGGGAGTGGGTCAGAGCTGAGGACACGTACCCTCGTTCAGACAGAGGGGTTTTAATGCTCTGATGTGACAGTTCAGCTACAAATAACAACTGCTGTCCTAAAGTGTTGTAGGTATCTTTTCCCCTGGTGAGTGATGAATTAAATATATTATTTTTGCTATTGTTTTGGACAGACAGTATGTTCAGTGCTGAGCTTCTTCCTAGTAAATACTTCCTCCTGAGGAATGCTGGTAAGAATGCTCAGGTTTGTTCAGACTGAGCAGGTCGTGTAGCAAGGCTGTGCTGTGGTGCGAGGGAATAAGAAATATCCTTCTGTGAAAGGAAGATCACGATCTTTCCATCTGATCAAATCACAAATAGCTTCTGAAGTTTAGATCAATCAAGAATAATTCTGTGGGTATTTGAAATCTGAGTCTTCATGTAGTCTCCAGTCTGTGTGCTCCCTCTACATGCAGCACTTATCCTGTTCCACATTTCTCCCTCACAAACAGGTAGCTGTTACAAAACCAATCCTTCTGCCTTCTTGAAAATGCCTCTTGATTTTACAGCTTTCAGGGAACAGTCTCCTAATGAACGTGCTCAGAATCTCTTTTTGTTTCTGCCAGGACTGTGCACATCACAAATAAAATCCTGGGGATTTTTGCTTGTTTTTGAGAAATCAAAACAAGGCACAGGTTGAAGGCAGCAGGAGCGTCCAAGTGGAGTACATGAGGACACTTGGTGCTCCAGCCTGGTGTATCGGTGAGAAGAGATGGACAGGGAGCAGAAAGTAGAAATGAGGGTGGCTGATATCCCTGAAGTGCAGGTAGATCATGCACAGACCTGGAGGAATGGTTAAGGGACAGGGCTAAGGGCCTACATTAGAAGACTCAAAAATAAGGTTGTTACAGGCATGAGGATAGAGGATTGTGTTTTCTTAAATTTGCAGGAATTGACAGAGTTCACATTTAAATCCAACCCCTTGAGAGTTTTTCAGACTCTCTGAGTGTCCTGAAACTCCCTTAATTCCCTGCAGATCAGTACAGGACAAATGGTAATTGTCTGACCAGAGTTCTACTGCTTCCTGGCTTTAAATAGATGTACTCAAGATTGTCTGACCAAAGTAAGCCTAGTTATTTTTTCTCTGTAGCCTTTTGTTTTTGAAATCTCTTGCAGTGAATTCTGTGTGTTAGGGAAGAACGATCACTTGAAA
Organism: Alectura lathami; assembly: GCA_013399715.1. Taxonomy (NCBI): domain Eukaryota; kingdom Metazoa; phylum Chordata; class Aves; order Galliformes; family Megapodiidae; genus Alectura; species Alectura lathami. The sequence continues at coordinate 279,959 of VXAV01000127.1, forward strand.
ACATACACATCTTTTTTATTTCTTTTAATGCTGTTGCATTAATATGAGACATCCACATAGAGATAATGGAAGAGAAAAACATTCACAAGGGAAATAGATTCTAGTTTAAGCTTTCCGGGGATTATTATAAACAGGGAGAAAAAAATATTTTAAAGACTGTGAAAAGTACCTTGTCAGTCTCATTTTAGGTAGAACTACTAATGCGCAAGTACCAGAATTGCGTGAAATGCAGCTTTTTACTAGGTGCTCTAGCTACAGTACACTCATCTCATAATCATGTCATGAACATTATACACCCTCCCTTTTCCATCTTTCCTCCCTCTGTCAAAAATGTTGGTTTTTAGACCTTCTGTCATTGATCCAAAAATTCCCTTCCAGAGAACAGGGTCAGATGATACAAGCATGCATCTCTCCCTGTACAGACAGTTGGAGACACTGCCCATCGCTTGCACGGTGGGGCCACGAAGACCATGTCACAACAATCAGCAGGGCTGGCATGGGGCAGCCTGGCAGGGTCTCTGCACCATGGCCAAATACAAGTTCAGGTGATGAAGAAGAGGGAACACCACAAGTGAGACATGCTTCTGATTTGAAGTAAGGAGTGGGCCAGGGATCCCACCGTGCACATTTTTCTAGGCAGCCCTTGTTCAGGTGATGACAAAGCTGAGATTTAGTTGAACTTCATTTACCAGTCACTGCACTGTAGCAGCAGCTTTATTGTAAGATCTGTCAGTCTGCTTTAGTAAGCCAGGCAAGCGTGGTTCTGCCTTGCAGCTGTGGTTCAAACAACCCTAAATAAACTCAGGTCAGTATTGCCACTGCAGATCTCAGGAGACGAGAGAAAGACTGGGCTGCCTGTGCTGGGCCATGCACTGGCTGTCTGTGAGGTACCAGCTCGCCGGGGCTACTAGACCTCCAAGGCTGCTAATGTGATGCATGGCTTGTCAGACTAAAAAGATGTTTAAAAAAAAAAAAAAAAAAAAAAGCAGTTGAAATGTGATACATTTTCTCTTAATTACATTCAAATAAATCTGCTGATTTTTATCACTTCCCATTATTACTTGTCTTTTCCTATTCTTTTTGTAAGTACTAAGAGATAACGTTCTGGTTTTTCTTCTTACATTCCTGAATATGATTTTAGGAGTAGGTTCCAGCCTCAAACATCACAGGTAATGCCCCTAGATGTCTATATGCAATTTGTTTTTATTTTTCTTGTCACCGTTTTCTTGTACTGATTCCAAATGAAAAGGCTATAGAGACATTTTGGGGAAGAATAGCCACTTGAAGAAGAACAGTTTGTTAATGTCGAGTGCTCTACCTGAGAATTGAGTGTAATTTCAAAATATAAAAGAACTTTGGGGGAAAAAAAAAAAAAAAAAAAGAGAATAAAATCTCCACCGTATTTAAATTTTCATTATTACCTCTGAGATCATGGTTTTAACATGAACGTACACAGTAGAAATGTAATGTTTGCTTTCAGTTATTTTTGTTGTAGTAAACCACTGCTTCTGTCAAAAGCATATACTTAATCTTAAATTTGTATCCTAAAACTAATCAATATTAATTAAACATGTTGTCTTAATTAACAGCTCTTTGAAAAAACACAGATCTTGTTCTTCCTCTTTTTTTATACACTCCCAGCAGAATTTTCAAATTTCACTAATGACACTTGACGTAACCTAACTCAGCTACTTGTGAATACCGTCAGTCACCCTTGTCTTACAACTTTCCTTGCTGAAGAATTTGTTTCATATTGAAGCTGAATTGTGTAGATTTCTGATATACTTTGGATTATGACTGCAATCTGTGAATATCCTTATCATGTTGTCAGTCTGAGATTATTTTTTTTTTTGCTTTATTTAGTGTATAAAAAGTGTGAATTTGACAAGATCTAGGTTCGAACTAACTTCCAGATAGTGCATATTTTAACTCTAAAATTCTCGTACATCCTTTCTTAAACTGATTTTTCACAATGAAGTAATGATTTGTGTTTAAAAAAATATTATACTCTTTTAAAAGAAAATTATGGTTATTTTCTGAGTACTCAAATTATCCTGAATATTCAAATAGAACATAAAGGAAATTCTGTTTCATAATTTTGACCCACAGAGCTATTCACAATAGCATAAGAATTGTGTAAGAGATAATTTTTTCTTCTGTCAAGGGGAGAATGAAAGCAATGCCAGTAATTATTGTGTGCATTTAATGAAAAACTTGGTCCTGTATTTATGTGAAGGGTGCCAACAAGTGGGCACCTGAGGGCAAGGCAACACTTCAGCAAACTCTTTCCTTCTCGGAAGACTCCCACTTGCAGACATCAGCCAGAAGGGTGGATGGGTCTGGAGTCTGCACGTAGTTAGGGAGGTGGCAGATTGATAGGCAGAGATTCATCACAACGAAATGTAAATAATTGGAATTGTAATAGTTGTAAGTTGTATTGTCCTTTTAAATGAATAGATCACAATCTCACCAGGTCTAATTTTCTCCATAGCTGCCTTCAGTTTTTAAAGTGTATTTCCTTCCTTTCTAAAGATACTAAATCTCTCATTGTTCTTTTGGAGATAATTTGGGAGTTTACAGTTTCCACCACAATTCTCATAAACCATGCTTTTAAGTATTTTGTCTTATATGAGTCAGTAACCCTCAGCATTATGGGAGAGTTCAAGGAAAGTGTTTTACTGACTGGCAGTGAAAGAATAAGCTCATCCAGATATGAATGTAGATGGTAAACACTGTTTGGAAGATAAAAAAACTACCTGTGAATCAAACTTGCACATGAAACTTTCAAACCGAAGAAGGAACATGGCCTAATTTTCATCTCTTCTTGTCTCTGGCAGTTCCTTTGAACCCAGACTGATCCCCAAAAAACTTTAACAAACTTTAACCTTAACAAAGATATTAGAGTAAGCCATGGTTATAAACAGAAGTGGGACCTGGAAGAAGCTGAGTGCAGTGTGGAGGAAAGGCAATACACAGAAACAGTCCTTCGGGATCTGGAACCACAAAACCTGGGAAAACAAAAGCTCGAATTTCCCTGCCACTTTCTTGGTCCTTCCGGATGTTCCCTACATCCTCAAAGTCTCCTCCCAGATCCCTGTGCACCAAACACTCCCAGCTGCTTGTCACCATGCTTAACTTGCATAGCATGGAAATTCAAGGCTGTTTTTGGTGCGTCCGGGCTTCCTGTCACTTCAGACAGTAAACTCTCACGCTTATGCCTTACCCATCTCTAAAGAGTCCTAACTGCGTCTGGCCTTGTACAAATAGTAAATGGCTTAATTGCTTCAATCTCAGAAACCAGCAGATTTGACACTTTTTGTCTAAAACTGCCTTTGTTCTCATTTTATTGGGTTCTTCATGCTGAAGAGAATGAAACTTCCTATACAGGTTCGACTTAATCACTTCAAAGATATTCATCAGATACTTCGCTCTGTGTACATTTTCTCATCTCCAATGAAACACACATTGTATTTCATTATACATGCCAGCGTTTTTTCATTATACAGCTAGTAGTTTCCACATGCTGGTAGTTAATGTTCAGAATCACGCTGAAGTATGGAGTTACAAAATGTGGTAACACTGCTGGAAATGATTGCCTTTATATCTTTCCAGATCCTGATTGCCAGTATCATGTGCAGCTATAGCAAGGACGACTGGACTGAACTTTCAAAAATGGCTGAGGTAATGGTTTCCTAAATGTGTTTCTTCATCTACCTTTTTTTATTCTCCTTAGTAACAAGAGCTGCAACATGAGTTTTCTGAAAGAAATAGATTCAAAGTGAAAAATGAGAGTGTAAAGCATGTCTATTATAATTTGTTTATTCTGTGTTTTGATTAAAATGATGGAAATGTAAATTTAAAGGAAATCTATTCCATAAAAATGGTCCCTTGGATTTTCAAGCAGTACCTGGAAAGCCTTTAGTCTTTGAATCTATATACTTTTTATTTGCATTTTAAGCAAACTGTATATTCTGACGGATGCCATGATAAAATTTAATTCTACCTTTGAGAGCCTAACTTGATCTTACCTTGCCTACAGGCACACTAGTTTGACAGCACCAAAAGAAATTTTGAATATAAAACTCTTGAATATTTAAAGTATAAAAGGCTCATTTAATGCTATTCTAGTTTTAATACAGACTTTCAAAAATGATAGCAGAGAAAGCCAGTGTATATAATAGCAGTCAGCAGGCTTCCTATAATATAAATCCAGTCTTTCAGAAATGCAAACAGACTATGCATCTGAAATTTTGATTCAGTTTGAAGAAGGAAAAAAAAAAAAAAACATACTATTTAAAAACATGTACTTGTGTCCATAGGGAATCATATAAGAAATACTTGGTTAAGGCAGTAATGCTTTCATTCAGAAAGGTGTCTATACCTGAACGTAACACAATCTTTTTATTTTTAAATGAAATAGATTTTTTCTTCATAAATTAAAATATTTTGAGGAAATAACAACACACTTTCAGGTGAATAAATGAAGGTTTTAACACATTTTGGTAAAGAATAAATTGAGTTTTATTTATTGCCAGCATTAGCCCAGATCTAAATGTTTTGTAAGCATTATATGCATAATGCTTATTTTTTGTAGGTATGTTTATATCTATGTATATGTACTTATGGGTGTGGAAGTTGTGATTTTGTGCTCTTATATCGCTGAATGAGTACATTTGGACATCATTTTTTCTTTAGTCAGTGTTTTAAACCCTCTTATGGCGATACGGGAAGACACTACACTGTTTTCTTTAGGCACTTTAAACCTATGAGGAAAAAAAATCACTTTGGGGACTTAGGGAAGTGAAATTAAACATTATCAGTAATTGGCTTGGTGATCTTCAGTGCTAGTCCATTTTATACCTGTATTTACCTAATTGACCATGAAATCTTTTGTGGGATCCATGCTTGGCATGAGCCCTGGTGCTTCTAAGCTGACTGAGATAAATGGCTGTACTGCACCGCTTGTTCCTCTGCCCTCCAGTTTTAGGACATATTTTCATCTGTGTTTGTGTTTATGCTACCCCTTCAGAGAAAAAAAAAAAACAAAAAAAAAAAAAACATTATTCAGATTTACTCAGTAACATGCACTGTATGTAAGGTAACTTCCTCCTGCAAAGCCATTTGCATCCACTCTACGGACAGCAGCACACTTGCTCGGGCGCTGTGCAGTCCCTGCATGAAGGGCAGTGGTGGTTCTCATGTGCCTGAGGCCCTGTGGAGGAGGTGACACCGGGCCTGTCCCAGCCAGACCCCAGTGGCTCGGCGGCATTCCCAGGGACGGTGACCTGCTCGCCTGGTCAGCCTGTCACCAGGCCACTGACAGGCCTGCAGGGAGGCTGGGCGTGTGGGGCAGCCAGGCAGGGAAGGTCCCCAGGTGATGGCTAGCTGCTCCTGCGCTCCTGCTCGCTGGGCGCTGCGGGACCACGGCCACGCAGAAGGGAGAAGGCACTCCAGTTCAATAAGTAGCTACAAAATGCAGATGCCAAACCAAATGCTGGCTACAGTCACACGGAAGGCAAGGGGAGAGCTCCTCAGCTCAGGCTGGGGCAATTGAGCAGAGTGTATGTGTGTGTGCTACGCATTTACGCCATAGCTTCTTTTCCCTTTATTTTAGCTAACAGAGGGTGGTAAGAGAAATAAGCACATGTAATATGTGCAGGCTTTTCTTAATGCTCTCATTTAATTTCAGAAACAAAAATATTTAATGACAAAACCTATGGCACAGTCCAGGTACCTGCAGAAAATCTAGAGTTAAAAATGCATTAAAGCAGAAGGAGGATATTTACTCCTGAGCTCCAGCTCTTCAGAGCACAGCCATTCCCTCTGTGTCACTAACTTCTGAACCTCACCCTTGCTGCTGCAATAGGGCCTGTGAGTACACTTCATTTTCTAGCATTATGCAGAACCAAATCCTTCTTGTGGTTGTGTATTTTACTTTTTTTTTTTTTTTTTTTCCCACTTCAGTTTCCTCTGTATTTTTGGGAAACCACATCAATGTCTGAAAGTTTTCTCTGTAATGACCAACACATTTCTTTTTCAGGTTATCATAACAATAGCTTTCTTTCTATTTGTTTTTTAATCTTACAAAGAAGAATCAAATATATGAAGAAATCTATTTAACATGAGAAGTAAATGCTACAAGAAAGAGTACATTACTTGAAGTTAATTTTCCTTTTTTTTTCCTTTTGCATGTTTCATAGGCTGCTGGTGCAGATGCACTGGAGTTAAATCTATCATGTCCTCATGGCATGGGGGAGAGAGGCATGGGCCTGGCCTGTGGGCAGGTAGGCTGTGACAGCAATCTCTTTCATGTCTCCTCAGCAATTCTGCACTAGCACATTGCTTAGTTACACCTCAGGGGGAAGACACAAGCAGCAGATTACTAGCTTGAGATTTTTAGGTAGAATGTGTTTAAATATTTAGTGCTGAAAGCAAAAAAAAAAAAAAAAAGACAGAAGCTGAGAATATACAAAATGCTTAGTTTTGCTAAGAACAAAAATGCATTATGTATTTGACAGGGAACAATATGAAAACAAATAATTTCCAGAAAGTGCCTGGACAGAATTTGTTGATTTAACTGCAGAGACCTGTAGATATCTTTTGGATCACAACCTGGTACAAACTGCATGTATCAATAATGATTTTGAAGCACATGAGATACACAAACATTTCATTTTATGATGTTTTGCATTTGAACCTAACTGTATTCTGGAATCACAGAGAATAGGGCATATATTCTGGTAGTGCCATCTACAGTTAACTATCTCTTTTAAGAGCCTGCATTGCGTAACGTATAGGTTTCATGGGTTCATACACTTTGGGTTGGAATTATCTGTGCCACATGTCTCTGTTGTGCAGAAAACTGAAGGAGAGTGCATCAGTACATCCCATTATTCCATTTAGGAGAGCACGTGTTGTTTTGCCCATGAAAAGAAAATAAACATACTCAAAAGATAATTCCCGTTTTCATTCAATGGCTATGAACTAGGCTAGATGCTAGGAAGAAATTCTTTACTGTGAGGGTGGTGAGACACTGGGACAGGTTGCTCAGAGAGGTTGTGGATGCCCGCTCCCTGAAAGCGTTCAAGGCCAGGATGGACGGGGCTCTGAGCAACCTGGTGTAGTGGGAGGTGTCCCTGCTCATGGCAGGGGAGTTGGAACCAGATGGTCTTTAAGGTCCCTTCCAACCCAAACCATTCTATGATTTTTCTTTGCAATTTTCAAATGTTTTTGCATGTTTCGGCCATGGTTTGCAATCTGTTTTGGTTCAGAAACATGCCCAAATATGAACTTGGAAGTCTCTGAAAAATCTTGGTTCACACAGGCTAGCAGGAGAGATTTTCTAGAGTTTGGTCGTTAAATTTTCACAAGTCCAAAATCTATTTCCCTTTGCATGTACACCAAAAGATAATAAAGCTGAGTTCATGCATTCAAGGCTAATCCTGATTTTTTAGTGCTTGATTTCCCACCTTGCTACATTTTGGGGAGAGGAAAAAAGAAGAGAAGGGAAATGCAGAGTGGGAATCATGACTACATGCCCTAAAATCAACATATACTATATAGCTGATCCCCCTGGAGTGTGCTAGTAGACATCTTAGTTCATTCTCACTTCTTCAGCTAAACATAAAACTTTTTAGAAAGGGGGGATGGTTGAATAACTAAACCATTAACTTTATAAAACTATTAGCTGGGAGACAATAGGAGCTGCAGTCGTTCCAGTGCAACAGCGGACACACTTCAGTGGAACTTCTATCGTGACAATAGTGTCAGGCACAGTGCAAGGGACTATTTTATTATTTTCTGTGATCAAAATGATGTCCATCTATTCCATGCTAGAGATTATTACATTTAATGAAAGTAATCTGGATGCTTTTCATGGCCAGTGGTTATTTTCCAAAGTTATGATTAAAAATGGGGGGGAAACAAATTATAAAAACCTTCCAGGACCACTGTAGCAAAATGGTAATGGTAGTTATTATTTTTTTTTTTTTCAAAAACATCTTAAACAACAAGCATCTATACTGGTCATTTTTATAAGTTTATGAAGTAATTCGCACCCTCCACTCTGCACGGCATAACTCAGTAGCTTGGATTGTCTCCACACAAGACTGCAGCACTCTGCATTAGAAGGGTGCAGTTTGGCCAGGGAGAGCCCTGAAGATTTCTCATGGGAGCTGAAATAGGCTCATTTCAAGCATGGTTTTCTTTTCTTTCTTTCTTTTTTTTTTTTCCTTTTTTTTGTTTGTTTCCTTTTTTTTTTTCCTTTTTTTTTTTTTTTTCTTTTTTTTTTTTCCTTTTTTTTTTTTCCTTTTTTTGTTTCCTTTTTTTTTTTCCTTTTTTTTTTTTTTTCTTCTGGCGTGTGTTATTTCTGGCTTTCACTGCTTGGAATAATATATGCATGTGAAGTTGCTTAGATGTGTAATCAGTAGGGAGCTGTCTGGCTACATGGGTTTTTACATATCTTTCAGCTATTGTGAAATCAGAGAACCAAATGCAAAATCTGAGCACTCAGGGCTATCGTGTGGATTTGTGACTCTCCTTGGAGGACATCAGATCCATAAAGCAAGAAGATTGCATTATATATACATATATGTTTGTATAATATTTCTCTCTTCCCCATACAATATAGATATTCATTTGAACATTTAATACATACTACTCTCACTTAAATATGTTAGTGTTGTTTTAACTGTCTTACTAAAAATGAATACTAAAACAAACAAATAAAAGTCATCTTCAGAGGGCCAGATCTGGAGGTTCTTCCTCAAAGTTGGCTAAGATAAATTTAAATGTAGTTTATCAAAGCAAAGGATGAAGATAAACTAGATAAAATAATGATGTATGCTAGGAGTTTTATCAGTAGTCCTTGAGGGTCTACCACATGTGGGGAGACCTGTCAGACCTCCATGTCCTGGAGGACACAACATAAGAAAAGAAAGTGCTGGGAAGCATTTTGGCT
>VXAV01000127.1:327787-338612 GCA_013399715.1 Alectura lathami
TTTTTTTTTTTTTTTTTAATGCATATATATAAGTTAGCATCTTGGGAAACTGAAGCAGAAGACTACTGCTTTTTTATAGATTTGCTATGTTTTTGTCTCTATTAATTCCATTTCCTACTTTTTTAGTTTGAGAATGCTTCAAACTTCTTTTCCCATAAGAGACAAAAGAGCTACCTTTTTTACACAATGTTCTGAGAACTTCTTCAATATAAGTACTAAGTAATGATACAAAGCAGCAATGGTCAAGCAAAAAAGTAGAGCTGGCAAGGGAATGTTTTTAGTGCTATGCATTTCGTTTGTTATTGCTAATAGAGCTGCAGTGTTGATGGCTTTGTCAGTTACTGTGTTACATGATCTAAACTACACAACATGGAATGATTTTCTTTTCTACCTCTACTACATCTGTTTCTGGATGGTTAAAAATGAAGTTTTAAAAGGTCATTTATGCACATTTCCTTTATATACACTGTGTAGTTGTTTATTTTTTATTAGTAGTTTTCCTTTCTCTTAGTTTGCCCCAGTGGTAATGGGGCAATGGTAATGGAGCGGTTCTGTGTGCAGCCTGGAGTTGGACTTGATGATCCTTGTGGGTCCTTTCCAACCCAACTCAGGATGTTCCATGATTCTGTGAAATTCTGACATATCTAATGCAGAAATCCCAGTTAGTGCTCAAGAGACAGAATTATTGGATTTACAAAATCATAGAATCATAGAATGATTTGGGATGGCAGGAACCTTAAAGATCATCTAGTTCCAACCACTCTGCCATGGGCAGGGAATAATTAAGTTCTCTGGAACTGGCTTCCAGAAAAGATTTGGATCTATGCTGGTATTTTGCACTTTAGAGAACAATTTCTCTTTCCAACTGACTTTTGCCAGAGACGATGAAAAAACTCTTTTATTGTCTTCAGGCTTCACCAGTTTAACTTTAACCCACTCTAGAACTGATTTAAAACTCCTCTGGATAAAACCCATCCTCAGTTTGAGTGGCTTTGTCATTGTTTCACTGAAGTAGGGAATTCATTTAAACTTACCTGAAACAAATGGATTCTAAAAGTGCTGTGTATGTAAGGGTCTGAGCTAGTTCAATTACGTTTGTTTAAAAGTAAGTCTTTAGAAAACCTCATGCAAGATTGTGAGTATGCCATAAATTTCTCTCACCTAAGGAAAGGCAAATGGAAATGAGAGGAACACAGGTTATTTGTAGAAACATTCTTACAAGGGATAAACTTGACTGGGACTAGGCTGAAACTTCTATTCATTGCTCAGGCGAGATACGTTGTGATAAACAGAAGAAGGCATCCTCATCTTCACAGGTTATCTTTGGAACATAAGAATCGGTGCATGCCTTGTTGCCAATTCATATGACAACAAAGTCACACAAATAGCAGGCTAGTATACTTTTCCTGGAATTCCAGTTTCAATACCAAATGTCCTTGGTACCAAATGCCTCAGTTCTTTCTTCAGCAGTGAAAACTTCTGTTGCTTGACAGGTCACTTGTGCTTTCTCAGTACCAAAATATAGAGCAAGTACAGAATATGGAGATAATATCAAATGAAGTGATCTACTGAATGATTTAATGTACTAAGGTTCACCATATCGTAGGTCCCTGTGTTAAGTAGATGGAGGCTGGAACTGTACTGTGAGAATTCTATATAATTCCATAGTCTTAAGTATTTGCTTTGGACACTGTTGGAAATGGTTGTGAATAGACACTTGGACTGACCCAATACCGTATACTTTGTGGCCTTCCTTCATGATTCTAAAACTGTGAGGTCACCTTACAAGAGACTGATCCAGAGGCAGAAAGCAAACAGCCAGAGCTTTGGCAGTGTGGGTAAGCATTCTGCACTCTGCTGTGCCAAATGGGGGCCATCTCCCCACCTGCTTCCAGCTCAAAACCTCAGCATGCCCACTGCCTCAGCTATCACCACCTTGTTACAAAGAACAGCATGAGGATGTGTCCTTGTTAGCAGTATTTTGATTGGGTATGCAATGTCAGTTCATCCAGCACTGAAACACATTGTGTCTGATAACACTGAGCAGCACAGATTGCATTGATTCATCCACAGAGGCCAGCTAGAGAGCCTGAGAGAGAGGCGCTTATGTGGCCATTGTCTTCCCTTTGTTTTGCCTGGACAAGAGTCTGGTGTCTTCTCTGCCATGAGAGCCATGATGTTCATAAACAGGGGAAATACAAAGGGCTTTGTGTGAGTTGATTTAATTGCCATGTGGCATATCTCTTAGATAAGGGATTTATGAATAATAAATGTACCTCCATTTAAAGCAAGATCAAGTTTTCTTCTGCAGCTATTTCACCGGCAATCAGCTCTCCATTATTTTTTCCAACGGTTTATATTTTTAAAATGTGGAGATTTATTTTCCATTTACAAAATGAAAAATTTTGTAAATTTTCATTTGTCAAGTTTCCATTTATAAAATTATCACACACAGGAATGCAAGTCAGGAGTCAGATGATAAACCATATTTTGCTATAACCACCTCAAGTGGTGTTAAGCAGGTATGGTAGGGAATGATTCTGGGAAATAATTTCAGCCTTCACTGTGTGTTCTATCACCAGCCTTAGAAGACACAATGTTTTAGTGCTGTTAGTGGCAAAATGTTCATATGTAAGGAAGTTTTACACTGGGTATCAAAAACATGTGGGATCATTGTACTTAGTTGTAGCTGGGATTAAAATCGTATACAGCAGTTTAGCCACATTCTAACACAAAATTTTCCAGTAAAATGCTGAAACATTTCAGTCATTCTTCAGCCGGTTTCCTAGGACTGTAGCTTTTTGTAAGACACCCAAATCCCCAATCCCTTTTCAGTACAAGTGTGAAATTAAAAAAATAATTTTATGTATCCTGCACTTCTTTATCCAGTCCCACACTCCTCACATACCTAAAGCTCCAGAGATGTCTAGCTGCAACTTCTTGATGTACAGTTCATTACTATAGGCTTCCAGTGAGATTAAAGAATGTTTTTTTCTATAAGCGAGCTTTTTTAAAAACTGTAATTTATCAAAATAATATGTATATTGGATTTTTTTGCATCTTTTGCATCATGTATGTCATTTAGCATGTCACATTGATGGTTTGTTAGATTTTTGCAAGGCTTTGAAGCAGACATACATTTTTCAAAGTCATCTTGCTGTAGGAAATTAAAAATAGAGACAATTATAGAAAATTCCAGTAGAAAGAGAAAATGCATTATGGAAAAAGCAATAAAAGTGTAAAAATATTAAAGTAAAAATCACTTCACAGTAGCCTGTATGATTCAATTGTAGATCAATATTGTGTAGTTAATGCATTAGCAGTAGAGCATTAATTTGCAATTACCGCAGGTGATCTGATCCTCTGTGTTCTGTCCATTGACATAAATGACCTTTTCTTGAAAGAGATTCTGTAGTCATTATTTCTAGCAGATGTAACAAAAAAAAAAAAAAAAAGGTAGAACAAAGGGTACTTTCTACAGTATACATTTTTCATGGTAGAGTCTTTTAGCATTGTATTCTGGTATGGAACACTTTTGTTAATCTTGAATTTTAGTCATTGACTTCAAAAGAATATAGGTTTCTTTTCAAACAAATTCCTTCTCATACAAAATGGAGGACACACATGTCCCCTGTCACTCCAGCACGGATGTCTGTAAGACTATCTACATAGCAAAGATTGAAAATCCACCCATTTAATGCTGCTTCTGTGGTCCCACCTGGCAGAGGGCAGCCATCAGCTTTACCCTGAGCCCTGCTCCAGCCCCGCCATGGCATTCAGCTGGATTGGGGCCTGGTGATGGCACCCAGCAATGCAGCGAGGGCAGAAGTGCACACAGTGTAGTGCTGCTGCTCTTCTTGGACCCACAAGCTTGTGGCCTCCGTTGTGCAGCGGTCGTGTTCTCACTGGTCCCTGGTTTCACTTTGGGAAGTGGGAAATGAGCTGCATCAGCCCTACCCCTGCTACTTTATAGACTCAAAACACACTCACACCAAGGCTCTGTCTTTTCGTGTCACCCATCTACGTCTCCAGCTTGCACCAGGTGGGATTTAGTACCATGTAGTCTTTTCCTGTGGGAACTGCTGTTGTCCTCACCTTGTCACGTCCAGCTCGTGCACGCTCCTGCGCACACACCTTGCACCAGGACCTCCTCTCCCAGGCAGAGAGTGCAGCAGGACTACTGCTGCCCTGGGGCAACTGCCATGAGGCTGGGTCTGCCTGTGCCCTCCTCTGCTGCCCGCTGCCAGCTCTGCATGGAGCCTCAGGGACCTGACCAAGAACAAAGCCCCTTCTGGAAGTATGTTCCAGATGGAGAAGCGCTGCGGACATTTTTGCTTCTGCAAGATTAAATCTGCCCCTGACACAGAACACAGCTGTTTTTATGAGACTGCTTGTATTTTTTGCAATGTTTTCAAGGAGATTTCTTGTTGGTACCTCTTTGGAGCCAGAGTCCCAAGGGATTCAGGACAGTTAGATTATTATTTTTTCTTCAGCAGGCATTTTACTGAAGCATTTAGCTGGGGGATTTTTATAACAGTAGGATGGCCCTTTGTGTGTGAATAAACAAGCTTTTCCATCACAAAATAGTGGGACTTGAACTATGAGAGCACGTTGTTATTGTATCTGTGCAAATGTGAAACCCTGCAAGGAACCCTTCTAAGGGTATAAAATGCCCTGAAAATATAATCACAAATATGATAGGAAAAAAATACAATTTCATAAACATTATGTCATATCTTGATGTTTAGGTGCTATCATTTTCTCAACCCCAATCTCAATGCACAAATAATCAAATAAAAACCACACCAAAAAAAAAAAAAAAAAAAAAAAAAAAAAANATGGCCCTTTGTGTGTGAATAAACAAGCTTTTCCATCACAAAATAGTGGGACTTGAATCATTTACAACATTTTTCACCATTTTATTTTTTTTTGAATTTTCGTTAGTTTCTGATGCTATTTTTCCATGTTTTTACTGGCTGCAGAACTGTGAAATAGAGAGCTGGTTCTCTGTGCACTTAATTAGTGTTGTTTTAAGCCCATTGTGGTGTCTGTTTAAGTCACTGAAGACATTGATATTGAGATAAGTGGGGACTGGATGAGGCCAAAACCATTCCATCCATGCATTATTGCTTATGCCATTTAATGGTATGGAGAGTGAAAAACTTAGAGACTGAGATCACAGGAGTCATGGAGCAGGACAGAGCTGGTGCAGGCCCAGTGTTTTGAAATTCCAGGCTAAGTTTCTACAGAGGACACTTGGAAACAATTTACCCCATCTTGCAATAAATAACAGTGCCCTTGAATACAGAGGAAGGGCTCAGTGATTCCTCCATCTATTGTCAGCTCTATGCAGGGAGAATGAGGTCAAGCTGCTGGTTGCAAGCTGCAAGTGCAGGGTGCAGCTCATATGCCTGAGCCCGGCTGGGTTCTCCTGCCCTGGCTGAGGACCCCACCCTGTTTGGCCCCTGCCAGCCACACACAGCACTGAGGAGCGGAGGCTTTGCTTCATGTCAGCAGGGAGATTTCTGGCAGAGTGCTCTGCTGGCCACGGCAACTGAGAATGGGTGCCTTTTGGCACCAGCGATCAGTGTGAACTTTCTGATGCAGGCTGTGGCTCAGGGCAGAACAACATCTGTCTGTACAAAGCTGCCCGTGTTACAGAGAACATTGAGATGTTGGAGCTAATTTTTCTCTCACCAATGAAACTGGTGAGTGAAGAATAGATTGTTGGATGGAGTAGCAGACCACCAGAACGATATATGATTGATAGACAGATGGACGCAAGGAATGGATCTTTATGTCTGCTAACAATTTTAAGGCAACAAAATACCACTTAAGGCAAACCCAACTTTCAGATGTAAGTCCTTTGATTCAGACAAAAGTGGTCTCAGATAGAAATAGAGTTTTAAAAAACGCTAAAGCCTATATTCCCAAAGAAGCTCAATACGTGTTTATATGTCTTTTTGAGTATCCTCAGTCACATTTGAGCTTTGCAGCCATTTTCTTTGAAATTTGGCATAAGATAGAAAGTATTTTGTTATAACAAGTTTTGAGAAAATGAAAAAGTCAGGTAGAGGAGAGTGTGTATCTGCATTCCTACACTGTAAGAGCAATCACACTACAGGCTCACCTCTATCAGACCTCTGAGAATCCACATGGGACAGCGCTGCTAGGGCTGTGTCAGCCACAGGAAAGGCTTTAATTGGCAGTCACACCTTATTAGACATCAGAGAACCCAACTAGGAGACACAGACCTGCTGGAAGCCTGGTATCATTAGCTCTGCTGCTCACAGAGCTGCATGCTTAAAAAAAGTCTTCAATGGACGCAGCACTGAACAGAGTGGCCCATCTCTGCAGACCTGAAATTTACAGTACATGGAGAAACAAAAGAGGGAACAAAGTGCTGTTTGAACATGTTGAAATAAAATCAAAAGAAAAATGAATGTGAAAGAGAGAGGAGTTGGGACAGAGGTACGTACAGTGATCCTTCTCATAAACATTTCAATGTTTTCTTCTTTTTTTGTTGTTGTTAGCTCACTGCTAATTAGAGAAATTCAGTCTGTTCTCAACTGTCTGTCTTCCTTCGTTAATAAAAAAAGTCATTAGAGGACTGCCACACTTGCTCTGTTACATATACTTGCAATGAAAATTGCTAATTGCTGGTGAGAATTTTCTGTGAGAATTCCTTTCAGTGGAAATCTGAATTTGTTCAACAAAAAAATGTAAAAAGTTTCTTAGTCATGGCTGGATAAAAATACCAGGTTATAACAAGTATTCATTATTGATTTTTACTTTTATTATCTTGCCATTTTTAATGAAAAGTTGCAATATTCAGATCATCACGTTGTAAAGTTAACTGAACTCTAAGCTAATAATGCCTTTTATTTTGTGCAGGTTAGAGTAGTTTTACATTTTATTTGGAGCTGCTTAAGGGATTTACCTGTTAGCTTTCCTTTCTTTCTGCTCATGTCACCAGCTAGCAAATGAGGTCTGCATAGATAGGATTGTTATTTCATAAATTTGTAAGAATGAATTCAAGCTGATTCCATAACAATTGCTATTTGTCATTCTTATAGTGAATTCTCATGCAAAGCAGGTTTAACTTTCACTGAATGGTAATAATTATTTAATAATAATTAGGTCTCAATTGAGCGTCAGCTCAAATGCTGTCCTATGGCAGTCGTTCCCAGCCGCTGCAGAGGATTTCTTCTCTGCTCTCACACCTGGGGACCCCTGGTCCCCCATCCCCTCCTCTGCCGAGGTGTCTACCCTGCAACCCCAGGTCTGGTGGCTCAGTTATTGAGGGTCGAGGACACGTGAAGTGTAATTGCTTTGGCCACACTGTCTCTCCTTCCACATCCCAGGGATCCACAGTACTACTTCTCTTTCCAATGCTGTTCCTGTTTTTAATGTGGATGCACACCACCATGTCTTATCTGAACAAGCACAGAGCTGTCCTCCCTGTAGATAAAACCACATAGTGTGAATTGACATCAAGTGAGTTTTGTTTAGAATTTTACAAAGTAAAAGCAACATGGAGATGACTCTTCAAAAAAGACTGAGTTAAGATTATAAGAAATTGTAGGCAAGTTGTTTTACTCAGTTCAGGTTGATTTCAGACACAAAGCTAGCTTTGTAGCTTAGTTGTGGACAGAGTTACCCTTTGGTACCAATGTGGAAGTGACTGGAAATTAAAACTAAAAATGTACCCAACTCTTGTTGGATATTGAAAATGTAAATAGAAGGAAAGACAAGCACAGTGGAAAATGCTGGATTTATTTTCTTGTTACTGCCATCTCCAATAATTAGAGAATTTCCTATATTTTCTTTTAAATTATACTTATTGTAACTGCAGAGGACTCGGTTTTTGTAAAAGGGAGATCGCAAAACATTCAGAACTGCAAAGCTCTGCCGTCAGAGACGTTTTTCTCAGAAACGTTATCAGCCATACAAAGAAAATGCACATACAAGAAATTTTCCATTTTGTATCATAGCGGCTGCATTGATCTTGCAGTCCAAGGCTGTGCCACCAGCTTGGGCTTGGTGCAGGGCTAATTGCAGTTTGACGACAAAGCAGGTGACCATTCTGCTCTTTTCCCAAGTGGTAGAAAAATCTTTTTTCTGCCCAGGAGAGAGGAGGCAATCTGGGAATGGGAGCCCTGATGCCTTTTGAAGTATTTTTCCTGCTACAGCATAAGCCCCCTGACACAGCTTGATCTGTCTGCTGAGAGGTCCTTTTATCCATGCAATTTGAATTAAAGAAACAAACAGAGAAACCATTTTTTTTCTGAAGCTGGCACTATGTCTAAGAAAAGGTTTAATTTCCTTCAATATCTGAGTTATGTCACTACTTTGCTTGCAGATATTTGTTTTTTTGGACAGAGATAGGTAAAACAATCCCAAAGGAAATGTGGAAGTGGGTTTTTATCTCAGACACAGAGAACTCAGAGGGTCAGAACTATTTTATTCACACGAATCTCACTCTTCAATGGACACAGCAGCTGCTGCACAAATTCGTACAGGCAAGCTGATAAAGGATGAAAGTAATTTTAACTGAAATAAAATGTGACAGTACTGGAGAGAAAGACTCACAAGGATGAGGGGTTAATCATCGTAGGACTGAACTGAGGTTCCAAAATGGAAAAATTGCTTTTCTGTTTGATTTTGAGAGGTCTGAGGCTTTCAAAATTCTGGTCACAGGATGACATCCTTCTGTAGATGGTTCTCATTAGAGTTTGTTGAAAACTTCTTTCAGGAAACTGTTTTTCATTGACAAATTTCATTTAATCAAAATAGATCTGAGTTCAAGTCCCTGCTGTGCCTGATTCAGTGTCCTGGGCTGAAGAACTCTGAAGCTTTAACCTGGATCTGTTATGCATTAATGGGCCTCTGCCTTACTGATGTGTTTACCCTCCTGCAGGATGAGAGGCCACAGGGAAGCTGCACAGGGAGAAGTCAATGGCCAAGAAATAGTTATTCTGTCACAGGAAAGTTTGAGGATGAAAAAGGGTTTTAGTTTAAACTGATAATAAGATTTCTAAAAGGGTGTGGAATTAGCACGTTTAAAGAAAAAATATTATTTGGGTGAATCAATATTTTGTTTCAGTCACTTTGCAACATATTTTAGTTTTGACCATTTCATTCCAATTAACTTGTATGGCAAAACAGATATTTTCAAGTTAAATGGAGCTGTTGCATTCCATGTTGTGAAACAGCCCATATTGACAATGCTGAAACTTTTTTCCACACGTTTTTCAGAACACAGTTCTTTTCTGAAAAGCATGTTTTCCTCCAGCCAGTATCACTTCTGAGAAACACACATTTATGTGTTTCCAAAAATGGAAAAACTGGCCAACTCCAGTCAAGAAAGGATGGAGTTCCTGTTGTTTAGCTCTCAATAAAGCAAAGTCTTAAAACGCTACTAACTTCTGACTAAATGCGTTAGGTTGTTATTTGACTTTTAACGTCAAGCCACCAGGTCTAAGCAACTGAACTAGCATCTGTTTTAGAAACATCTGTGGAGGAACTGAAGGATATAGGACATTGGAATGGGTTGAGTGAATCTCTGTCTACCTGGCACATGTACTGATGCTGTACCAGCAGCTGCAGAACCATTGGGAGAACAGAAAAAATCCATTTTCCACAACGGAACTTGTAAGAAAGAGGCAGGACCTTTAGGTGTTAATAAATGAAATGTGAAGTGATATTCAACATTTATTTAAAGACGGAGAGCCTGTGTATGTGATTGCACTGTTTACACAGGGGAGTTAGTTCATCTGCCTTCAAAGATATCTTTCATTTTATAGATCTAGACTACAATGATACAATTTGCTGTAGATGGCTGATTATGAGGCTGTTTCCACACTCCTCAATGCTCACAGCATGTAGAATCATATATGTTTTCTCAGGAAAGATGATCATGGTCAGCACTTTTATCAGTGTATGTGCCCACCTACTGCATAAAGGTCCACTTTGCAGTGCCAAGAACTGACAGAATTATCTAGTGAGATAAGGAAATATAACCTTTCCCCTAGGGGTGGCTGACAGGAAAAAAAAAAAAAAAACAAAAATAAAATAACCAGTTGTTGAGGACTGTGCAAGCTTCCCCTTTTAATTCTCCAGACTAGAATAACATACATTTTCAACATCACTAACATTGCCTGTTACACATTTATAATAANCTTGATAAGTACTAGTTTCCCACACCCAAACATCCAGTTTACATATTTAGATCAAAGATACACTAATTAGCATAGAAGAACTTAAAAATACATTTGAGGAGGCTGTGAATTAATACATTGGATAGCATTCCTAAATGATCCCTTACAGTGCTCTTATCGCCTGCCGTGCCAATGGACTCTAGCCTTCTCCTCTGACATTGCTAGCCACTCACAGGTGCCTGGGGTTGCTAGACAAGGTCATGTTAATGCATTGGAAAACCCAGGTACTTCAAGGTCTCTGTTCCAGCAGGGATAACCATCACCATTTCCTGGCAGCCTGTCTCAGCAGGCTGCTGTGCCGTCACAAGCTATGTGCCTCTTCTTGCTCCCCAGTTACAGCCTCCTGCTTTCCTTACGAGTGCTCCCTCCCTTGCTTCTTGCTAAATGTCAGCTCAGCTCTGCTCAGCACCGCTTCAGCACTGTGTTGTCCTGCTACAGAGAGGATCCAAGCTGTACAGGAGACAGAGCAGTTATCCGGCAAGATGTCTTGCAGACCTTCATCTCCTTTTAGCTCATTTTGAGATTCATGACTTACTGATATTAGCCTATACTTTTGGTTAGAATAACACTTGACTGATGAACTCTGTTGACATATAACAAAATAA
>VXAV01000127.1:340423-374504 GCA_013399715.1 Alectura lathami
CTCAGAAGGAGTTTAAATCAATGCACTGCCACAGTTACAGCACAGATGAAAGAGCCTGCTGTCTCAATTGCCAGGAAACTACTTAGAAACTCTCACTTTGATTTTTATTTATTTATTTATTTATTGGTAGCCCATTACATTACCACTAAATGCAATATATGGGGACATCACTGCTTTGATGTTGTACAGCTACAACAAATGGAAACTAATATGGCAGAGCAGTCAAGCTATGAGATTTACATTTGTGTATACAAATATATACCTATCCAGTTTCTTACTTCTAGACTGTGTATCACTGACACCCATCTGCCTCCTTACTGTTACTTCTGGTTTCTTAAAAATTACAATTTTACACCCATATTCTGAAGAAAGCTACATATATTTTGGAGAGTGTAAAAATTTTCTCCAAGCTATTGTCTCTTTAACCACCTACCACAAATACATTATTTGCGAAGGGGTTTAGTAGTGATCTGAGACAATTTCGAATAGAAGCACAACTGCTGCCAGACATTTCAGCATTCTTGTTCTCACAGATGTAATCACACCAATACTTGCACTTCTTGAAAAGCAACACGTTATTAAACACACTGAATTCTCTGACCTGCTCCAGCCTTTTGCAGCAAACCAACGGTAAGTGAGATTATAGACACCTCACCTCTTACTAGGTGAAAGTAGTGTAGGGAAGAACAAACAAACCTAGATGTGCATCTCTTTGCCACCTCTGCTGAAACTCATGCTATTGATGGAATAGAAAGAATGTAGGTGGAGGCTAATGTGCATTTTGGTGCCGTCTTCCCTACCATCACCCATCCATCAGGAGTTTCACGAAGTAATCATGAGTTTTTGTAAACTGAAAGACATGGAGTAAGAGAGAGTGGTCAGAGTAATGATTGAAGGACAGGGCCTGGTTTCTTCTTTCTAGGGTTATAGAAATTATTCTTCCATCATTGGAAAAGGCGAAGAGAGCATTAGCAGGAATTTCTTCAGTGGGTGATCTTGCTGGAAATGCTTCAGCCAGTTTGTCCAGGGTTCTGCACAAATGGCACAGGTCTTTCATACAGTCCCCCGGCTTAAGCCAGAGTTTGGGAAGGACGATAATGTAGTGTGGGGGTATTCTTCCTGTTTTTTCCTGGAAACATAAGTTATGGACAAAACCCTAAAATTCTTACACAGATATCTCAGGGGATTTGTCTCAGCAAAGACTTTGGAAATTACCTTGACTTTGTTGTGTAATGATTCTGCTAAAAGTAAGGCATTTACAGTGTTGTATAACAGAAGTAGTAGTACCTGTCACTGATGAACGATTTCTTCATAATATGTAAATTAAAAGTTTCAGGTTGAAGTGAATGATTAAAAACAGTCATGTATCTTGTAAAATTCCTTTTTACACAATAATAATCTCCTGACAATTTACTCCAGTTCTTCAAGTAAGATTTGTTGTGACTCTAGATCCTTTGACAAAGCTAGACTGAGTATTTATGTTTATTTAGTAATAGAGCAGACAGGTCATTTCTTATGCAAGACATCAGCAGGGACCTTTGAATGCTTCTGCCATCACCACGCGGTGCAGAGCAGTTTTACTTAGAGCCACAGACTGTGATTCATTTCACCTCCACATTCCCCAATGAGATCATTCGGTGTACGGTTGATTTACCAGCAGCAAAGCAGCCATTGTGTCTTTTACTATCTCAGATGTGTTTGTATAGATTAGAAGTGTAACTTACAGTTGCAACTTCTACTGAACAGTTTTATATTTCAGTATATTGAGAGTACAATATTACTGATCATATATAGTATGTTGGCCTGTTTGTTGATTTTGGGGTGCAAGGGGCAATCACTGGAATGGGAAGAGGAATATGGAAAGAAGAGGTTTTACTGCCAAGGCAGTAGGATAGTCAAGCAGTGCACTAAAACCAAGCTTGTGCAAAATTGTCTCAATTCATATAAGTGCAATAAGAAATATGCATTATTGTTGTAAACAGGAAAAAATTACTGCCTTTCTTTTCTGGCCCAAATTCTAGTCCAAAGCAAGAGACAAACATAAGCTGACAACTTCATTGCGGTCTTCACCTCAGTGTGTGTCCCATATATTGCTCACAGGGTCTGCCTCTTACCTTCCAAAGAGGAAAAAGCTACGTTCTACCTATTTCAGGTGAACGCCTGGGTCAGTGCACTGTTGAATGTTAATTTACTCATAAGGCTGAGTCACCTGGATTATGTAGGGCCAAGAGACATCAAACAGATACTGTCTCTGCCATGCAAAGTCCCAGCACTCCTGCTTGCCAGAACCTGATAAACCAAATAAGCAACAAATTCACACTTGCTGTTACTTGTCCATCAGCAATTTCTATTGCCACAAGTTATGCGCTGCTGGTCTGGAGCAATATGATCATCTGTATGTGGTCGGTTGTGAAGTTACATTTTTGTTTAGGCTTTTGCTTCAGGGTCTAAAGGGAAGCAAATTTCATTGTGTTTGGTCTTGAAAAGCGTGATATTAAGGAGAGAAAGGGAGCAGACAGAGATGGTCTCCATCAGGTTTGTGCACAAGGTACTGACAGTAGCAGTCCCGGCAGCACCCAACTTGCCTTTATCTTGTTGAGGTGGTTTAATAAGACATTAAATGAGAGGTGGCACAATTCAAAGGCAGTTCTTTCGAAATACGGCTGTAGCTGGACTGCTTTTCCTACTTTTCACACCTGTAAAATAAATATCAGCAGAAGAAAGTGTTTAACATTCAGCTTTGCGAGGGAGGGAAAGCGTGCCTGCTCCCACTGAACCGATGTGGGGGCATTAGTGATGTTTGAGACAGTTCAGCTCATTTCTGAGTTTTTTCTGGAAGCGTGAGTTTAAGTCTCACCTGGTCTGCTGCCTTGCCACCTCGTGTGCTGAGAAGAGGGCACAGTGTCATCTAAATTGGTGATTCAGAGGCAGCCAGGTGTGATGCTAAAAAACTTGCTCTGTGGTGTAGAAATTGTCATGGCTGATGGGGCACGGCAACCCTTTATCTCGACTTTATTCAACCCCTTTTAAAAAGCAACAAAGCCTTCTACATTGATTCGTGGTAGGTACTGTAAGCCTAAAACACAAATATCCCATCTGATATGTATAGCTTAAGATACGCTGAAGTTCAGAATGTTTCGGAATTCACCAAAAACATGACAAAACTATTTCTCTTGGGTTTGTATATATTAATTTTGAATTCCTGTAGTCCCAGGAAAAGCCCATAAAAATAATCACCTGATTTATCAGTGAAATCAGTGAAAGGCATGTCTTTGGGTAATTATCCGCACCACTGGGCACCAAAGTTATAAGGCTCCTACAGAAGAGAAGGGTCGTCTGAAAACACTTGCCAATTCAGTTTCTAATGCTTTCCATTTCAGATAATGTTTTTCTTTAGTGCAGTGATTTATATTCCTTTTTTTTTTTTTTTTTAAAAAAAAAAAGCCTGTATTGTGCCTTCAGTTCTGGAACCTACTCAGCTTCCCACAGAAGACACACAGGGCAATGCACATAGAGCTAGGATTGATCCCTGTGAGTCTTAGTGTGATATCATCTTCTGCACATTTTTATATTGTTGCAGTTCATAACACTACACCATAAGATGGAAAACAGTAAATGCCTCTTTATTTATAAGGTTATTACAGGTATCCTCCAGTGTATCTCATGTGTATACATCCTGTCAAAATATTTCTGGATTTTGACAACAGTGCCTGAACTTGTTTCAAGTGACGTGACACGGCTTTTAACTATTTTTTTTTTACAGTTTTAGTATTTTTAAGAATAGCTAATAAAAGTGTTACCTGTGCACAAAAATAATAGAGAAATCCTTGGTGAACAAAGAGGTTTAAATAAGCACCAGACAAGTTTTGCAGTTAAATAGTCTGCACCAGAAATTATTATTATGTTCTCTATAATTTCTCAGATTAATTAAAAAAATCTTGAAGACTATGGAAGACATAACAGACCTAATTAATGCCCACATTGTTTCCGCAGAAAAACAGATTTTGTGTAATTTAAATGCACTGCATAGAAAATGTTCTTGTGCTTAAATTGTAGTTCTTATTTTTTTCTTGCCTAACTCTAGTGTATGCTATTTTACAATGTGAAGTATACCTTTCTTCAAAATTGCAAGTTGTATTATCATTTCTTACATGTGAAAAACAATTATGCATTTCCTGTATTTTATTTTCCTTGTATTTTCAAGTGTTTATACCAATTATAATCTGAGGTATATTTTCATAGCCAAAAAACATGTATGTGTTTGTGCACGTCCACATGTTCGTGTTCTAAAGTATGTATCTACTTCATTGTTGTGCTCATTATGTGTGTATGTAAATGTAGATATTATCAGGAGCATTGTTTCTAGTTTATGAATAAAAGCTGAATCAGAAGCTGAAAACATTGACACATCTGGAATTTATGAGTATTTCCAGGGAAAGACAATTAGTGGTGGTCAATCAACCCTGCATCTCTTCACTGGTGGATTAGGATTTAGCTAATGAGAACATGTTCAGGGAAGAGTCAGGGACATTTTATTCACTTGTTGTCAGTTTAGTTAGGGATCTCTGTGGGTTTAAATATATTCTGATATTCACAAGGTAGTTAAAAAAAAATCCATGAAAATAATCAGGCAATTCCTGATATCAGTAGTGCTGTGCCTAAATGTTAAGCTCTGCAGATCAGGGATCATTGCTTTATATACTTATAAAACTACATTGCTATCTGTGTTTCTAAAGCACAAAAAAATATACTTTCAGTGAATTCCAGGGAAAGGACAAGCGGCAATGCGCACAAACTGGAATACAGAAAATTCCATTTAAATATAAGAAAAATCTGTAAGGACAATTGAACACTAGACCAGATTACCCAGAGAAGTTCTGGAGTGTCTCTCTTCGGATAGACCCAACTGGATACAGTCTGGGTAGCCTCCTCTAGCTGACCTTTCTCCAATCTGGGAGGTTGGACTACAGAATCTCTAGAGATGCCTTGCAACCTCAGCAACGTGTAGTTACTTGAGTTGCTTGACTGGGGCCTAAAGGGGTTTCTCTGTACTTCCCAAGCAGGGCGAGCTGGGGAATACCCAGCATCTGCAGGCAATGTCTGCATGCATGGCAGCAGAGCCCTGGAGGTGCACAGTGGTCACTACTGGGGCTGGGCCTGCAAGCTTGCTTCTAAGCAGCCTTCGGGTCTGGTCTAAGGGCTGCCATTAGAAACCTAGGCATAACCAGGTCTTTTTTCCAGAACTGCTCTGGTGGCTATCATGACAAAAGATCAAGCAGCCAACAAATATCCTGAGTTCTTTGCCTATGTAGTTGCAATAAGGGACGTCTTATAATCCGTAAATCCAAAAAACTTGCTAACTTCTTGTGCTCCTTATGTGCCAGGATGTTGCTGGTAACTGGACTTACATTTCATAGGTGTGCAGTGCAATCCAGAATCAAGATTTCACTGTTATTGATGACTACTGCACTGGACTGCGAGCTCTTCTTTACCTGAAAAGCATTGAGGAACTTGAAGACTGGAATGGACAGAGTCCTGCGACCATGCGGCATCAGAAAGGAAAACCAGTACCTGGAATTGCTGGTCTGATAGGAAAGGTATGTCGTTTCCTTGCCATTCCTGTGTAACACTATGTCTGTGCAATTCCATCTTCATTATATGCAATCTCTGCTAATTGCCTTGGTTAACCACTGCTGCTGTCACAATTAGTTACCAAGTCTTTTTTTCCTTCAGGGTATTAGCAAATATCTAAGGGCAGCTTATGACAGACCTGAAATGACTTCATATGGGATAATCTTTTTACTATGAATATGGTATCTCCACTCTATTTTTAACAGCATGTTCTTTTTTAAAAAGTATGATGTAAAATTACAAATGCATTGGAACAAGTTCTGGACTGCTTGTTTTAGTGAAAGTCAACTTGATTTAGATAGATACTAATACTGTGCCAGAAGTGCCAGGGTATTCTTCTATACTGCAAAATTCAGAAGATATAAAAGCCACCGAGCACCTGACTTGACCAGCTGAGACAGCTTCTGTCAACCAAGTTGCTAGCTGGAATGCTCCAGCAGGTAGGAGTCATCCTACAGCTGTCGTGCTGAGAATGTCATGGTCTGTCACGTATGCTGACTCCCATACCTTCTGCAAGACAGGGAGGTACTGGGGAGGATCAGCAACACTGAATACTTTAATAAATTCAGCAAGATTATTTAAACCTGGAAAGTTTGTGGTGAAATAGAATGTGAACTACAGTCTGTGTGAAATCCTAACCTCTAGACTTTCTCCTCTCTGCTCAAGTAGTTCCCTACTACAAAAGCATCTTTGGAGATTTTTGCAAGACACAATAGATTGCAGCTGCCCCAGTACTGCTCACCCCTACACCAGGACACCTGCTGATCCATGCTGAGAAGCAGGGAGGTGTAACTGGCTTCCTACTGATGCCCTGCTGCCTACTGCTTTAAGCAAAATACCTGCACAGCAGGGAGGCAGAGCTTTTGTTTCTGGTTACTAGAGGGGATCACTTTGAAGACTGATTTCAGTTATACATCATGCCTATTGATTATCCTTCTGAAAATCTGATATAACACTGTTGAGAGTGTTGTAAAAAGTAAAGAATTACAAAAGAATAGGATTTGGAGTGTCAAACGCCTCCAAATCTCTGCTTATCATTGCTGATGACTGGAGTTGGATTTAGCAGGAGATTAGAGACTCCTGTATTGTTGTTCTCTGTGGAGCTCTGAAAATTATAACGTTACCTTTCAGGAGAAAAGACAATCCCATTCCTAAAGCTCTGAATAATACACTGCTTAAAAATAAAACAAGATATAAGCAGTTTCGTTTTCATCTACTTAAGCTAAGCAGTTAAACCAGTCTCAGAGGGTTATATCGAAACTTCCTTTAACACCTGTAGAAATATAGCATTTTCAATTCATGTGACAGAGATATTTTGCAATTTTTTCTTTAAAGTTGCATTCAGTGTTCTTTGTATTATCTTTGTATTTTACTAAACAGACAACCATTGTCAAAGATGTTTCTCATGTCCTTTTGAATGAGAAAAAAAAAAATACAATTCTTAGTCTTTCCTGCTTGTCACTACATCAATAATTAAGATTAAAAATGTAGTGTGAAAAGATGCTTTAAGGGAGCATTTAATAATTCAAAGGAATCTTAACTTGAAACAGGTCACATGAAAAAGAATGAAAAACAAAGCCCCATGTAATCGTGTCTGGCTGACTCTTTCAGACATTTAAAAGGAGAAAGACATTCAGAATATAACTGATTGTGTATTTGATTGCCCTTAGCACAGAATCGTATCACTGGATCATTGCTACTAAATAATGAAATATAAAGTTAACCAGGCTGCACCATTGACAAGGTAGTGATATATCTTAAACTGAAGCTCAGGATGACTGTTTGTCCAGAAACGAACATTCAAGGGAAAAGGAAGAAAAATAATACAACATGGAAAAAGGAAATACCATGATAAATGATCTTACTACGGGCAATCAAATACAAAGGCTTGATATCATTAATATTTATAGTATCATAATTAGCAAGACTGTGCCTAAGCAGTATTATTAGTGTAACTAATTATGTTATCATAAACTAAGTTAGCAATACTATAGGAATCAGTATTCTTACCTTCATAAATTATTATCAGTATTGGATTTCATGTACTTGTGCCTAGCAAATTCAGTTAAGTACTGCAGTTTCATCTAGATTCAAACACAAGCATCTAGCTTGCTTGGCAGCAAGTAATAACACACACTCCTGATTCTCTTTCTAAAATAAATTCACTGAAAAGCATACCCTTACTCTCTGTTGGGAAAAAGGAGACAGCCTACTGGTGTGATGTGTACGTTCTCACTGATAAAAGTAATGCGTATCCATATCTTATACATGGACTAAAATGTGACAGTCAAAATCCTTTATTCCAGTTTTTTAAAACATCCGAAGAGATGTCCAAGTTTGTCTTCGTATTACCTTGAGATGAAATGCAGTTCCTTCAGGAAGAGCCCATAAGAATCTAAACAGAAAATATTGATGAAGTTTTGCATTTAAAAAAGTGAAACTTCTAGTTATAAAATGTTGTGATTTATTTGTAGTAAAAGTATAAAAGGAATGTTTCCCCAATATGTAAGTGACAAAATTCCGATTGATTTTCATATGGAAACATGGGGATAATTCAGGCAATTGATAATTATGAGAAGAAACTGTAGAACAAGTGTAATTTTCAAAAGGTTCAAGAACCACTCACCTTCTGATTCTGTAAAAGTTCGTTAAGCCTTTCCCAGTCCTCAGTATATTACAGGATTAGGACTGGTCCTATTCCCAGTTAAATATATTCATAATGGCATCTATTTTGATTCACAGTGCAATTTTGAATGTTAAAGTCTGTATTTTATCTAGCAGTGCACTAGCATTTTGATAATTCATTTCCTTTCCTGGTATGAGCATCAAATAGATGGTGAGTGCAGAGTGTTGCCACAAGAGAGTGACACGGTAGAATTTTGTCATGAAATTTTGTAGTATTTGACGACCAGAATCAACTAGAAGATAAATACTTTCTTCTAAACAGTACACCTGACATCAAACTGAAGCTGTCTTGCCTGGCAGACACTAGATAAATGGCCAACTGAACAGTTATCACTGTCAGTTGTTGCATTTATCACAATAATGTCTGTCCTAAACAGAAAGAATACTGAAAATACTGTGCTAAATAGTGTGGTATAATAAACAGCGTAAGAGCAGATACCCACTTTTGGCTAAAATGGAGAATCATTATGATCAGTTCCTGTTCATGCTTTTACATTAATGCAACTAATACTTTCATTTGACAATTTCTAGCCCCTAATAAATGAGAAACATCTTAGCACTGAAAAATATTCTGGAAACTCAAGTGCCGTTTTTATGTTTTTCACCATTGCATTATGTATTTTTTGGTCTGTAGACTGTATTGTCTTTGAGCCAGCTAGTACATATTTTCTAATAGCCTTTTCTATAATGCTAACATTTTTCCTGTTTGCTACTGCAGTGGTTGCTGCTGCAGTCAATATTGCCATTGTCCCAAGATGTGACCTGTGATAGTACACTACCTGTACTATCAATGAGATTCCTGCTTAGAAATGCTAAACTCAGTCCTGGCTTCTAGTCACGGGGTGATTATACTGTCCATAGCTCCACCAATTTTATTCATACTTTGCTAGGGTTGTAGCCCTATCCATAACTGCTCCAAGGGCAGTCCTAGCATAGATGCTGCATCAGACTCACAAAGGTGGACAAAGCCAGTCTTCAGGGCTTTCTTTCTCATTGCTTTTCTGATGGCTTATTTAGGTGTATTTTTTTTTTTCTGTGAGGGGACCTGACATTTCAAACTTTGACACAGATGGGTGTCATTAATATCACCTCTGAATCACCTCTCTATCAAATGCATGAAATAAACCTTGTCAGCTTGTCTCAGCTATAATCTTGGCTTGCAAATCTAGATGCTGAGATGAGAGAGTGGCAAGGTAATGACGACACCACACTGCTTTCTCACTGACTCCCTCAAGGAAGAACTTTTATAAAAGCACACTTACCTCAGCACGAATGCAGACAGAGATCAAGAGCTTGATGCAATGAGGCAGACAGTTAAGATGTACAGCATGCTCTTACAACCCAAAATTATTAGGGCGGCTGCATAGGAGAGAGCAAGAGCTCCGTTACTATCCTTATAATCCCAAATTAACTGGATTGTGTTTTAGAATAATATCCCTGAGTTTCTTGGGAAGATATATCAACAGGAGTGATAAAGATAACTGTGTTCTCACCAGGCATCTAGACAAGGTACAGTATTCCCCAGAGGTGCAATTTGATCTCCTCTGCGTAGTCACTGTCTCACCTTGTCTGTTTATTACAGGAATCTTTTATTAGTTGCTCACTGATCTTACTCCAGGGAGCTGAAGTGATTATGTCGAAGAAATACACTGGTGTCAGCTGATGGTAACAGAAGTGGTATAGCTTGTTTCT
This sequence comes from Alectura lathami, assembly GCA_013399715.1. Classification (NCBI taxonomy): domain Eukaryota; kingdom Metazoa; phylum Chordata; class Aves; order Galliformes; family Megapodiidae; genus Alectura; species Alectura lathami. Next base: position 350,432 of record VXAV01000127.1, read on the forward strand.
CTATAAACTTCACCTAATGTCAGCCATAAAAATCATACTTAACATAGTGGCCTCTACACACACCAGGTAACTAAAAATATGGCAGGTTATGGGTTTATAGGAAAAGGTAAATATGTAAAGGTATTTCATACCTTGCTTTCAACACCAGAAGTTTGCAAAACAATGGCATTTTATTGATCATGTTTAAAGGTTAAAAAACTAAAAAAATAAAAATAAAAAAAATTAAAGCATCAATTTCAGAACTATCCAAAACCCCAAAGAAACTCTTTTTCCTGGTAGATCCTCCTTAGCTGTTAGGATTGTGCTGTAATGAAAATGTTAAAGCCATATCTGATAAAAACATATAAATAGATAATTTCTCCAGCAAAGAGACAAAAAAGAATGTTCCTGAACATGCAGCATCCAGTGTATGAATTTCACTGAAAATTAAATTAAATTTAACAAACTGCCAGTGTTGTTCTCTGAATACAGGGACTTCCTTTTATGACCAAAACATGCACTCCCTTTGAGTATCAATGGGTCGTAGAGGCTGATTCGTCTGAGTAGTAGAAACCTGATGAATTCTAACTTGATTGCAGTCAAATCTAAATATCCTTTTATATGGCAGAGAGAAAATTCTTGCAAAACCTTGAAGATTTCATATGAAATGCTAAATTAGCTCTTCTATTAAGTGCATAAAATATGAACTGCCACCTATTCAAGAACACCATTGCCATGTATGCACTAAGTTTTAGCTGCATTCAGATTCTTCAAGACCTCTGTCTACCTTCACTGAGCAGAGGGGTTCACCCCTCATGTTTAGAAGTTCCCCTTGTGGACTGTTGTTTGGGAAGACAAAAGTTTTCCAGCATGGTGAAGAACTGTCTTGTTTCCAGCACTGCTTACTGGCCAGAAATGCAGGCCAACTCGTCAAATGGTGGTGTAGAAGTCACATTGCAAAATCAGCCTTTCTTCCCTTACTCCCATCACCAATTCTGAAGAAGAGACAGAGGAGAAAAAGATGAATTTCAGACTGATCCCATTGATCCCATTTCCTATTAGTTAGGACTTGCACCTGAAATATAACTCTCAGCCAGTCACAGCCTACAAAGTGTAAGCCAATATTGGTAAAGAAGGGCTCTTTGTTTAGGGTTTTATATGGACTGTGCATCAGCGCAATCAGGGACTGTCAGGGCATATGTGTGTTGGGTTGACCAAAAATAAAGTTCTGCAAAAATATATCTGAACCAGCACCTGCAGATGAATGAAAAAGTGCATCCTTTCCTCCTGCTCCCCCCTCTCCGTTCTTCACCCTCTGCCCCAGGGTGATGGAAGGCCCCCTCAGACGTGGCTCCCCTTGAGAGTCTGACGGTCTGTCTGCAGAGCACTCCCAGCAGCCGTCCAGGGAGCGCCAGCAGAGCAGCCCTCTGCATCCTGCTGTGCAAGTCATGCAGGTTTGTTGCCCTTGGTGAATCTCGCAGTGTTTACAAGGCAAAAGCAATCCCTAGCCAAAACAATATGTAAAGAAAGAGCCTCTCTAACATTACTGTTTTTTGTAACAGGTCTATTATGGAAGTTTATGTTGTGATTATCTATGATGTTGTTTCTTACGAAGACCACAGTTTGTTATATGAAATGCATCTTCCCTAACAGTGAAGCCATTTGCAATAGAAACAGATAAAACAAAAGGTGGTAGGATTATTAAGGTGGATGTAAGTAGTTTAATCTTCATAGGTTTATATGTACTGTGTGCTAAATTTGCTGTAAGCACTGAGTTTAAAGTTTGGTATTCACAGCCAGTGAATGTGGCTATTAAGAAGCAGTGTATTCGCATTAACTCCTTGGCTGTGGTGGTTTTAGTGCGTTCACTGCTGGCAACGGACATCAAGACGGGAAGATCCAACTCTTGATGCAAAAGGATTTTAAAAAAATATCCAGGCACTGCCAAAAATACATAATTCTTTTTTTGTACTCCGCAGTTTGTTTTACTTAGGAAAATGGCCTGGTCATACCCTGCAGCATGCATTCATTACAGTGATCTTTGACTGGCAGATGCAGAGTAATAAGATGCATATTTTAGTGCTTATTATAATACCCTGTCCAAAAACAACTTGACAAATTTGTGATTTCGACAGTATCTCATTTTGCTGGCTGCAGTGCTCTGTGATTGCCTGGTCCACGTGGCTTCCAGATTATGCATACCACCAATACTGCTCATTAAAATGGCCACAGTTCACCAGTTTCGGTAGCTTGGAACGAACTTGGAATGAATTATTATACAACAAAGAGGCTGCTGTCATGCAGAACAAAAGACAAGCAAAAGAGAGCTTTGGCTTAATGAGGCTAAGTGAGTGTCTCCCCTGCATCACCAGCTACTTGACGGCCTTTGAGCATGGATTTTTTTCTCCACAGGCCAAAACCTTTGGTCTATTATTTTGTGTTTATGCACCTTGAGGCTAATATACATTTTAATATGCTGCACATGGAGAAAAAAATCAGCCATTAGATTAGAACATGTGCACTCCCTGTTAAGTTAATGACAGCCGAACATAGAGATAAATTTAGGTTTTCATATTTAATTATAGCACAGCGCAGTACGTTTAGCAAGGATAAATTGCACTATTATTATGCTTCATTTTTTTTGACATCTTTTCATATTAACCATGCGCACTTACCCCCACTTCCTCCCCAGTGTCACACATAATGTCTGTGTGCATCATCCTCCTCTAACACCATTAATTTTTTTTTCTGTACAGTTGTATATGTATTGTTGTATTTGTTACTTAGCTTGCCAGTTAGATAAAACCATTCAAAACAGTCCTTGTGTTAGGTGATCATACACAATAAGGACAGAAGAAAAGCATAAAAAGAATTGGTGGTGTGGCCAGGCATGGCTTCTCCCATCTGCTGTCGGAGCAGGGCTGCCCAGCCCTTCCTCCTGGGATGCTTCCAATGCAGTGTGCCCTGTCTGCGTCTGCAGAGCAGTAGCCCCTTTCTCAAAGAGCAAAATTAGAAAAGCCAGAGAAATAATGCATGAAAGTTTTAATTAGTTCTGCAGAATTATATGGTTGGATAATATTGATATGGACAATGGTGAAGAATTTAGTGTAGCTTTAGTGTATAGGAACTAAAACAAAGCCGACATTGCTAGGTGGAACGTATGCTTCTGGGGCTTTGAACATGCATTGCTTCCATGTGTCAGGGCTGTTGATCCAAGAACAGCATCAGGATTTAGGCCAGACCACAGCCTTGTAGGAGATGGTGTGAGATTAAAAGTAGAGGCAAAATGGTGCACAATTCAGCCTTTACATGTCCATATCAAGTTTCAATTGGAATGTTTGACAATTTCTGTTCTGCAATGGATCTGATAGTAGTGTTGGACTATTTCTCACTACCTGCGAGAACACTGAGATTTGAACTCTGGGCTGAGCTATTCAGCTTGCTGTGGCTTGTGAAAAATATGTTTGCATGCTTCACAAAATTAAGGAAATACTGCTATTTTCCAAAGTGGATTAGAGCAGGTAATAACTCACAGGAAGAAGATTTTTCTACTCCTGCTGTGTGTATAAGCAAGTAGAAGATATTATGCTACAGGCTTATTCCTAGATTATTCCTTATTGGATAGTTGTTTCGTGACAAAAGACACTGTGGCTTGATGACCAGAGGGTCATGACAGGAATAATAATCACCATATGAAAGGGTGTCTGGATCTTGGTGATAAAGCATTCCTCATTGCAATCAGTCAGCACTTGCTGGTGCAAGAATTTTCCTCAGTGGCAGAGATCAGCTTTTTTCAGACTGAGCAAATCAGTCTCTCTCTCCCCTTCCCCCACCCTCTTCCTTCAGCCTGCAGTTCTGTGGCAGCTTTTACTGCCAAAGAGATTTTTCTTTGTCAGGTGAAAGTCACTGAGTTTGGGGATGTTTAAGACACTGCAGTGTTCCTGGGACTGGTATTAGTTGCACAGCCTTACTCTTTGTATCCTCACTGGGTAAAGCCGTGGTCAGTAGTGACTGACTTTTTGCCCACAGTTCAAGAACCAGAAAATGTCAGCAATTAATTTATGTGTGCAAAACTGTTCTCCCTGATTTTGAAAGTGCAGATTTTGATGCAAATTGCATCTGTGAAAGCAAGGTTGTGCCTTTCAAAATGTAAGCTATAATTACTAGTCTGAAAACCTGATGATATGAAATTCTTCCTCTAGAATCTATCTGTAGTAAGACAAGTCACCTATTAACAGTATTGTGTATTTCTAAGCAGTACTTCTAACCATCTTTATTATAATAACTGTAAAATGCTTGATATTATCTGAAGTGTAGTCTTACAGAGATGCAGGCTATACCCTACAAATACCCAGATGGCTTAGAAACATCTATGCAACCAAGAAATGTCTCTTCTGTATCTACAGGTAGCTATTATTAGTAAATGCTGCTTTTATTTATATGTTCCCATTTTGTTTATGGTACTAGTCACAGATGTACTTACTGATGTGCACATATAGACTTGGGCTCTTAGCCTCTGACATAAACATTGCCCCTCAAACTTCTCAACTGAGGAGGCTGTCTATTTAGATAGAAAGCTTCTTTGTAAGCCACAATGCTTGTGTAAGGAAAGCACAAAAGAAAATTTGTGGAATTGGTCATAGCAAACTAAATATTATTTTTCAGGCTGTTTACCAAGAACTGTATTATTCTTGGTTAGTTTTGAGAGGGATTTTGCAACTTCTCAGTTAATTTTCTTGACTAAAACATTCCTTGTCTTAGGAGATTTGGCCTTTAAATACAGCCCTAATTGTAGTGACATGCACAGATGTATCAGAAATCTAGGAGTGGTTTGTGGGGAGAGGCTAAAGGAGCTAGACTTTAAAGTGTCCGTATATCCTTTCTAAAGAACTCCTGTAAACATAACAGGTGAAGAACTCAGTGGTCTACAAATATTTGACATTTGCAATCAATTGAAAGAGAGGAATTTTATGATGCAAAGTGAAAATTCAGCCAGAACTGAATTGGAAGAAAAGGATATGTTCAGGAAAAGCAGCAAAAAACTATCGTGATTGGAAGGCAAGTCTTTTTGAAGTGATGGAGACTTCATGCTGTGTTGCTGAGATTAAAGGGAGGGAGGACTTTTAAGAGTAGAATGCATGAAGTCTAGCAAAATCCTGCTAGGAGAAATGTCACATTGCTATGAGTATGTGCTGAGGTGTAGACTTTTCCTGTCTGATCTGAACATACTAGTGTATGCTGTCGGCCCTTTCCAACATTTCGCTTGAGCCGTAGCAGCTATCCTTGGAAGCCACTGCATCCTAACAAAGTGTCTAGGCAGTGGCTCGGTATAAACCACTGGAGCCAACAGTACCTGATAATCTGCAATGGAAATGTCTTTCTGCTTAAAGATCAAGATAATGTATAAGGATCACAATTACGTACTTTGCCACCCATTTTACTTTCATTGCTATAAAAAAAAAAAAAAAAAAAAGCAGTGAAGATTTTTCTGTAATTGTCTCTGTTTCCGATCCAACCACATGGATGCTTCAGCTCTGGGAGCAGTAGTTTCTGAACTTTTATGGACAAATGGATTAAAAATGTCTTTCTGTTTCGTTGCCCATTAGTCATACATTGGCAGGGGGCAACTGCCCCTAGTAACTGAAAGGAAATGTTGGGAACACCATTCCTACATGTACAACTCGAGAAAAGAGGTTTCTGTACTTTGCTGACCTATCCATGCTGCACAGAATTCATTAAGGCCCTGGAATCGTGTTTGGGTTGTTCCGGGGAGCAATTACAGCCAGCCTGTAATCGGCAGCTCTGTAGCACATTGGGGCTCTATAATAGTTTGAAGGGGCCTGGCAAGAATTTTATTGATTTCCTGGGATCTCATTCAGGCTGATTGCGCTTGGGTACTCTGATGGTTGATGTTTAAGAACACCTTCCCTAGCTATTATTAAGAAGGTGGGTCTAATCCTCACGTAAGTAAGACCTTGTTTGCCCTTCATTCAACTCGGCAAGTTTTAATGAAATAGCTCCCTTTTATTTTTTATGCCACATCTCTGTTTTTGATTGCTATGTTTGGAACTATCCAGTGTAAGTCACTGTATAACCCATATATTGCTTAGGATATGTCATATCGTATATCTCTTCTTTCATTAATCATTTTGTGTCTTTCCTGTTTGACTGCTTGGAATAATTAATGCATTTTTTCCTATTACCGTGTAGTATTTCTTCCAAGTTGCTGATTTATTTATACATAAAAGCTATAAAATACCTTGTTGTTTTATACAGTATGTCTGGATTCATGAGAAACTTAGAAGCATAGCACTGAAATAGTACATGGGTTTTCTGCATCTTCCAAGACAAGAGCTGGCAGTTGAGTTTAAGTAGTTCAATTCTAGAACCTATCTATGATAATTTTATTTATTTATATTACCTATCTTTACAGCATACAGCATTGCATTGTAGATGCTAATCATTACTTACTATTTTCTGAATAGTCATACCCTCATTTAAAATATTGAAGATATGCCAAAAGGCATCCTTTCCAATTCCAGGCTAAAAGTCTAATCCAGACATTTTTTCGCTGCCTTTACTGAGCCTTCTTTCAAATCTGAGCACTCCTGACATTTTGAAGTGTCCATTTCAAAAATTTCCATTTGTAAATTGAAAACCAGAAAGCCCATCATAAACCACAAAGCTGTATAAGCACAAATGTATCTACATGCTCTCTTTTACTCAAAATGTATCACTAAGCTATAAAAACTCACGTGCCATTTACATTAGCATAAATGACATTCTGAAGCCTCTAAACATACCTGTTAACCAGGAGCACCAAGAATCATTTGGCGACTGTAGCACGAGTGTGGTTTCCATAATCAACATTTATAAAGGAGCATCCACGAAGAGCGAGCATGGTCTTTTGGGGTTGCTGCTCTGGTTGATACAGAGAAGGCTTAATTAATGTCTCATGCTCAAGAATTCCCCTCTTTCTGTTCACACCAAAATCATAATCATTTCTTTGATAGACGACAGGCGTTTTATTAGCAAGTTTGTCACAGCTTGGTTTTTGACCATCACTGTCTGGTCGTGTGGGTGGACTTCTGTGCCTGCTGCTGGATTTTGGGCTTAATTACAAAGATAAAGCAGATGGAGAAGAAAGTTAGTATTTTCAATTTTCCATGGGACTTAATTTATTTTTCTCTTATTTATTGCCAAGGTATTTTAGTCTACATAGTGTGAATAGCTTGCAAAGCCATTTATAACAACATTTAGGAGGAGCTTGCAGTATGAAAAGCTTTTAAGTTTACCTCCATTTAGGAAAAAAAATATAAAAAAAATTCTTCTCATCCATTCTGAAAGTTTGTTTTAGAAACCCAGCACTGAGAACTGTGACAAGGCACGTTTTAGCCCATCTGGCTCAAAGACAAGTAAGCCTCTGCTGTTAGAGCCTGTCCCAACTGACTGATGTTCATTTAGAAAGTGGAATTGGGTCAGGATGTGACAAATTGTTCTTGAATAGTACCTAGGTGTGCTGAATATTGACGTCCACATCTCCAGTGGAATTAATGTTAGTTCAGCTAACATTCATTCAAGACTATCTGTGCCCAGGTAGCCAGGTGCTGGTGGGAGAGACTGTGTTGCAGCACAACTTGCTTTCCATTTCAAGCATTGAGAGACTGTACAGTGTTGTCAGGCCAATACAAGGTAATTCCATAGGCCAGTGTCGAAGACAATTCTCTTGTGATGAAAACTTGGAGAATTAAGAATGTGATATGTAGTAGTGGATACATCAAAACCTCAGCTCGCAACCGTAGTCAGCTCTCCCTCTCTCAGTTCCACAAGGGCAATATAATTTTCTTCCTTTCTTGCGGCTCATAAACATGCTTCTCTTCACAACACACACCATATGCCACTGGAAAGGGGCCGTAAAGTTTTATAGATATATTTGAGGGTATTATAAAAGGATAATAAAGTAAAAATAATGCAAAGTAATAGAAATTATTGAACAAGTGAATTAAAATATTAGACTGGAATAGTTTCATTGCGTTTGGTTTCTAATTGGCTGCCACGGTTATGAAGAGGTAGAATTCTTTGTTAGAGTTAAGAAAACTAAGAAGAAATTTTATTTTACAGTAATTGTGAACATTTGTTTAAACACAAATAGTTTCAGTACTTTGCTGAAGACTATTCAGTTTTAGCTAATTCATTATAAAACTGATTTTTTTATTATTATTTTTTAAATCAATTTAGGGAAATATTTTATTTCAGAGATGGAAGCTTTCACTCATATATATTGAAATGTTAAGTAATTAAGCAATGTTACAATTAAAATAATAGTATAATGATGGTGATGGCCTAATTACAGATATTTTGTTTAATCTGAAATCAGTTTCAAACCCAAGTCTGTCCCCTTTCTCTGGAAATCCAGCAGAGAAAACATCATGATTTGTCTCAGTTGTGCTGCCCTCGTTTTCCTGTTTAGAGGTGAGTATTATATAAAATCATCATCTTAATGGTGAAAATGGGCAGAGGGAAGATCTGCTGGCTTGGATAGCACAGTTTGCTTACATTTTCCCAGACCAAACTTCTGCAACTGAAAATCTCCATTCCAAATTGTGTGGGGTTTTTTTTGTTTGTTTGTTTTGTTTTGTTTTTTTTCTCTTCAGAATAAAATGCAACACTAGACATCTGAACTCTTCCCATGGAAACGGTCTCTCAGAAATAGTTGCAAAGAAATTCACAATATTTCAGGGCTTTCTCTCCCACGATGGCTCCATAGCGTCTATTCCTGGCTCAGCCTGCGTGGCCCTCCTGCCACCTTCTGCCCACCTTGCCATGAAACCTGCTGTCATGAAGCCCGGTAAACCCTCACGTCCTGGTCCTTTACTGCATGTAAACTGTGCTGTAAAACAGAGGCTGGCCGGTGACAAAAATCTTATGTTGTAGCATTTGTCTGGGCTGAGGTTTTGGAGGAATTTCAGAAAAATAATTTTAGGTTTAGTGATTTTCACTGGAACCAGTTGTGAAGTGAGCTTGGCTAGGAGTTTCATTTTATTTGTGCTGCCGAGAGCTTGTATGTACACAAGAACAGTAAGACTCTAAGAAGGCTACTCTAAATTTTAGTGCAATCTATTATAGCTGATGGTATCTTAAATTATTTTTCATCCCTTATTACAGCAATCAGAAACTTCAGATAAACATTAAAATCTGCTTTACTTTGTCTCACTACAGGGGTATTTTCTTTTCCACAAATTGCAAAAATAAATGAGAGGATATATGTCCTTTAAGATATAAAAAGAATCCAGCATGCAACTCAGAGTACCTGTATCTGGTTTTCATGGGGGAATGCTTGAAATGAATTAGACTGTTTTCCAGGGAAAACTTATGGCACACTGCTTGCGTATAAATTAACAACAATGAAAGTGGTAAATTAAAATTGCGACATCGATTTCATTTTTAGCTCTGCTTTGCATTTATATAGAAGGATTTATTACTGTGATTTACTTTCCACTGAGAGGTAAAAGAAAGGAAAGTATAAAGTAGCAGCAGTTGTAATTATCTCCTAGAAAACTTCAGCTTGCAGAAAATGCTGCAGCGGGTCTGCTCAGAAGTGTAAGTTACAGCAAGCCCACCAGGCCCATCCTCACTCAATTTTCTAGGCTGGATTCCCAGCATTTTCTGTCATGTCAGTTCAGCTGCAATGTTCAGCACCTGTTGAAGGGAAGACCCATCTGACATCTCAGAGGAAGTACTGACCTCCTGTACGGCCTCCGCTTTTTCTGTTTTTCTCCCTGCCTCCCAGTATGTGCTGGAAGCTTGGGGTGGTGGTGGCGTGGAAGCCTTAGATGGGCTGTACCAGGACAGAACAGCAAAGCATATCTTGGCACTTTTCTTCAGCACGGTCAGTACAAAAGATCCTTTGCTTCTTACATGCTAGCTTAAACCCCAGGGTGAACACTCTACTCTGTGACTCCATTCATTCCTTGTGCTTGCTGGATTTTCAGCAATTCTCGTTTTATAGTACAGCTGTCCAAGGTGACTGAGGTGGCTTAGGGGCACGTCCTAAGCAGTGGAACAAGCTCCCACAGAATTTAAGAATCAATTAGTGCTGTTTCCTTTCATGCTGAGAGTAAAAGGCACTTTTCAACTTTGCCTTATCTTTGTGGAAGTGTATCTGCACTGCTGCTTGCTTTTCTTTTTACAGGAAGGAACTGAATAAATTCTTACCAAAACAAAACAGCCCACCCCATACCCAAAGAATGAGAATGAGAGAGCAGGTGAGCCATGCAAGATAGGTGAAGTTCGTTAGTTAGCAGACACTGCTGGGATATTGTAATGATGAAGGTAGCATAAAACCTTTGCGAGAGAAGACAACAATATGAAACAAGTGTCCATTTTATCTCGTTTCTTTTGTCTTCTGAAACAGAAGCAGAGTCATGAGAGGCAGGCTCAAAAAACCTAATTAAATAGTGAAAGGCAATGAAAATTAGTTCCCAGTTCCATTGCCCAGACTGATTCTGTGCATACTCAATTTGTATTATTTCAGAAAAAAAAAGTAAGACATTAGACCAGAATTCTCAAGGTATTTATCATTCTTGAAGAAAGGGTCTAGGTGTCTGGGCTGCACTTCAGATATGATCCACACTCCTGGCATTGCCATTAGGGCCTGCTAAGTATTTAGCACAGCTCAGATCAATTTCATTGTTACAAAACAGGAGTCACTGAGCCCCCACATTTATTCATCTCCATGGGGGAAAATGTTTAAAGACTTTGAAGCAATTTTTTTCTAAGGAAAAAACAATAGCAAATTATATTAAATAGCCTGAGTTCCCATGGAAGAAGTAACCAACACTAAGTTTTTAAAGCTATGATTTCACTTAGAAAGGAAAGTAAATCAAAATATTATGGCCTTTTGATCTATCTGTGCCAGTGTCAGGATAAAAGTCTCTGATACCAGTGAATGTGCCTAAAAGAAAACTTACTAGCATCCTGATGATGCTCTGCTTCCTAATTAAGATTACATTGGCTTGATTTGGTGTACGTAAGGAATCCTTTGTGTTAATTGGCTGTAGAATGGGGAAATCATGTACCTTATGGACACATCTGGTGCAGGGGCTTACTTCAAGACTAGACTGAAGATACATCTCAGACTTTGGCTTATGCTGAAATGTTTTTTCACATTGAAATGTGAAAAAAAAAAAAAAAAAAAAAGTTGAGTTTGTACTTTTCTTATTTTTGAAGATAAAAAATGTGTCCTTAAATGTTAAAAACTGCGGAGATATCTGTGTTAAATAACTCCATGCTAGAATTTACTTTTTATGGTTATGCATTAAGTCTTGTAACCCCTGTTCAGCAAGTCCTTAATGACAGAGAATAGCATTTGTTGAAACCAGTTGGATGTTACATTATTTTACTTCAGTCCTCCTGGACACTGACATCAGAAGTGACTACATTCCTATAGGCACCTAACTTCAGAAAGTAGAGATATGTCTGTACTTTCAAATTAAATGTGCCCGGGAATATTCCTGGGTACTGAGGCCAGCTGGCACCAAGCAGCCTGTGCCAATGATCAGAAGCTGTTAGTCTCCAAAGCAGGTTGGCTGCAGGCAGGCTGCCTGCTGGGAACAGCTCCTGGAGCATGCCGACTTCCAAAGCCTCTCCAGGAATTGTCTGGGATGCCGATAGTGAGCACAGGCCATGAGCAGGCAAGAAAATGTTGTAACACCTTTTAGGATAGATGACAAAATCCTTGTACTCAAGAACACTCCCAGACATGTTTACTACTGTGGATATAAGCTGAGACTCATGCAAAAGAATTAAAAAAAATAAGAGAGAAAGAGAGACAGCAATGATTATGGCATTATGTGAGTGGGCATTAACAATGGACAGATGGAAACAAAAATGAGTTATATTGGACTTTTGTGAAAATTGTACTGGGAAAAAGAGCTCTCACAGTCCGAGGCTCCAAAATCAAGAAAACCAGTGAGAAATTTTAGAAGCATTCCAGAAATATCTTCTATCTAAAATACAATAGAATTTAACGTAATGTAATATGTGTGTGACTAATACACATATTTATTTATGATGTGACTAATCCAAGTATGGGCAGTCTAAAAAAACTATAGTTCACTATCCTTCCAAATGTAATAAGACAACTAACCCCTGAATTCATTGCATCCTAATGGATGAATTCAGTTTTAGAGTGGGACAAAGATGCAGTGATTCAAATGAGAGCCCTCGGAATCTAGTTTTACATGAAGAAGTCATGCATTAAGACAAATAGGAATGGCGTTGCAGAATGAAATGGTTGATGCTGCGGACTGGTGTCCACACAACATGTTTCAGAGGGGTTTTACTGTGTTCTAGCTCTAGTCTGGTCTCATGGGCTAAATGCCCATTAGCTGGAGCTCATTTTAGGCGTACTGCTGGAGCACACATTCAGGGTTCATTTAATCCAAAATAAAATCCAAGTTTGTGCTCTCTGAGACTGCTCTGCAGTGAGAACCAAAGCACAGCATGTGGGGATAATCAGGGCATTCCCTGCAGAAGCATACTCCTGATCTAAACCGAAACACTAATGTAGCAGCACCTGGAGAGCTCATGCAGCAGCCCTACAGCGATGCAGAGCTAATGTGTACAATTACTGAGCGAGCTGAGGCCAGCCATCAGTGGAGCAGAGGCAGAAGCTGGTAACCACACAGAAAAGAAAAGAAAGTGTTTGCGTAGACAAGGAAAAATTTTGTGTAAGCAGAAATGCATTAGCAGAGAAGGAAAACCTGCTGGTAGTTTTCTTTCATGGAATTCTTTGCACTGGCAAGAAAATTGTTTTGCCAAAGCTTGCTTACAATAGAAAAACTAAAAGAATATACCGTAGAAAGAAAAACTGACTCAGAAAATGTACTTTTAAACATATCTGGCTTTGATGCACTACACAGGAGCAAAATAAACTTTTGGTGCCATTTGCACAAGCATGAACTTTAAGAGCAGAAGCGCAAAAACAGAGAAGAGGTTGAATGCCAGCTGGCCAGTCAAACATCTGTAAATGTTAGATAACAGAAATTTTGTTGGTGTTTTGTGAAAATCCAAAACTGGAGACAAAAAAATACAGGTTTGCATTACACAATAGAACAATCAAAATACTGTTAGGACAATGTAAATTACAAGAACAATGCCAGGGAAAACTGGACCCATTCAAATACCAGCAAATATAAATAACACACAAATACACTGCTTTTAACTAAATCAAGTGAACAAATGAAGCGTGTGGCTAAACAGTTCAAAAAAGTCACACACAAAAAGCCAGAAAACTTAAATAGGTAGCAAGATGTAAGATCCCCGAAGCAGTGTCTACGTGGTGTTTTCAAGGTCTAGCATGTCTTCCAGGCATAGAAGAGCTGGAAGTGGATACAGCCAGTAGAACTTTTACTTAATAGAATGTCCTCTGCACTCAAAGAAGTGGAAGCAAGAAGGACATAAGTCTCGTTTTCCAGAGCCACAGGTGAGATGGGCAGCAAGCCAGCTGTAAAGAGGAGAAGCCGTACATATGTATATTCATCAGCAATTTAAGCAAGATGTTATACAGACCTGCAGGTCACCACTCAGAAAAGGAGAAGTAGTGTCCATTTCCGGTGCAACACTGAAATATTTGCAAATGTATGAGATATAAAAATTAAATAAAGTAACTACCTCAGTACCTTTTGAGCATCCTGTGGGGGTGATATAGATGGAAGAAAATGCAATTTGAGATCAAACCTGTTGTAGAAGAATGCCAACAATACAAGCAAGAAGAGCAAATGGGTCTTGCTGAGATTGCTGCCATAGCTGTACAGATGCAGAAACAGAACAGCAAAAGCTGTAGCTGATCATGATTACAATCTCATCTATCTGCTTGAAATGACCAAGGCAATAAATCTAAAATGAAATAAAATGAGATGAAATTGCATTTGACTCCTGGAGCACTGGGATAATTGCTGACCTCCCAAAGGCTATTACCTAGCTCCTAAAAAGTAAAAACCATGCAGGATAGACCCACACCTGAAAATGGCTGTCAGTTTGAAGATTGGTAGGATTCATAAACCATCTCACAGAACTATTCCAAGCTTTTCAGATCCATACAATCTCCTAAGGTGATTACTAAACAAAACCATACTATGAATATAACCACTGTAATTCCCTGAAGTCTTCTCACATAGAAAGGCACTGTACAAAATATCCCACAGCATAGCTTTGCAGCATGCAAATAAAGAGGCCATTTTATCGCAGGATGCAGGTTGCTGGAGGCACTGCTGGTTGGGGGAGGTGTACACAAAAACAGTTCTATTGAAGGAGAATGTCAGATCTTCAAAATAATAGAAATAGAGGAAACAAGTAAATTCAGCGTAAGTACTGTTTAAGCCAGGTATTTGCCAGTCTGAGGCAGGGGCTACAAAAGAACCTTGCTTGAACAAGGCAAAGATTTAGGGTCAGCTCGTGCCCATTGATCTTTCACATTGGCCATATGTCATGATCTGATGTCGCGAGAGGTTTCTTAACGATCCCAAGAGACAAAATTAAGACACAAACGAGGTCAAATGCCATAAACTAGACTTAATTTTATTATCAGAAATCGAGAGACTAAAGCAATAGGACAGAAGAGAAAAGGAGTAAGGTAGAAGAGATAGACAGAGAGAGAGAGAGAGAGAGAGTAGAGCAAAGAGATTTCACCACTCCTCAGGTCCAGCGAAGTCTGGGTGTCAGGGTCTGCCGGTCTTTGGTCGTGGTGGGTCGTCGTCCAAGGTGTGATGGTGAGTTGATGTTGACCACACACTCTCTGAGCGTACAAGCTCCCTTAGTTATAGTCCAGCGGTCCCAGACTACTCTCTGAGTGACAGTTTCTGGCATCCAGGTTCTCAGCAGGGATCTCTTTTGTTCCTGTCTTCCAGGCCTTGCAAATTATAATCAGCAGTGGTAAGAGGAAGCAGGTAGGTGCCAGACTGTGTCCTGCCTTCACAGAACACAATGCTGTCACCCCCTATCTTCCCCCACCAAGCTGAAAATATTTGCTCCCAGGCAAGGGTCTACAGGAGCCAAAGTCAAGTATCTCCTGCCTTGGGCCTTTTCATTTGAAAGCAAACAGCTTCTGGCTTTGTCCAAGACGTGCTTTCAAATGTAGAACAGTCACAGGTGTTGCTGATTGTCTCAGGTTGATTTGAGACAAACCCAGGAGTCTTCAGGAGCCACTCTCAAGTATCTCCTGTCTTGGGCCTCTACATTTGAAAGCAAACAGCTTCTGGCTTTGTCCAAGACGTGCTTTCAAATGTAGAACTGTCACAGCTGTTGCTGACTGTCTCAGGTTGATTTGAGACAATGCTTTAACAGTCCCAGACACCATATTAGCGGGGGGAAGTCCCATCAGTCTCTTGGAATACTGCAACCCCACAGGTGTGTGAAAGTCTACAATATCATATTCAAGCTAGGGCACCTAAAGCACTGAGAAAGAAAGCCATTGTGCATCTGTCAAAGCTGTGCTGGGACAGAATCCTCCATGCAAGACTGTGTACTGGGGAGCATCAAGCTGTGTAGGTAGTCGCATTACCCTTGGAGAAACATAGGCCTAACAGGAGGGAGAGACATAAAAACTCCTTACATTCTTAATAGACTTTGAGGAAAAGTAGGGCAATCAACTTTCAAACAGCAAATCTCAGAACCTGACCTTTGCTATAAGATAAATCATGGACTTGAGCACAAGCCACCTACATTGAAGAAACCTTGTAATTTGTCTGAAGTAAGAGTGGGTGAGCTTAGTTTCTCGTGTCACCCCACGTCTGCCTACAATGAGCAGGAGGCAAAGATATGGATAAGGGGGCACTTTCTTTAGCAGGGCTTGGCAGTGGGACAGAACAAATCGCTGAACAATCCATTGACAAACTTTGTAGCTGACTTGTGAAACTCCACACTGCTCCAACAGCTGTGTGAGAGGCAGTCTCTGCAGAAAAATGCCCACCCACGCTTTATCCTGCTAGCAAGTCACATTTTGTGCAGTATTGATGGTGACAGACTAATCCTCCTAGCCCAAGCTGCCAAGTAAGTTGAGTTGTGTTTTTCTCCACTAATAACTACTAAGTTTTGTTTGCGCTGTTTCCTAAGTTAAGGATGGAGAGCAGTTATGTTCATGTTTAATAATGCCATCTCAGCTGAATGTAACTGAGGGATGTCACAACAATGAGCTCGCTTATTCCTGCATAAACACGTTTGTGTGCAGAAAATTTAGAGAACTCTGCTTCAAAATAAGTGATTGAAAGAAAATAATCTGTCTGGAGAAGGATTAAAGGCTGGAGTGAGGTGCCCTCTCTCTGTCCCTCTTCTGAATGTTTGAGCTCAAACAAACATTTGTCTGAATATACAGCTAGCCTGAAATGGTGGCTGAGGAACACAAGGCATCGGGTCCTGTCGGAGCAGGCAGTGCCTGCTGGGATGGGATGTGGCTGGGATGGCACAGGAGGTGGATGGGACATGGGGGCACTGCTGCTGCCCAGCAGAGCCTCACCAGCCATCACCTTCCTGCTCTGCCCCTTTTCCTCTCCCTTGCCCCGTCGGTAGGTGCTCCGGGCATTTCCCACAGCCATGGGGCATGGGAGGGCAACCGTGCCTATCTCCAGCAAACCGTGGTGCTGCTTAAATGCTTCCCAGCTGTGAGCTGGCTTGCCACCACTGTTGTCTGTGAAGCCCATGTGGTTTCCTTCCCTGCCACGCCTCCCTGCCCACCCCACCCCTGATGCACCCCCAATATTAGGAGGCAGCTTGTCCTGCTGCACTGCCATGGCTCATCAAAACAGCCTTCACACAAAAGAAAGTTTGAGAGCAGACTTATTGCGCATGCAAGGTCACTCATCGCATCCTCTCTGGAGTCAGGAAATGTTCCCATCCTTCTGGAGGAGAAGCAACAAATCTCTCCTGCGTGGTGACTGCTCCTGCCGTTATAAGCCACTGAGACTGAAGCTCTCCTAGGAGCTTTATCCATCAGAATACACAACACCTCTATAAAACACAGAGGAAAAAGAGGCCGGCACACAGAAGGCATGGATTATCTACAACAATATAAATTATGTTGTCTGTGACCTTTATAGCAGCAGCTCTGTGGCAGACAGCATTAACGTACAGAAGCTGCACTAAGTAGAAAATGTTGTTTCCCTTTCTGTCTTATGGTAGAAACAGCTATAGATGATATTTCTGAGCTGTAGATTGTATCGCTGTAAGTATCTGGCATAACTTTAACAAGATGAATTACGTTAAGAATATAAAGAGTATTGTGTTTGCAGTTTAAATGAGGATGTGATTTTAAAATACTGCTGTTTCTGAGTACAGAAGCTCTGCAGGGTGTACATGATCTCTCATCCACAAAGAGGTATGTTACTGGGAACTATTTGGATGCAGAGCATCTGAAGGCATGACTTTTTTCAATCAACATGAAAGAGAGGGATGCTGCTTCACTTTTTGCTGGGTGCCTGTAATTCGTGTGATGAACTCAGGTGGAAACGTGCGTGTATGTCCACAAGGAGTGGGCTGTGGTCAGCCAGTGGAACATGGTCCTTTTTCCCCTGGTCTTGCGCAGGGGGTTGACCTCAGGTAACTACTACCTGTGTGTTTGAAGTTCAGGCACCTGCACATGCTTCTGGGATCAGGATAGAAATTTGTTTTAAACCTAAATTATATATTTTGTTGTGTCATACTGATCCTTCTGAACTGCAAAATAACTCCATGAATACGCAGTGCAAGATTATATGTAAAGGAAAGGTTTCTATATAGCCATTGTTTATACATAAGGAACACATGGCCATTGAAAAAGTGGATGGCCTGCAGAAGCAATATGTGACTGTGGTTATATTTAATAGCAGAGTGAAAACGGAATGCATGTACTTGCAAGCCTAACTGTGCATACAAATGAGTGAAGTCTTGTAGTAACAAGATGCTCGGAACTCATTTTAAGGCTATTACAGTAATTTAAAACAAGTTAGTTTTTAAAAATGTAGTGCTTTATGCCTGCGATACGTATGTCTAATGATTTGCACATTAGATTTTTAAAACTTAAATTCTTCCTCAAATTGACTTGAGTGAAAAATCTAATCAAATTAGCATTTTAGAATATTTGACTATTGTATTGTCATTTTCTGAATATAATAACACTTTTGATATCACACTTTAGCTGTTATAAAGAGATAAATACGCAAGAGAAGCACTGTGGGAGATGTGGAAGTTTGATTCTATGCATACTTTTCTGTTTGTCCAACTTTATATAGTATATGTCACTATACATATAATATATATTACTTTGGTACCCACACGCTGACATCTCCTCACTGCTTGGTGGTAATACATAAACATTTATGGCTGTTTAGTAAAGGCATCACTTATTCAGGCAATAAGTTAGGTATAATAATAATTTGAAACAATTTACCAACTATGTATTTACAGATCCTTTAAAAAGTTTTAATAACTTCAGATGATCAAAATTCTTCATCCTCAGTTTCTTTCAGTGGACCATTCCAATTTTATAATCTAGGTATATTCTGTTTTTTTTTTTTTTTTTTTAATGTTGTATGTTAGGTGGTGATTTGTTCAGTTTTCAAAGTTGTCAGAAGGCCTAAATCAAGCCAGAATACCCACACTCCTCATAGGAAGGCATTCAACATGTTCTCCAGTTGACTCAAGTGGAAATTTTGACTATCTTGGTGTGGAAGCACTTCATATTAATGCCAAAACTGTTTGCGTTATGACTTTTAGTATGAAATTTAGTGATCTTAGATTACTGAGGCAATGATAAAAAGCATTGTATTGTTGAGTGAAGGCTTTAAAAGGCAGTGGTGGGCTTCCTGGTCTTAACTGCAAGAGTTGACTAGAGCTTGTTCATCTGAAGTGAATACTTTACATTTAAATTAGGATTTTGTGAAGTAGAGATGGAAGGATTACTGTGTGAGAGATGAATGAGGGAAAGCATTTTAGTCTGTGCAGAAGGAGGATAAGTGCTGTAGTTCCTCTGACAAGAGATGGATTACAATGAAGCCGAAGTGGTAGAAGGAATTATTAGCAATGGTTTGCATTTAAGTAACCTATTAATGCAATAATGTGTGTGTAGTTATGTGATATGTAATCTATCAGAGAAAAGTGGAGTTTAGATATATTGAAATGATGTACTGTTTACAATATAGGCAAGTTGGTAATAAATCTGGAGCTTCCATGCAAACAAACAAACAAACAAAAACCCCTGCATGGAAACAAAAAGACAAGACAAACAAAAATATGTGGTAGTTTCAGCAGATTGTTCCACTTGTGCAAGGCTTAACTGTGCTGGCAGAAGGTAATTGATAGGTGAATTTGCAACCAAACTACACTCACCAGTGGTGAAAATGCACTTTCCTTTACACCCAGAGACAGCACTGGTTGTTTTACTGAATATACTCAACGCTTTCAAAATCTTGGGTTCTTACAGAGGGTGGAAGAGGTGGCTGCTGGTTGCCCTCTCTGCCTTGCCTCCCATTTCCCTAAGAGCACAAATTTCACAGGCATGACTCATGAAACTATGTTTTTCACAAAAGTCTCTGGTGCATACTTAGACTTTCACTGTGTCGGCCTTTAGGGCGTATGGGCCTGTGTTTCTGGGCCTGTGTTTCTAAGGGTAGATGCTGGGGGTGGTGGTGTGGGAGAGCTGAGGAGGATGCAGGCAGCGTGCAGTTCACCTAGTGCTGCTTACGGGATCTCTTCGCACTTGGGCTCTGTGGTGGTGTCAGATTGGCTGAGGAACATTTAAACACTTTAAAAACAGCTTCATGGGGGTTTGGATTTCTAGAAATAGGGGTAGGCTGCTTCTGGTACCTGGCACAACCAGAGTTAGCAAATTCTGGTTAATACAGCTGCACTCACCTTGCTGGATCAGCAGCATCCATGATTAACAGGTCAGTTGGTAATGACTAATGTGGCAGCAAGGATATTCATGCTTTCTCATAGCTGTAAGGGAAGACACTTTTTCCTTTTAAAAGTCTGACTAGGCTTCTAAAGCTTCTTTGAAAGGACCTAGAAAACAGACAGCCATTAGGTACAGCTGGAGTTCAGTCTCCCCAGTAAAAGTACTCCCAGAAGAGGTTGGTTAAACCCAGAGAGACAGGTGATTTTGTGGTTGTTCTGAAAAGCTCAATTTCCAGCCAGCTTTGAGGAGAAAGCAGCTAAAAGTGCCTAGCAGTGGCATTTTTTCAACTGATCAGGTAATTTACAACATTCATATGATAAGCACATACGCTGAATATACAGATATAAACACTATGGTGTATAGATACACAGGAAAATGTGAATACTGGATTTACGTACTTTTATTTTTATACAAAAGTACAGAATCTTATTTGCACCAAGTTTTTCCAACACTAAGGCAACTGATACTGATCCATGTTTCCTAAACACATTTGAATAGTTGTATCTGTTCACCTGTCAGATATTTGCTAATAGCTGTTCTGCTGACATCTTTGTTACACTGCTGCTTAGCTGACAGAATTTCATCTGCATAAATGGGTGGAAAGTCCTTTCCTCACATGTCCAACAAACTGGAGACAAAGTGCCTGCCGATGTTCTAATTTCTTTTGCATGTTCTGGTTAGAGAGTGAGAAGAATGCTTTCAGTCCACAGTGTCATGAATATGGTAATCTATGGAAATCACAGAAAGCAGGTACTTAAGTTGAGCACATACTGTACTACAGGAATCCCTGATGAATTCAAGGCTCTTCTGTTTAGAGAAGATGTTGTTGTCTGTTAAGTGACAGACTGCCAGATGTTCATGAAGTAGCACAGTAATGTGTAACGGTATCTTCTTCAACTCAGAAGGTAACATTTTCCTTATCATCTATGTCATCTTGGCTTTTGATTGCAAATGTCTAAGCTTGCTTCAAATATTAACTCCTTTTTGTTTTATTGATGAATATTTCATGACAGAAAGACTTCAATACATTTGTAGAATATACATTTTTGCTGCACTATAGTAAGTCTGTAATCCTAAAATCTTTTCCTTCACTCAGTATAAGCTTCTGAAAACCAAGTATTTGAGGTAGAACCTGAATAATAATTTCTTGGTGATTTTGAGCTAGTAGAGAGAATTTTGGCAGTGGTCGCAATATGATGAAAGAAGAAATAATTGTTATTTTAAATAAATGTTTTATCTGCACCCTCAAGCATGGTACTATATATCTCCTGGTGAGGTCACAGCAGTATGTTTTCCTAGAACACACATTAATGTTGCAGTTAGTCTCAGAATTACTGCAGGGCTGGGGGTTAGCTCACCCGCTTTAAACAATCATAGTTTAAAGAGTGGACAGAGCAGCTGAGTAACTAAATGCGGTGGTACATACACAGGCAGCGCAGGGAGCAGAGGTTGCAGGAACAAGTATATGTGCAGTAATTGCACATTATTGAGACAGCGCTCTTTACAAAGCAAATAAATGTTCCATGGAAAAAAAATCAAAATAACTGAAAGGCAAAGTTCAATTTTTTTTATATATTTTTTTTTTTTTTAAGAAATGTTATGTTCTGTGCTTTATTTTGCAGGCTTTTCCACATTGTTACAGGCAGTGATGCCAGTAATGACTCAGCTCAAAACACACAGCAGTGAGAACTCTGGTTCTACAAGTTCTCTGGTTCAAATTTTCTACAGCTTCTTGCTAGCTTCACCAGGGCAGCACTGGGCGCTGTAACAACTGGTGCTGGCCCAAGAAATTCTCTGTCAGCTGGAGAGGGATAGGGAGAAGTGTCACATCCTCCCCATGACACATCGCCTGCCTGTGTGCCATGGGGAGGACCCTCTTAGAATTCACAGTGGGAGCCTGCAGGTATGTGTGTGGGTTCGACGTGAAGTCTGCTGCCATCTGGATGATTCCTGCACAAAATAGGCTCTTCCCCTGCAGCATTTGGGAAGACCATCCATTAGAACTGTCAGGCCAACATGGAGCACTATCTTAAAGAGTAAGACCATGTAAAGGAATAAGAATTAGCAGCTTCATTTTCTCCTTTGCTGTACATAGTTTTCGTTAGTTGAACAGTTTACGTGATTAGTGGGAAAAGCTTGTGCAAAATGTTCCCCCATATATCTAGGAATATAAATATGTATGTTATTTACCACTTTTGCAGGAATAGAATTCATCTTTTGGCTTTATTGTTTATGTTTCCAGAAGAAGCTCAGGCTACCTTGACATTGTGACAAGATTTTGTTGTTGTTGCTATTGCTGTTGTTTGGTACTGGCACTTTGTGTTTCCTAACTGTCTGGAAATGTTGGAGTCGTGTTCTGCTGAATTCTCAGAGAACAAGAAAGCAGATACCACATCAGGAAACTTCAGTAAATGTTTTTGTAAAGTTGCAAGAGGCTGGAAGCAGACCACTGGAAGGGGAATTGTTATGCAGGGTAAGGTGTAGTCAGGGCCACATGTACATGCATCCTGTAATAAGGATTCCAGCTTTATGCAGCCATTTTGAGCACATTTGACTTTGGGAAAAAAAAAAATTTGAAAGATTCAGAAGCAACTGGAATAATCATTAAAAGTGAAACTGCTTTCTCTGGAAAACTATATACATCAAATATAGAAAGTTTTCCACATGAACAAATGGGGGTCACACCTTACTAAAACCTTTGTGCTAAGGGCATATAAAATAACCCATACAAACCTATTTAAATTCTTGTAGCTTCTGGGTGAGGGCAGCTGTCTACCTTGCTTAAATGTTAATGTTTCTCTTATCTGATTGCCTTTCTGTACCATGCTCCCTATTTCAGGGGTCCTGCTTCACCTATTACCCCCTTCAAAGCTATTCATTCTTGTCTGCAGTCTTCATAGCTCTGTGTCTGAGGCAGTCACTTGGCTGAGAAGCCTCCCAAATTTTTCATTCTCAGCTTTTCTCCACGCAGCTGCTCATCTCCCAGTTTTTCTAAGGCCAAGGAGATGCCTTCACAGATGTATGCCTGTCAACCTCAGCTTGTCTGGTGCATCACTACTGCAACCAGTAAAGAATATTTCAGTACATCGTTGTGAGCTCTTTTTTAGCAGTTCAGCTTGTCAGACATTTTTCAGTCTTCATTCTTGTTCTCATCTAGTTTTCCTATATGCAGGCAGAAACATCAGCACTTGAAAAATGTAAAGTATGTTAAGTAAGATGATTTGGCTTCAGTTCTACTTACAGATTCACGAGAGACATCACAGTGTCACCTAAAATTGTTTACAAGTTAAAAGTGCACGAGAAGAATTTAGATGAGTGCATGCACCTCTTCATACCTCAGACTGGAGGCAACACACAAGCTTAAAAGAAACTGGATAATGACATTACGTTCAACATGGGAAGTTCTTCAGACATGAGGGAAACAGTATTTTTCAGACCTGTTGCCTCATGGCTAAATGATACAGCTATCTCGAATTCCCATGTGCCAGTGATCACTAGACTTGCTGTGTAAGTTCTTCATTTGCCTTGTGACAACCTCTCCCTGAAAATCCTTTTTGTGAAAATTACTAATCTCCAGTGTTCTTTGCTGTGCCCCATCTCATTAGCATATACCAGCAGGAGCCACCAGAGTACTGTAGGAGACTTGTGCTTAGTATTGGTTTATGATGGTATCTGCCTGTGCCAGCTGAAGCCTGGATTTTCTGACACGTAGCATACAGCCCCCTAGCAGGAGACATTTCCTAAATAAACAACCGGTCACTACAGCATGGGGACATAGTGGACTTCCCCAGAATAAGGAGAATATCAATTTTAAAGTTAGAAATAAAGTCTTGGTCATCTGATGTATATTGCACTGCCCTGTTCGCTAGCCTATTCCACCTCCAATTCAATTACACTACTTGCTGGTGCACCTATGATAATTGCAGCCATCTGAAGTGAAAGACACTCTCTACTTTTTACCATTAGGAAACAAGCGCCTTTTTTAGTTCATAATATGCTCAATTACCTTCAGATTGATCCATGAATAAATTATAATCAAAACAGACTTATTCACCTTAAAGCTCTCCTGGCTTAAGGTTTCATTGTTGATTCATTATGTTGTCAGTTCTCTATTGGCAGGGTAATGCTTTTTTATATCTGGATAGAGACAGTTTTAGTGGGAGATAC
>VXAV01000127.1:382876-397675 GCA_013399715.1 Alectura lathami
GCTGCTGGTAATGCATAAGCCAGAAAGCACACAGCTTGACTTTCAGAACCTGGCTTCTGTTTGCAGGTCTGGCAGTTGGCAAAAAAACATTATACTGTAAACAGTGCAGATTTGTTCTGGAGGCCACTGAGATATACCAAGTGTGGAATCCCACAGTGCCATTTTAGGCAGTCACTCTTTGGAGTGAAACTGCACTTTAAACTGTGAAAGCTGATTGTTTCTTGCTGCACTGTTTATTTTGTTCCAGACATTTATGATTCGATGGGAACAAGAAACTCAGAGATAGTTTGAGATGCTGTAAAAGAGTGCACCTGCAGAACATCTTTTAAGTACCAGTAATTTTTTTAGTCAATAAAGTCTTAAAATTTTGCAAATGGATAAGGATATGTTTTTTGCTCAGGAGAAAGAAATGATTAAAAGACACAACATCCGTGAATGTAAATGAGCAGTAAATCATTGACAGTCATTTGAAATCACTTTCAGGCCTCCAAAATGTCATCACCCTCCCACTTTGGGATTCTAGGTCCCCAAAAGAGTATGTTGTGAGCTACGAGAAGTGAGACTTCATTACAAATTCAGAAATCACCATGTCATATGCTTTGTTTTTGCTGTTCCCTCTGCAAGTTTATAGCTGGAAAAATCTGTTTTGATCATGTTCTTCTAAGTAACTATTTCCTGAGTTTATCTAATGGTATCCTAAATCTTGGACTGTCTCCATCCTTTCCCCCAGCTGCTTCACTGGAAGACCATTAACCATCTCACTCCTTTCCTACTTAAAAAGCCTTTTCTAATTTCTAGCCATAAATTTATTCACGTCCAGCTTATAATCATATGTTCTTGTGCCAACATTGTCGTTTATCTTAAATAGCTCTTTTTCCTCCCTGATGTATATATAAAGAGACATCATATTCCTGCTCTGCCTT
Organism: Alectura lathami; assembly: GCA_013399715.1. Taxonomy (NCBI): domain Eukaryota; kingdom Metazoa; phylum Chordata; class Aves; order Galliformes; family Megapodiidae; genus Alectura; species Alectura lathami. Next base: position 383,800 of record VXAV01000127.1, read on the forward strand.
CATCTTCTCAGGCTAAACATCTTGTTAGGCTCTCTTTGTCTTCTCTTGTAAGCAAGGCCCTACATCCCCTGATTATACGAGCAGCCCTTTTCTGCAACCTGCCAGAGCCTTGGCTTTTTGTAACAACATAACCATATTTAAAGAATACAAATGTGAATCCAGCACCTCCCTCAGAAAACTGTTAATTACCTGTGCTGTTTAAATGTCTGCCTTTGTTAAATTAAAAAGCCCTTCTCTATCAGGAATTTCCCCATGCAGATGCTTTTAAAACGTGAGCAAGCAGTGGAAACCTACTTCTCTGTATGTTGCACAGGTTTTATATCATTTCTTCAAATTCTGAAAGACAGAAGCACAGTCTCATACTTGCAGACAACAAATGCATTTGTGGCACACAGTGCAATGTATGGGAGCTGTATATGCAAGAGAGAGACTTATAGGATACTTAGTATTGCCTGGGGCAGCAGATCACAAAGAAACCTCTAATAGGTATGGTACAGACAAGCCTACATGAGACTTGAAACAAGCAGGAGGTCAATTCAACAACTACAATTTTTCAACAGATACAGAAGACTGCAGAAACCTGAGAACCATGGCACCTTGAAAACTGCTGAACAATTGCCAGTAAATCAATTAACTTTTCTGAGAAAGAAAAAGAAAACATGAGGGTGTGAGCAGCTCCTAAGGAATTACATTTGATTGAGTTACTGTAGCTCATCAGTGGAGGTACGCTAAAGGGCTGTGTGTTCAAGCTTAGCCCTTTGCAATAGCAAAGCAAGAAGTATTAGCTTAAACACTTTCAGAGTACTTAACCGACCTTTTACAGTGGTTTAAGCAAACAGATTTTACTTCAAATTTGCAGTGAATTTGGACCATGCAAATAATCAGCTTGCACAGCTCTGTTGATGAGTGCTAACTCATTAGGCTGTGATAACTTGCTCACTTGCAGTCGTCTGTCCACACTCATCATTCTGCCTTTAGCAATGTGCCATAGACGTTTTATGCTGGAAGAGCATTAATGTTCTCTGCATGTTGCTGAGAAGAACTGGAAGGCTTTTAGTGTTAGATGAATACAACCCAGGTATTTCACTTGTAAGCAAGTTAAGGTTTGGCACAGATAAAACATCTGAATATTTTGGAACAGCAAAAGAGGATAATTTCCCTATCTTTCTTCATGGATTTAGGAATGGCTGAATTTCCTACAGCCGTCATTAACGGCAACTTCATAGATCCTACCACTGCATCCAGTGAGCTATGAAATTTATCTTATTCTCCAAAGGCACTATTAAATGATGAAGCAAATAGATCTGTTGTTCAAAGTTCTCAGCAGTCTCAGGAAGAAAAGGTTGGGCCTGTTTTTGTATTTAATTCATACAGAGCTGACATTGATAAAGCTGTGTTACTTTATTCCTTTGATGTGGCATAGGAAGAATTAGTGTTGCTTAGTTTATTTGAAAGTAAGACTGCCAAAAACAACACATGCAATGAAAATTTAAGATACTGGAATCCATTTCTTCAGTTCTCTATTTGAGAACTGAAAACAGTAGAGAGCATTGCATATGACTGTAAATTATACAGGCTACATATAGCATACTAGTAGAGACTTGAAATTGTTGATAATTGTTTCAGAACATTTTTGTGGCTGATAGGAACAAGGTAAATATTGCTTCCTCAAAAAATATTGAGAAACAGAATATGAAAATAAATTCTGTTTCTCAGCAATGAAGGACCAAAGGTAAACACTTTGAAGCTTATAATTCTAGGCAGACTTGTCTGCATCTCGTATTTGGCTTGCTCTTGAGTGTTTGTCAATTGACTTGGATCAAATTCCGTAATGAAAATCATAATGACTTCTTGGCTTATTACAGTAGCATGACTTTGAAGCCAGTCCTGTGCTCCTAGAGTTCAATAACATTTTTGAAATGACTAACAGTTATACCCCTTTTTAAAGCAAAAGTAGAATGTATTATTGCATCATGCAATGTGCATTTATTGAGCTCTTATTTTAACAGTGTAGAATCCTGCACCTAAAATCTAGCTTTTTTTGAAACATGAGAACTGTTGTTGAAGCCTGCATAGCAAACTTAGAAAACATCCAGGCAAGCAATACTGTACAACAGAGGGAATCTTTTAGAATGCAGTGATGTTCACCATCTGTACTATACTTCCACAAGTTAAACTGAATTAACTGTGGGATGGCTGTAGCCTATAGGACCCAGGATTTGTCCCATCTCTACTGTTGACTCAGTGCAGTTGAACTGCCACTGAGTTGTGCAGTTTCCCTTTACATAAAGAGCAATTGATTTGCGTTCGGTAAGTCCTCAGCTATTTCTTTTAGAGGGCACATCTTCCTCTTGTAGTATGTACCCATACTCCGTCTGCCATGCACATGTATTTTTGCAGCACAGCTCTGCAAGGTTGATGCCGCAAATTCTTTCCTGTGAAGACAGAACTGAACCAAAACTTGCAGGATTAGATGCCGATCTTATTTCTGTACAGTATTTGTAATGATGTGATGATCTTCATGTCATTTGTGTCATTGCTAAAGAGAGAAAAGCAATTATTGTTCTCAGTTTATTTGATCATGACCTGTTCTTTTCTTGCTAAGAGTACTTAAATCTGTGGTAATGAAAAATGACCAAGGATGGTCAGATTGTGTGTAGCATGTCGCTCCTGTTTTGTGATCCATTTTGTTTCCTAAAGCATCACACAATAATGGTAAAGAATGGACAAATTAAAGTAGTATATTGTATATGTGTAACCTATTTGTACAATGTATTTGGACATAGATATATACTTTTAGAGCTGTCTGCATTCAAAATATACCTATATGGAGCATTCTTTGTATTTTACAGGATGTGTGAAGGTCAACAACTTGGAAATATATAAGGAAAATCCTAAACATCATCACAATACCTGGCCAATTTTTCCATATTAAAGTACTAGAGAGTGCTCCTGTGCAGCTATAGAAACAGATTAGGTATCTTCTAAATGAGTCAATAATTTTTTTTTCCCTAGGATGTAATTGGAAAAGCGCTGCAGTATATTGGAACATATGGTGAGCTCTGCAACACAGAGCAAGTTGTGGCTCTGATTGACGAGGAAATGTGTATCAACTGTGGCAAATGTTACATGACCTGTAATGATTCTGGATACCAGGTAAGAGCACAGCTGTAATTAGCAGCAAGGCACAATGAGTTATCTTTCTACTGCTGGGAAGAAAGAATCCACCTTCTGTTAATGAGCAGGTGGCAAAAGCAGATGTCTAGAACACCAGATTCACGCCCAGCGTGCTCCCAGGCAGCGCTGAGCAAGCCCTGTCAGAACTGTTCTCTCGCAGTGCTCAGCACAGCTTCTCCTGGGGGCTACGCAGAGCGGGGCCGCGCCTCACCACTGTCTCTGGGTTGCTCTCCTGGCCTGTCCCTAACCACAAGTGGGAATGGGGTTCTTCCTGTGAGGAGGAAAACGAAGGACCTATGTCAGATGGCTATGGATTTAGGTATTTTTGATGGTTTTCCAGTACATGAGAGAGAAGCGGAAGAATGCATCTCTTCCCCTCAAGAAGATGTGGGGAGACAAGAGATGCTCCTGAACTGGAACTAATTTGGGTTTCAGCAGGCAGTGTTTTGTTTTTATCTTGACTGAGGTACAAATCCTTTCTCCAGGACAACTGCCAAGATATAGAGCAGCAGTTTGAAGTCTGCAGAAATCATTGTGACCAGAAAATAGCACAGTTTTGAGCTGTTGGAATCAAAGTATTTCTCTGATTTATGCAGAGTGTGGTACCATCAGCTGTACAAAATGGATGGGCATTTTTATATACCACGTCTCTGGGCACTGGAGCTCATTAGAGCGGCCTGTGGTAAGAAGGGAAGCACAGGAGGACATATTCTTGTAGAAAACCTAGATAAGATCTAGCATATTCTCTGTAATCTAAGCAACAATTTCTACACAAATTTTTCCATTCATCCCATTGCGAGAATGGTTTGTCAGAGACAAATACTTTAACTGAGCAACAGGTTTCCTCAAAACACTAAGACCTTTTGTTTTGCCTTAACTCAGTCTAATCAATATTGTCTGGAGTCTTACTTAACTGCATACAGCCAAAGGAAGTCTTCCCATTAGAATCAACTCCTGCAAATAAAACAACTGTCAGAACAAAGGTAGACATGGTTTTTCAATTGATACGAGGAATCTAATGCTGCATTTCTATAAGATTAGATGATTACAGTACTCTTTATCTAAATTTCTTCTTGACACTGTGATCTTCACTGCTTCTCCTTCCCTCAGATATCCCAGCAAAAGGGAGGATATAGTCCTCAGAGAGCAAAGGACTGTGTCTGTAAAGGGCTATGTCTGTAGTTAGCGCAACTTACTCTTCTGTAACTGGGGGAAAAAAAAAAAAAAAATCAGCACTAAAAGAACCAAAGTGTAAAACCCCAGGAGGTTCTTTAGCACAAAAAGTCTTTTTCCTTAATTAATTACGGAAATCAGAAAAAAATTAATTGCAAAGAATTGCAAAGAAATTCTAAATTGCAAAGAAATCAAAAGCCCCACATACTTCAAAATATCATCTGCTTTGTGTTTATCTTTGTTTCAAAAATATCCATGCTGCTCAGCAGAGCCACCACCCTGCAGGACTCCAGCAGAAAAGATTTCCCTATGTGCATTACTGCTGGGCAGGGAGGAAGGAGTCCCAAATACAAGCCAAAGTTTTCTTTGTGTTCATGCTGAACTGGAACATACAGATCGAGGGTGGTTGGTACCCACTTTGTGCCCTTGCTGGCAGCTGCAGCTGCTTCAGCACTTCCCTCCTTGTGAAACCCCAAATGCCACAAACCTGCCCTGGAGCCACCCTGTAGAGCCACTGGCGTGCTCCCCGCCCCCCAGGCTGCCCCAGCAGGTGGCAGTGCCTTGGGACACTTGCTTGGTTGCAGATATGTGAGAGTTCAGCTTTCAGGCCTGACCTTGCCTTCCTAAAACTCTTAAAAGTAGATTTTCAGGGTTTTCTTTTTGTTTGTTTGTTTTTACTTTTCTAGGATTGTTTCTTAGATATTGAAGCTTTTGCAGTTGTGTGATGCTTTTGTTTTTGCTTTTAATTGCCATTTGCTTTATACCAGGAGCTTATTTCATTGAGACTTCAATTGCTATTTCACATTCAAATTCACTTATCACACTAATTGGTAATGAGGATTCACCGCATGGAAATGTGAGAAAGAAAGCAAGCTCTGCCTGCCCAAAACTCAGATAGCCCTTTCGAAGACTTGCAAAGGAAAATAATCACAGGCAGCACAGCATGGTGTGTTTTTCTCTACTTTTTATTAAATTAGATTGTTTATGCCATGCTGAAAATAAAAAATCAGAAGTGCTGGAGGTGCACGCTGCCAGTGCTCCAGCCACAGGTGCGTCCCAGTGTCCCCTAGCAGGCAGCTGTGCCGTGAACACTGCCTCCATATGGGGAATCGGCCCTCTGAGAGCCGGAGGCCAGAGACATTCTTCGCAGCCCAGCCTCGGGGTCCTGAACTTAGACGAGGTGGCATTCCTAACTGCAAATCGCTGGGGGGGCAGTTCCCTGCAGCCCAACAGTTGCTATAGCTGCAGCACCAGGGCACACCAAGTGCTGCGCTACAGGAGCACTGTAGGAGTACAGGAGCCTGTGCATTGCAGGCACTACGATGGGAGCAGGCCTGACCTTTTCCGGGAGGGATATCAATAACGTGTGCTCCTGTCCGCAGGCCATCCAGTTTGATGCCGAAACCCACCTGCCCGCAGTCACCGACAGCTGCACAGGCTGCACCCTGTGCCTCAGCGTCTGTCCCATCATCGACTGCATCCGCATGGTTCCCAGGACGACCCCGTACGTGCCCCAGCGTGGGCTGCCCCTGGCCCTGAGCCCCGTGTGCTGAGCCAGCCTGCAGCCACCACCAGCCTTGCACAGCCTCAGTGCACTTGGTTTGCTTTGCAATTAACCCTCAAAATCTAAGTCAAAAAAAAAAAAAAAAAAAAAGTAATATTGGGAGATGTTAGTATGACCTCTGTTTTTTCCAATTATTATTTTTACGACAATTAGCTTCCGAAATTACAGACAGGCAGCAATTAGTCAGTTGTAGCAGTCAGTTGTCCACTGTTTGAAATGTAACTTTTTCCTTGGAATTCATGCCGTAATTTCAAAAGTCCTCTGTAGGCTGTTTAATCTGTATGTAATTTCTGGCTGTAAATATAATTAAGAAACCATTTTTAATGAACTACAAATCAATGTACAAGCTAACTGTTTTCAAGGAGGCATTTTGTAATTAAACATTACATTTAGTTTTAAAAGAGTTTCTTGGAAGATGTAATTAGCTACACAGCATTCAAACAAAGCAATGTTGCTTCTATTTTTCTATGAGAAGAAATGAAAGGGAATTTAAAATAGGATTTAAGAACTGGATTAATCACTTTCAACTACTACAGCATATGGTAGTGTATTTTTATAATCCTTTCTAATTCTTTCTCACACTAGTCACTTAATGAGAATAAATTTGCTGTGCACTGACACATGCTGGACTCTTCAGATTTGATGTTGCCTGGGTAGCGTGATCGTTACTTTTTTCCCCCAGTGAACACTCATAACCTCTATCTAAAAACAGTTAAACCAGCTTATTGCAGAGCCCAGGTTTCATTTCAGGATTCAGAGAAGGGACAATGTGTTTTCTCCAAGCTCATTCCCTAAATAACTTTTTAATTGTGCCAATTAATGTTCCAGGATATACATGTTACAGGTCAGAGATCTGATTATGTGCAAATGGAATATGCACCCTGCAGACCGCGTGTGCCAAACACACACATATAGGCAGACTGGCAAGATGATTTCCCCCAGTGCCAATTCTTCATACTTAGCGGTTATGTATGGTTATAGCAATTTCACAACCAAAAAGAAATACAGATTTGTCTGTCTTACTGAACAATCTCGCAGTATTAATCCATTTTTCTTTCACAGTAGGAACTTTCTAATGTGAACATATTGCTATGTGCTTTACTCCACTTAAGAATATAAAGCCTTTAGTTTCATAATAATAATTATGCTTATTCTATTTCTTATACCCTATATTGCAATCAGCAAAAGCTTTGATTAAAAATATACCCTAACTTTCATTTTCTGGTTTATGAATTGTGCATCGAATTATAAATAAATGTTGAAACTAACTTGCTGGTGTTTGTTTTTTTCGTTCACTAAACAGAATTTTCGTTTAGAGACTTGTCAGGTGGTGTTTCGTGATCTCCATAATGCACTCCAGGAATCATTAACGAGTTAATTCATGTGTACATTATTCCATTAATTGCCTACAGTGCAGAATGTAGCATGCTCTTTGCCCCTGTTTGGCATCTCTTTGTCTCCCTCTGACATGTCTTCCTCTTGCATCCTTCTGCTGACACTTTGGGCTTGCCTGATGAGATCCCTCAGCAGGCTCAAGCCCAAGTCTCCATTAATAGCTTTCTCTTCATACTTCCTTACTTTTTCTCCTCATGGTTATAGATTTTTCACACTTCAGTAGTAAAAGATAGTTGTACTGCTTAGAAAATATTTGCCTGAAACCTGTTTAAAGCTCTTGGTCTTCTCATAGTTTCTTATCTTACTTGGATTACAGGAGATGCACAGAAAGAACAAATTGTTTTGTGAATGTTCATGGCAAAAGTTTGGGGATCTCTGTGTCTCTTTCTGAGAAGCTGACAAGCACTGTGCCCTTGAGCGGGACAGAAAGAAATCAAATTCAGATCTTCTGCAGGTAGCACTTTATGATCTCAGTTAGCAGATGCAAGGAAAAGTAGCTATCCTGTCCCTGGCTGTTACCGTCTGCTTCTTATTTTGTACCCTGTCACTGACCCCAGAAGTGCAAGACGGTGTGTCAGCTGTGGCGGAACTGGCCGGCTGCTCGAGGTCTTTATTGCTGCATTGTCAGACCCGATTCCCCTACTGTACTGCAGACATCACATCTGGTAGCCTGGCTCCTTTTAAACACACGGCCATGACAGGAGACCTGATTTAAGTGGCTAAGCACATGTACGTTAACAACGTAAACGCAGCAGAAAAATCAGAGCTTTTCCTATGATATTTAGTATTCCTAGGACATTCAGTATTCCCAAGTTGCTATAAAGTTGTCTTTGGAAGCTTAGGGATATTCTATAGGTCAAGAATAGAAACAAGACTATAATTTGTTATTATTTTTTTAACCAAAGAAGGAATAACAAGAAGTTATATTGTTTGGGTTTCTTTCTCACCACCCACCCTCTCTCCCAGTCCTCCTCTATCAAGTCCATTAACAGTTTCAGGAAATGGATTCCCAAAGGAATGTGAATAATTTCTAACTCTGACAGTTAGCAATAAATCTGTGTTGCTGGAACTCAGAGAAATGGCCACATTTAAGTCTCCTGCAGGTCTCAAGTCATCAGAGTCAGGCGAGTTGTAAACAGGCAGGGCAGAGAGCCACAAAAGACTTAGCTTTTGCAGGTTTATGCCTCCATCTTGGGGAATCCATCCCATTGAGCACATTCAAGAGCCAAGGAAAGTCTGGTCATTTTGCAAAAGCTGTAGCCAGTTATTAAAAAAGGGATATTAATTTTCAAAGTGTAAAAGGTTCCAAATTAAGCTCATATATTTCAATGATTTAGCTGCACATTTAAGGAATTACGTATTATTAAAGACAGACTGAGCCAGATCCTGCCATCCTAACCCTCACAGCATTTAGACATATTGTCCTATTGATTGCTACTATAATATGTTATAAACTGTATTTGACCAATGAAATAATGATAGAAATGCCATAGCTTATCCTCCTCTACTGCACTACCACATTCTTATTCACATCATATTCCTGAACAGAAAAATCTCCCCATGTTCAGTGCATGCTCTGCAGTCCAAGAAATACTTGAGAAGGCTGCCAAATGTGCTTGCATGAATCCCAGTGCACTCATACACGTTCATTGGAAAAAGAGATGTTTTGCTTTGCTAACAGGCTATGCAGGCAGTTTGGTTTTTGGCCTCTAGGATGAACATACATAGTATTTCCAAGGCACTGCTTTGGCAACAAGAATAGCTGCATTTGAAAAATTACACAGGATTTTTAAAATTTGTATTTTTCATGATTTAAAATGAAAAATTAATTTGGTCTCATAGCAAAAATAAAACCACAATTTGTGCATGAGCCTGATGGGCAGCCTGTATTTCCACTGTTGCAGCCAATGTATTGCTCTGATGCTTTACTGATTGTCAGAGGAAGGCTTGTTTGCAGACACCCATTTGCTTAGTCCCTAAAATATGGCAGAAGCAAAATACAGCCTACCTGTCTGGAGTCACTGCCCTCCTTTATCTCTTCAAGCCGCAGGAGAGAACACCCGTGGGAGAGGTGGCTCGGCACCAGCAGAGTGGCCTGCTGTCCCTCCAGCGGTCTCTTCCTCTTCCAGCACGTATCCCTGTCACCTTTGGCTCCTCAAGCCTGGTTGTCTTTCAGCCTATTATCTCAAGGTGGCAAAAGCAATTGCTAGATTCAAGGCAAACTACCCAAACCCCTCCTGAGTGCCCTCAGCCCCGTGCCTCATAAAACCACTTTGTTTAACACAACCCAAGGCCGTAGCCTTAGGAATACAGTGGCACACACAGATATTTCCTAACAATAAGAAGATCCTGCCAACATGTTCTGTATGTATGTTTCATTATTCATCTATTGTAACATGGGGTTGGGCATATTATTAAAATTTTATATTTTTCAACATGTTTCCTAGTAGAAAATATTTTTTTAGATAAAATATTTATTTTATTGGCAACTTTCCCTTCACCAGGCTCCTCCACTTCTTTGATGAACTGTAGAAGATAAGTTTTCATTGGCAACATCTGGCCACCTGGCAGACTCTCTCAGCAGCTGGATTGGTAACTCCAGAGTCGCTGCTGGGCCTTTCAGATAATTAGCCTGCTTATTGACCATCTGGGTCACTCGTCTTTGCTGTTGCCATTTTTCTTTTCTGAGGAACTGTACACTCTGGGGTCGTTTCTTCAAGAGAATGGTTTTTAACAACTCTTGTCACTCATGTAGGCCTGCTGGGTGTTGTATGGATTTCCACACTGGCCTTGCTCAGAGGCTGACAGCCAGAGCTAGGCATCACCACAAGGCCATGCATCTCACCTGCCTGGCCCAGGGACTGCCCAGAGTCACAGCTGTGCCTCTGCTCACTGGAGGCAGGTGTAGACCTCATCTCTGAAGTCTCCGCATGCAACTGTTGAGAAATAATGTTTGTGGGGAGCTGAACTCCCATTGTCATGCAAATGGGATGGCCTGCAGATAAGAGGCATCTGCTTTGCTCATGCAAGTGCACGACAGAGACCTGGAAGTCTGCGGTCAGTGATGGGACTCAGAGCCTTCTGCTGTTTGTGTGGGTGTACTGTGTTCTCTGCTATTTTAAGAAGGGTGGGTGAGATGGGGTTTGACAAATCTGATGATAACAAAAGAGCCAAAATGACCACCAGCGATGCTCAGCCGCATAGCTGGCCCCATCCCGATGGAAGCAGCGGGGCTGCACAGTGCCAGCCGCCTCAAGCAGGGCCTGCAGGGGCTGCCCCGGGGCCCTCTTGGTCCTGCTCTGGGACAGGTTTCGTAGGACTCAGTCTGGCCTCGGCACTGCCAGCAGAACCACAGTCACCTCTTGCGTGACTTTGATGTTGAAACAAAAACAAGTGCTGCAGGATTCCTTTTCTGAAGTCCTTAAGAATGATTTATTTTTGAGAAAATAATGCAAAATGCAAGTGAAAAGAAAATAAATTTGATTTTGCATAAGGAGAAACATGTATCAGGTTTAGAAGCATAATTATGTCTTGGTGTCTCAGCTACCCCTGCAGTGATTTCCTGCACAGTCACGTGCTTTGTAATTGCAGGATCTGCCTATTGTACATATCTGCTGTTTCACCATTGCATGAAGAATGGTCTTTTAAAAAGCCTCACTCTGGTCTCTGTTGATCTTTTCTTTTGACTGTGCATAGGTAAACCCCTTTTGTAAGTTTTATGAGGTGCAAACATATATGCTATTTTATGCTACCAGTCTATTTATTGGATTAGCTTGAGGATTTGATGCAAAAGCTTAAGATGATATTGAAAACACAGATCTCTTCTATTATAGCTAAGAAAATCAGCTTTAGAATTAGAGAGACCTTGTATCAGGCATTATGTATAGCCCTTTAGCTTTTTAGCATGGCTGTCTTTTGTGTTGCTATAGCAACAGAATTAACCATTTCATTAATATAATGGAATAAAACACATTTATTCATTTTTGCACTCACGGGTAATCCACATTCAGCTTTCAGCATACTTGTCAAGCTGTGTCCCTTTCACCTCAGCCCCTGATATTTCCTCAGCGTTTCCAAAGGGTTTTTATTTTAATTTTTCCTCGCTGGGGAGAGAGAGTGAGCTGTTGGTTTTGAAGAATGTTATATTTTTTTTTGTAATTAAATTTACCTCCATTTCATTGGCTAGCTTCCGTTTAGCATCCCTTCGGTGGAAAGCAGAGGCAGCATTCAGCGCAAGGCAGCGGTGTTCTTTGCATCAGAAAAGAACAAACCATTTAAAATAATGAAAGCCTCGTGCCCACGCTCAGCTTGCAGGCTAAGCTTGGCATGATGCGTTCTACTGTAAATACTGACAGTACTCAGCTGTGTGTGCTGCCCAAACATTCCTGTTGCTGAATTGTAGTGCTAGAAGCAGATGGAGTGCTACACTCTTTGTTTACCCTGGTTTTAATGTTTCCCAAGCCGTGCCCACACTTCATAATGGTTATTGAAATAATAGCTTAATTAAAATAATAAGTCCACCATCAGCACAAGGAAGCAGGAGTGCTCCATGCGTGTGGCCACACTGCTCTTCTCAAGCAGGGCCACTCCTTGCCTTCCTCTGTGCTTTGTCCCTGCAGGGAGGGCTGTGGTGTGAGTGGGGCTGTACTGAGCCCTGCACAGTCCCATGCTTCCACCCTTTACAGTCCCAGAGTCTGACCAGCAGCAACCAAAGTATGTTCAGGACAGGGCTACCAAGACAGGTAGAGTGCAGTCAGAAATCAGAAACCTCCTCAGCCTGCACGTCACCTGCTAGTGGCAGAGGGGCCCGGTGATATGTGCTGGCCATGTGTCAGCAGCCATACCCCAAGACTGGGTCTGCTGGTGTTTGTGCTGCTCTGCACCAGCAGTGTGACAGCAAGTACAAGATACAGGCAGACGCAGGCTCTTGGCTAACATTTATTTACTGTCCTTCCAAAACAGGGACTGGTGCAAATTCACAGGACAAATTTCAGTCTATGAAATTCATCCTTATTAGCAATTCCACATCTGATGTCATTGCAAATGAAATGGTATAGCTGATGTGGCGGTGGATTCTTTTTTTTTTTTTTTTCTTTTTTCTTTTTTTTTAATATAATCCTAAAGTTAGTAATGTGAAACTAGAATTTTACTGGAAACAGAGCAATGTGTAAATGATTTTGAGAAATAAGTTAATTAACTTCAAAGTTATAAGCCCTTTCATTAAAAAGACAAGGCATAGAAGTAACAGCACAATAGCATATTGCCTGCTATAAGACTGATCATTCATTGCTGTTTGAGTGAATGTATAAATCATATAATCTACAAGGGCTAGTAGGTTCTATATCATTCACACATGCTGCCTTCCCTACCTGAATTAAATGTTAAGTGCTTCCTCCTAGGCAGCCCATTGTGTAAAAGACATGCCCCAAGGTCTAGGAGGAGAAAACTATGTAGCTGGCAAGGCAAAGGACCACAGCTGACCCTGGACACAGAGCCCGAGCACAAAGGCTCCATGCGCACTGCAGGCAGCGCTGGGGCCACGTTCTCCTCCCGCCTTTGTTTCTCTCTGTGTACTGAAAGCATTCTCCCAGCTGCCCAGTAACACAGGGCTAATTTAATTTTACCAGCACATAGTATGATGCTGTAGATGAGGAGCTGGAACTAGTAACTGTCGTGTTAATGTCAAGCTTTTGAATCAATAGCCTAGTTTGGGGCAACTCATAATCTGGTGTAAGTTTAGCCAGAAGAATATCTCTTTTAGTGGTTAACAAAGAGTTTGTGGCTTCCAAAAGCACAAACATTAGAGGTCTTTTTGCATGCAGAGGCTAACAGTGTACAGGGATCAATATACATGACTATGTTTTTTTTTCAACACCAGAAATTCTCTCTTATGCTTCATTAAAACTTGGCACTATTTAAAAAGACAGGCACTTCAGATGGTCAACAATAAGATGCAGAGATTTTGGGGTGGGACACTTTTACCTGCAACTCATTGGAATTCCTCTTGTCCAAACATGAGGAGGAGTAAAAGCGTTTAAAGCTGAGGCTTTCAAACAAAGCAGGGGCCTTGCCCCTTCCCTTCCCGTTCCTCCGGTGGGGGCTCTGATACTCTGAGCCCTGGGGCTGAGGAGTAGGCCCTGGCTCCAGAGCCCCAGCACATCTGCCATCGGCATTGCTGCAGCTGGAACCTCGGTAAAGCAAGTCCTTGTCCCCTGTTAACCTCCTTTTACAATTCTGTAAAACAAAGGTTAAAAACTTGCTTGCCTCTCTCCAGAGGGCTATTCTAAGGTTGATTAACACTTGAACAATAAGCTGTGCCTGTTCCAAGCTGGGTATTATTTCACCATCTAGTGCAGAGCCTGTCTAATTCAGGTAATAGTGGCGACTCCTAAGCCAAACAGTCAAGTGAGAACGAGGGCCGCTAAAGGCGTTCCGTACATCTCAGTCGGCACTGAAATGAAAAAGGGGCCGCTGTCTGACGGGTGCTGCTGCCAGCCCCACCTGGGACTGCAGCGCGGCTCTCGGGGCGCTGGGCGGCCGGCCGCGGGGGGAGCGGGGGCACCGCGT
>VXAV01000127.1:405834-431010 GCA_013399715.1 Alectura lathami
AAAAAAAAAAAAAAAAATTCTCACCCATTCCCTGAGCAACCCCTGGCCGTTGTCCCTTGCAGTAGAAGAGAGGACAGGAGGACATGTGACGTGGCCACTAGCACCCTCCAGCCCTGAAACACTTACTGCAGGTTTGCTTTTACAAAGATGTTGCCCTTTGACATGAATCAAGAGAACTGCTGCCCTTTGGCACAAGGAGGCTGGCCATCGCACAGCCCCTGCCTGCAATGGCAGGCAGCAGCTCTGTGCAAGCAGCTCTGTGTCATCCCAGCCCTGCGCCCTGCCACTGTCACCATGTCCTCCACCAACGCCAGAACGCGCTTCACAAGTGTTCTGCCAGGCGCCCTGCTGTCTTCTGCACTGCTTCAATGGGCAGCCTAGGAAGTTAATTTCTGTTCATAATATTTGGAAATACCTTAATTATGAATTTAGCAAGTCTACTTACTAATACCATTTTCCCTAAATTATTTCATGGTTAATTGAGAATTCAGTTATAAAATGTAGTAATAAAGGTGTGCAGTGGAACAAAGCTGAGTCTGGAAGCCAGTCTTGTAGAGGATGGAACCCCATGCCTTCAGCCTGTTCATTCTCTCGCTGCTTGATGTGGACAGGAGCACCTCTCTGAGCAGCCATAAGCAAAGCATGTCCGGAGTGCAAGCATGGCCAGAGAGCTGAGCTGTCGACCGGATCCCTCCCATCCATTGCCTGAAACCATCCCACCTGTAATTCACTAGCAGGCATCCTGACATTTCTCCAGCCCTGGCAAATACCAACACTGTGGTGATTTCAGTCCCTGAAATTCATGGGAAATGAAAATCAGGGAGCAGTTGGTGGTTTGTATACTGAGCTATTTTTAATTTTTCTCAGGATCCTGCACATTATGCAGCCAAATGGCAAGGGTGATAGTGGCAGTTGTTAGCAGGGAAATATTTGCAGGAACTATATAGGGCTGGTGGCTTAGCCGTAAACCCATCCTAGAGAACTTGACGGAAATTTAAAGATGCTTTGGTAGATGCTGTTATTTTCAAAGAGTGGAGACATCAAAGCATGCTTTGTACCATGCATTTTACACTCTCTATGCTCTGTATTTCATGCATTTGTATGCATCAAACAGTAACATTTATTAGTTTATACATTAGAATGTGCCATTTTGAAGGATAATCCTTCTCAAGGATATGTCTATCAAAAACCTTGGAGTTTGACTATAAGAAAATGAATAAATTGACAAAAATTGTTTTGGTTTGTATGTAAAGGGAAGATGACTGAATAAGTCATCATTTGTGATTCTGAACAACCCTCCAGTGTATAGAAGACCACCTTCAGAAGAACCTTCAAGCACGTAGTTATGCTTTACAGTTCTAGAAACTTTTTGCAAGAGCAAACAATTTAATAAGTACTGTGAATATGTCAAAAAATTATTTGCTCTATTAAATAACGCGCTGCATTGAATTTGTCTCTATTTCTTTCCTTCAGCTTCAGCAAGGAACTAAGAGAGCTCCATTGCATTAAAAATTTGTTATTCCTGTCAAATATCAATTAGAAAAAAAATAATTTTCTTTTCCTGTCTTAAATTTAACTACTGTTTTCCAGATTTCTTGGTCTCCACTGTCAGGTTTTAAAAATCTGGGTATTTAAAGGGATTACACTGAGCTCTGCTATGGCTTTCTGTGCAGGTGTTGCTGGCTGTTCCAACAAAAGAGGTAAAGAGACAGAAAGAGAAGCTGTGGCCCTGGTGGGCTGCAGATGAGACCAGAGATGAGTGCTCACAGCCGGGATGCACCCAAGAGGAATGGGTCAGCAGCAGGAGCGATGGACACTCCCAGGGCAGAGCTGGGGACAGGGCTTGGTGGGGTAACATTTTCTTCAGAAACATTTCTGCACCCTGAAGGTTGGAGCCCTGCCAAGTGGTATAAAATAATGGGTTTAGAAACTACCAAGTGAAGTGTCCATGAGGACAATTTTCAATCTTAGAAAGACAAAATACAGGCAGAGAGAAATGATCTTGTATATGCCACTACCCCAGCATCCCTCCTTCACAAATGCTCAGGCATGGATTATTCTTCCACCAAGATGCACATTCAGCATCACAGTCCTGAAGAAAAATGTGGGAGAAGGCACAGGAGCAAACCTGGGACTGACAGCAGAGCCACAGAATACAAATGGGGTGAATAAAAGAGACCACATCAAGATTTAGAATGTAGGCCAAGCTCACGGCCTGCTCAAAATCAAGTATTTGCTGTCTGCCCCAGCATCACTCTGCTCCAATCCATGTTCCCTTCAGCCTGAACAATGCGACGTTTCAATCTTCCTTAAATTCAAGGACGCCGAGTCCCTGAGTGCCCTGCTTGCTAGCACTGAATGGGAAAACAAACCTGCCCGGGCCTTAACAGCATCTTAGCTTACGTCAGTGATGCAGAACATATTGCTTCAAATGCATATTCTTCTAGGGGTGCCATCCATCCACCCTGACAAGAAATAGAGAGCTTCCTCCCTTTATCATGTCTGAGAGGGAGAAATGTGTGAAGCAAAGCTAAAAGTGTGAAATGCAAATAGAAGTCACCACATCCTGGTAATACGTTCCTTATACTGTCTAGTAGCATCGCAGGGATACGGCTTGGGTATGCTAATGTCCCCAACAGATGGCACATCATCTCTGCCTGCATAGAAGAGACATTCTGAAGAAGGGAAGAGGCAGGAGCAAGATGTGGTACCGAGGGGCAGCGTGCCACTGGCTGTGCTTCACAGCCTCGGTGCTGGGGACCAGGAGACCAGTGCACCAAGTCCATGCTGCTGGAGACAGTATGGGCTACACGGCTGTACGCTTGTCAAACAAGCAAGAAAGTAATTAGCAAAATTTCTTTAAAAATAATGTTTGATAAAGTACAGGACTAATACTATAGCAGTGCAATATGATGTGGAGATGGGCATCTGCATTTTCTTTCCCCACAAACACTAATGTATAAATGTATAACAGAAATTTCACGCACAAGAAGAGTTTACTTGTTTTCCTTAGGCCACATCTCAGCAATGAAGGCACACACGAGCACAGATAACATCCCAACAGTTCTCTCAGGATATCTCATTTTGTGCCAGTATGGCCCAAATAATACTTCTGAACAATAAACTGAGTCCTAACAGAGTGTTATGCTATTTAACTACCTTCACTGGGAATGGCACTGCTGCATCTTATTAAAACAAAAAATCATGACCTAACTGAAATAGTTATAAAAATCTGGAGCTTATAAAAAGCCTAATTTGAGCCAGCTGTCCTTTCTAGATATTCCCAAGTGATGACACTATTATAATGGATTCATTTTCCCAAAAAGAATTTAGAAAAAAACCACTGAAATACTGTGTATGGCTTCAGTTCATCTTTACAAATACATCCTAGACCACCCAAAAGACATGGCAGAAGACTGAGCAGGTCTGACCTCCTTGCTGAGTAAACTCTCCTGGACAAGCCCTGTGTCCAGGTGTACCCAGACAGATGCTGCCTCAGGGGACATCAGCACTGAGCAGTGGCCGTGATCTGTTCTCCTGGAAGTCACCACGCACTCTGGCAGATACACTCCCTTACCCAAGCAGGATCTGCTGGGCCCAGCAGGACCAGCACCTTGCCCAGGCTGCTGCTGTGCTGACCATTTGACCTGCACAGGCTGGAAAAGTGGGCCCATGAGAACCTCTTAAGGTTCAACAAGGCCAAGTGCAAGGTGTTGCACTTGGGTTGGGGCATCCCCAGAGGGGATGTGGAGCTGTTGGAGAGGGTCCAGAGGAGGGCCACCAAAATGATCAGAGGGCTGGAGCACCTCTCCTATGAGGAAAGGTTGAGGGAGCTGGGATTGTTCAGCTTGGAAAAGAGAAGGCTCCGGGGAGACCTCACTGCGGCCTTCCAAGACTTGAAAGGAGCTTACAGGCAGGAGGGGGACCGACTTTTTACACGGGTAGATGATGGTAGGACAAGGGGGAATGGGCTAAAACTGAAAGAGGGGAGGTTTAGGCTGGACATCAGGAAGAAATTCTTCCCTGAGAGAGTGGTGAGGCACTGGCACAGGCTGCCCAGAGAAGCTGTGGCTGCCCCATCCCTGGCTGTGTTCAAGGCCAGGCTGGATGGGTTCCTGGGCAGTTTGATCCAGTGAGCTAGTGGCTGGCAGCCCTGTCCACAGCAGGGGGGTTGGAACTAGATGATCTCTGAGGTCCCTTCCAACCCAAGCCATTCTAGGATTCTATGATTCTAACATTCTATGATTTGTGCTCCAGCAGGAGCTGTTGCCTACACCCCGCCATGGCTCTGCCCCCCTGCACCCTCTGCTGCCTCAAGGACAGAGCCAAACCCTGAGTCCCTACGTGGTGGCACTACCGATCACCACAGAGCCCAGGGTAACCAGGTGTCTGTAAGGTAGGTGTGCTGTCAGGTTGATTTGAAGTTGTGTGGTATAGTTGAAAGGTTCAAAATGAGGGAAAGCAGTTAATTAAACAAATCCACAGCATGAGCATTCCTTAGCAAATGGAGCTGCAGTCACAACACCACTTTGATCCCTGAAGAAACTGTATGAGAACAACTTAATTACTGTAAAATGTTGGGGATTCGTGAATGTTGTTGGTGGTAACTTTGGAATGTCACTCATTTTTATCCAGCAGAAAAGGCAATGTTTATTTCTTGAAATAAAAAAAAAAAAAAAAAGAAGAAAAATAAAAAAAAATGTCACTGTCAGTGCTTTGAGATTTTTTTTCCTGCTATGTGTTTAAAGTGGTTAGACCACCAAGGGCCAAAACATTCTGCTGCAACCTCTACAATCTCTAAAACCACCACTAAGAAATAGCACAAGAAACAGACAGTCCTGGCAGATGCCCAGGAGGACTTTCAACAGAGCTGACTTCACTCATTTTGCCACAGACCTGGGGTAAAGTTAGTGAGGTCTTTCTTACTATTTCTTATTGTGAATTTCAAGTATTATATGGAAATCTGCTTACGATTCATTCTATGAATAGTTACATTTTCACTGATCTCACATTTCCTTCCACAATATCATAGACACTAAACAAATAGAAAACCAATTTTGTTACTAAAAACTAGTTTACTAGTAAATGACTATAAACTGCAAATTTGCTAGTCCAAAATATGATTACTTCTGTTCTCTCCCAAATGAAAGTTAAGCCTGAGAATGTAAAATCCACACACAGGAAATGGTGTTAATAAGATAAGCCACCCTGCATGGCCAGCCTGTAGCCCTTTGGATGCTAAGCTATAAAGGGAGGGTCAAGAGCCTTAGAAATACCAAGCAAGTGGAAAAGTGAACGTCAAACCTTTAATGAAGATCATTGTCTCTACGAGATGAAATGAACAGGGCAGGACACTGATCCTCCACATTGTTACTGACTTGTTCCTGATCTGCACCGCTGGGAGGGCAGGTTGGCACCTGCAGTTAAGCAAGGACGGAATTACACTCTCTTGGCTGACCCAGAATTATCCACCCCAAATTCTCATGTTTATAAATCCATCCTGTTTTCACACATAGTTTATTCCTGAAATCCAATCACATTGAAATCAATGATATTATGATGTCACATCAGAAGCCACATCAGAAAAACTAATCATCATTTAAATTTGGATTCACACAGTGATATAGGCTTCTACTATGCCAAGATGATACTCTCTGTAAATTCTAAATAAGAGCTGGAAAACATCCACAGAGAATCTTTCTGCTTCATATGTTGCACTGAGGTCTAGATCCACATGATGGCTCTGGACTTACCAGGATTAAACCCATCCAGCTCTCACCTAACTCTTCCTGTAGGCACCTCACTCCAAAATTCAGATCCTCCAAGCCTCCTTACTGGCACTGAACCACACAAATGATTCCCAAAGTTCTGTGATAAATTTTCTTAACATGGAAAGTTCTTCTTTTTGGTAAAGATGTAACCACCAATGCCCTACCAGGCTGAGAAGCAAAATACCTGATGTTCCCCAAGTCCACAAACCGATCCTTCTGCCTATCCTAATTTGAAGAACGATCAAATTTGCACTGAGAGAATTCAATAGAATAATTTGCATATGCCAACCCTCTTACAAGACTCTTCTTCTGCTCTTAAAGGCCACCAATATTTCAGCTTGATCCAATTACTGCATTGCACAGCTTGTCACACCAACCGTTTTCCTTCCCTCCTTTTCTTTAGAGCTGAGCCTCATTAATGGAAAATGTGACAGGTTCAGTCAGTGCTATAATCCAAACTCACAGGTTAGTTCTGAATTTGGAAGCAACCTTGGTGTTTTAGCGAACTTTCTTTCAACACAAAAGCAGCCTCTTGGCACTCGCATGCTTTAATGGATTTGTGCTATTTACAGTAGTTCTATATTCATATTGCTTTCCCCATAATTGCCTCTAATAAAGATTTATGTACATATATATATGTATGTTTCCATATGTCTATACTACCTTGGAACATCTTATGTACTCTGGTAAAGCATAAGAAAGATATTTTTCAATGGATTGAAAAGATCCTTGCATTTTTTTACTCTGCTATTCTAAAACGTCAGAAATATTGAAGAAGAAAGGCTTGCTGTGAAAATGTAGGTGAATCCTGTCCTCACGCCTGAATCAGTCTGAACAGAGGTCCTATCTCTTTAAATTCTTCTTGTTCTCCAATTTTAACTCCCTTTTAAGTGTCTCAGATATACAACAGGAAATAAACTATGGTTTTATTTCTCTACAAAATATTTTAATGAAAAATGAGTACTTATGCTTCCCTAGTTCAGAACGTTTCCACTGTAACATTTCAACATAAACATATAGCAATGGCTTATCTGCTAATTTAATTCTTCAAGAGTGAAAACAAGACTTTCAAAAGCAATGCACTTTGCGTGCTTTGGACCTCTAGTGCAGCCCTATTGCTCGTTGCCATGATGGCGGTGCTCTGGGTTCTGCTCTGCAGAAACCAGGGGCTCCCAGTCCCCACCAACCCCACTGGCACCCCCCGTTAAGGCAGATCCCACCTCAGCTCTACAGCTCATCATGGCCTTTCATAGCCACCTCACACATTCAGTTGTCCCCAGCATCTTTCCAATTTCAAAAGCTTCCATTTTCACCAGATAAGCACTGACTAGTTGTAGCTGAGATTAAGATGTGGAAAAATCTCAAGTTTTCTGATCCTGAGAATATCATTCCTAAATTCCCTCTTATGCCTAGGGCCCATGTAGCCCAAAGTGAGTAAGACAAAAACAAGGAAGAAGCCGTAGGATTTCAGTGCCATCAAACCCTGTCCCCCAGCTGGGGTTTGGGCAGGTGTCACATGCAAGTGTGATGTGTGACGCGTGGCAGAGATGCTCCTTTGCTGGTCCTGTAGCTCCAGCTTCCTGCACTCAGCCCAGCACGCTCACACATACACCCTGCAAGAGTTTTCCCTTAAATTCCAATATGGATGTAGTTGAAACCTACAAACACAATTTCTAGCATCACACAAGACAGCCATTTAACCACAGAGCATTTCAAAGGAAGCTTCCCAAGTCGCAGGGATGCATGGCTCACCTCAGGGTAGACCTTTACACTCATAAAAACCCTTTCCTCTATGACAAGGTACACAATGTTGCTTTATCACAGGCAACACTACTCAGGGGAAAAAATAATAATAAAAGAAAAGAGACCGAGTCTCTCCCCTGACTAGTTTCTGTTTTACAGCAAGTGGCTAAACAAATAAATGATGGCCAGCACAGGTGCTCTGCAATGTCAGCTCACACTACACCCCATGGTGAACCCTGCCAACAGCCCTGTGCATCCCATGCGGCCGTCTGAGGCAGCAGACCTCCAAAATACACCATAACTTCCACAGGAGCCACTGCTTAACCAACCATGGCCTAATCCATTAATGGAGCTGAGCCAAAACGAGCAAAATCATGCTCAGGGCAAATCTGTCCATTTTCTGGTGTGCCAATCGCTGCATATAACAGCTGGGAGGGGCTGAA
Organism: Alectura lathami; assembly: GCA_013399715.1. Taxonomy (NCBI): domain Eukaryota; kingdom Metazoa; phylum Chordata; class Aves; order Galliformes; family Megapodiidae; genus Alectura; species Alectura lathami. Next base: position 413,792 of record VXAV01000127.1, read on the forward strand.
GCACTTCTCTGGCAGTGGGCACAGCTGCACTGAGAGGAAAAGTCACACTACAACCAGTGATTGAACCACCCTGAAGGAGACATGCATCATTGTGCAAGCTGTGCTTCATCCTGGTGCAGAGAACCCCTCCAAACTCCACCCTCATTGCTGGCTTCCTTCAGAAAATGGAAGCCAACAAGTAACAGCAAGGTAGGTGCAGCAGCTGCACCAGCCCTGGCCTTTCAGTTTGTATGTCATGAGTAAATAGAGGGGATTATTCCAAGGAAACCAGAAAACCAAAACGAAACAGAACACCACCTTTTGCAGGTTATTATGTCATATTTTAAAAGGCAATTAAATGCATGCTATGTGCCTCTTACCTCCCAATGACTTGTGTGATGCAAAATCCAGGAGCAAATCCCTGGGGAAGGGGCCCATGCTCATGTGCTTTACTCAGGGGTAAAACAGTCATCCTCTGATGAGTGCAGCGCTGCGTGTTAGAGGTCTTGGAGTTGCACCATCACATACACCAGAGCACCCCAAGGAAGCAGTGGACCAGGCAATATCTTCAACTTCGTTCCCTGCCAGGACAGACACCCCAAAGCGAGCCTCTGGGCTGGCTAAGCACACCAGTAGGGCCCTCAAGCCAGCACTACCCACACTGCTGTGTGCATGGACCCCATGGTAGCAGTGTGGCATGACCTGAGCGTGGCACCGTCCCAAAAAGACGCCAGCAGAGGCATAAGGTGGCTAATGTAATTAAAAACAAAGAAATACTAAGTAATGAAAGGTGGGGTAGAGTGTTCCCTGACCACTGAGCAGTCGCCAGCTCCCTGGCACACGTAGGCTCGGCACACTGCTGGTCAAAAAGGCCCCTTGGCCCCGTGAGAAGCCATAGTGGAGGCAGCTGGGGATCCTCAGAAGGAAGCCTGGGGCTGACCAGGACCCTGCACACTGGTAGGGCTCCAACAAAGCCACCTCCAGCACTGCAGGACCAGGGCAAAAGTGGCCATGCCACTGCACGCCAGCCACCGGTAGCAGACAGGAACCTGTCCGGGTCCACACCAGCAGCCATCACAGTCATGCACAGTCGTGGGGCGACCTCTTCTCTTTAACAGGGCCTTGAATTGAATTTTGAAAAGAGGGGGATTGTTTAGCATCCTGCCACATTTCTGGAAAGAAAACATGACTCAGATTTTCTCCTCACTTACATTAGTGTGCTAGAAGGATTTAGAAAGCATTTAGAGCAATCTGGCCTCAAAGTGAAGACTCCCAGATTTTGCCTTCATGGGGTATCAAAACACTGGGTTCATGTTGCAGATGAAGGCACAAGTTTGGTAATGCACTGCTCAGTTCTGACAGGTCTGAGGTGCTTCTGCACATGGCCGGAAGCAAGATTTCAGATATTATGGGAGATTCAATGTCAAAAATACAGGTGCCTACTAATTTAGGCCCATCACAGGCAAGTACAGCCCCATGAGTGTTTGGAGGAGCACAGTTTGACAGGCTGAGGTACTCAAAGTGGTGCTGATGTATGCAGGAATTCTAGCTGTACTTTTGCACACTTTGTCCTCCTATAAGTCTCTTACATAAAGCTCATTTTTAAGCACAAACATCCCAGTTTCTTGCTGTAGTAAAATTCAAATCTCATGACACCAAAAAAAAAAAAAAGAGAGAATTAAAAAAAAAAAAAATCAAGCCATAAAACTGCATTCTGGTTTGTTTGTTTTTGTTTTTGTTTTTAATGTGAAATTTGGATGTTTTGTAAATTTCTACATTCCATCCATCAACGCAACAAAAGTGTCAGCAGACATACAAAAAATGGCTCAGTGATCTGGGAATGGCAGCAAGATGGAAGCAGAGACAGTGCACTTCAGGCCACGCCTGCACCATTTAGGAAACTTGCTTACCAGACAACTCTTCTGAATCTCCCTTCCAATCCCACATTTCTTGCCAGCAGCATGCCCTGTGGAGGCTGTGTCATGACTCTGTCACTGCACCTCTGGTGGCCCCAGCAATGTTCCTGTCTCATCCAGACCTGCCTCTGGAGGGACGACGCTAACAGCAAGCCATTCCCTTTCCTCCCTCTCTCCACAACCATTCACATGTTCAGCTGCTTGCATTCTCTGTCAAGCCACTGAAGTGTTGGGCAGTTACCCAGTTTATGTTTTAACAGGAAAGCTTCTTCTTTCTCTTACATTTGTGCATAAGAGAGACACTCTTTAGAAGACCTAGTATTCCCACTGATTGTGCAGCAAGACAGAAAAGCTGCATCTCGTGGTGAGGGATTGGATTACTCCATTGGCTTCCACCTTCAGTAACTGACTCCAAGTATATTAGCACATAGTTTAAGAGGAATTATCATCTTTTTAATAGATCACATACTGAGTCACAACTTACATATTCAACAGAAAATCAAGCTAATTGTTCATTTCTTCTAACATATCCCTGAAGGATAATCAACCTCTGCAGAGCTGTTTCTTAGTTGGAAACTAAATAATTAAGCTGAAGAAATGCATTTCTCTTTCAAGATTGTCTCTGTATTTTCTTTTATTCTTCTTCATAACAAACGCATTGGTATGAATATAAACTATTGATTTTAATTAAAAATTAAAATTAGCTCAAATTTTGTTTTGTTAAATCCATGGATGAGAAACAGAAGACACGGTCAAGACATTAAAAGAAAACATTGCAACCTTCCTGCCACTTCTCATCCCTACCCACTTGCACAGCAAGCTGTAAACATGCCGTGAGGCGTCGTCTTCCTGGAGCACCTCGAGAGTCTTCAGTATGATCTCTTGTACCTGGGCTCCAGATAGCAAAGCAGCTGCTCATGATATAAATAAAGAAATGGACAGTGCCATAAAATGATAGATCTGTGAAGCCCCCAAATTTGAAAGGAATCTTCTTTATTAGTTCAATCTATTGCTGGCTAATTGCTTATGTGCTGTAAATTTACAAAGGTCAATTCTTGAAATCACCAAACAATAAAAAGGTATGAAGAGCTAACAAGTCCTAACACAATAAGAATGTTAATCAATAGTCTAAATGAAGCCTTGTATTGCCAATGATGCATGAAAATATATTATTGTTGGAGGCTACAAGCATGTGTTGCACTGAAACCAATAAAATAAAACACCATGTATTTTGAGACAAATGCAGTATAAACAGCATCTGTAAATGCTGACCGCACAATGAACATTTTCAAGAGACCATCCTCAAGGAATAAGCCATTTCACCAAAAAAATATTTTTTACACAAACCAAAAATAGGAAAAAAGTTTGCTGATGCAATACGTAACAAAGGCCAGCTCTGAACTATATAGATTTAACATAACTTGTTCATAAATATTAAATATTCAATTGTAAAAATATGTAAACAAATATTTATATATATTAGTCTTTCTTAAACTTGCTTATCAACCTTATCACACTGGACAGACTCCTTCAGCTACTCCAGTCAAACTGTGCCAAGAGGACAGAGTTACTGCAGGTGGTCACCGCTATAGCAGAAAGCAGATTCATCACTCAGAGGCTTGCTCCTCTGGATTGCTCTATGTCCATTTAGACGATTCCTGCTTTTCTGAGTTTTTAAGTGTTTCTGAAGAATGTTAAAGAAAAATGGTGTTTTAAGACCATCTTAGAATTCTAAATGGCTGCAGAAGAGTGTTCTGTTTGTAGGAGCAATCTGGTTTTATTAAGCAGCATGACACAGATGAAACGAGCTGAGATGAGCTCTGTGCAATACGTTGCAGTAAAGCCAGCAGCAGCCAATCAGTCTAGAACCTCATTACCCAGAGACATGCTAACACACTGCAAGGAAAGGTGTTAAAAACCCCTCTTCACATTTACGCATCAGCCAAGCTAGGTACACCATTTCACCTCTGATATTATTGAAGGAATTTCTCATGGCAGCAGAGGTTTGGCAAATCATACTTCTCAGGAAATGCTTTCGTGTTTCTCTGTTTTCATTAAACCTCTTTGCCAAACTGCCAGTTGTGAAGGTCATTTCACTTTCAATGCATTGTTACAATGTATTTCACAAGCAGTGTAGGCAGCACTTACTGTGATGTCTGTGTTTCTTATTTCCCCTTGATGGCTGGAAAATAGAATACTTAAAACCAGTTGGCAACTCCAAGAGTTAGACCTGCTACAGCAGGCCTTAAATTGCTTTTGTAAAAAGGTCCATTAGCAGGTTTGATCCAAGCAAGGAGGGCTCACTGGTTTACTCTATTAGTCTGATTTCTTCCCAAATAAATTCTGCTCGTGAATTTTAGGGGTATTGAATTAGAAGAGTCTGGTTTTCAGGGACAGGCATGGATTCTGGGAACATATAATAATGTACTCTTATGTTGTTGGTAGAAAAAAAGGAAGCATTATTCTTTCTGTACATTTCCTTCCTCTTTATATCTTCAGATACTCTGCTTTCTCTAAGGTCATTGCATGAATTTAAGATACACCATTCTAGAAACTAAATTAGCCCTCATTTACTGGGAAGTTGAATGCAGCCAGACTAATGGTGGTGCAAATATAATTGGTTCCCAACATGTGTCAGTGTGTATACTCCTCAAGCCATAGAAAAGATGCATTATGGGACTAATTTTTAAATGTTAATGGATATTGGATGTTTGCCAGACACCCAGCTGTGCACAAAACATTGAGATGGTAAATAGCTCTTGATCTGTTTAGAAACAAATTATAATGGCTGTTTGGATTCCACATGACTGAAGGCATGGTAACCAGCACAGGCTCACAGACTGACCCTATTAACTGCAGTGAGGGGAACGCTCCAATTTTTAAAATCAAGGTAAGATACATAAAATAAGGCCATTAAGATGGTATTCAAATTATTTTAGATTAATATTAAGAATAATCACAGCAACAACCCATAGCATCTGTTACCATTGCCTTAGTAAGCTTCCTTATTTCAGGGAGCATTTTTGCTGTGTTTGTTTGGTAGGTCAAAAAGAAAATGTTTTCATCACTCAATTAATTTGGCTGTAAAGCTGAGATCTGAGTGAAGTGCTTACCTGCACTTACAGAATAAAATCTCTCCTGCCACACATCAGCAATAGGTGTCCCTGAGTTGCTTTAGCAAACAAGATTTCTTCTCATTTGATGCACAGTTCTCTCTTTTTTTTTTTTTTTTTTTTTTAATTAAAAAAAAANATATATGTATATATCAATATTTGCAGGAAAGTCTCTACTTGAAATGTCTTACTAATTGTATTCATATTGTATTCATTTGGTCAGCAGAGCCCAACAGGGAACGTTAATCAGATGGATTAGGTATATTTGATTTCTGGACTGCAGCATTAGCAGAAAGTGTCATTTACAACAACATAAGAGAGATCTTTTCCATGAAGTTGTGCGGTCAGCAGGTTGAGAGTCCGTTTCACAAATAAATAAGACAATCATACATATATATTCAGGGTATCTTCCTCTTTAGGATTTTGTTTTCCTGACAGCTCAAGAATCTTGATCCATTCCTACAGAGTAAGTACAGATTTTGGGGAGATGTTTTCCATATCACCAATTTAAAGTGAGAAAGAAAAACAGAAAGACAGACAAGCAGACAGAAAGACAGCACAAGCCAATGGACAAAAGCCCCTTTCTTAGCCCTGTGAACTGGCTCAGCACACTGTGATGCAAGGTCTGCCAGTGGAGGTGTCCCCCAGGCCTGCTGTAACCCCAAGAAGGAGGACGACATTGTTGCCATCCCAGCCTCAGCCCCACACAATGTTCAGGCACTCATGGACTGGAAATCATACACACAGCTTTAGCTCCACCTTGAATATGAGAAAAACCCAGCACTATCTGCAGCTACAGAAATACCGGAGACGTGTGAACATCCATACTGAGCTGGGCTGGGCTGGCAACTGGATCTCTTCCGGGCTTCAGCGGGAGGATCTGTGCTTTTGACGCCATGCTGAGCTGATGCTCTGTGCTGCCAGCTCATGTCTTCTCTGTCATCGTCAACAGACAAATCACAACGAGCTAAAGCCCCACAGTAACAAAAGGGCGAAAACATTGTTCATCGCTCATCCTGGCTTGGGGGTTACAAGGAGTGCACACACCACCACACACAATTCACACACCTCTGTAAAGTTATAATATATTCCATCCCAGCTGCAAGCGGACAAACAAGTGGGATTTCTCTTTCCTGGGAACCCACTGATTCACCGTCAGGATTCAGACAGCATGACTACCTCAAGGATCAAGCTATGCCTTCATTTATACTGGCATGACTGTGAAATAATTCCACTAACATTGGAGATCTAATTCTTAATTTTCAAAAGCAAATGGGAGCAGAGTCTGAACAACAGCATTCAGGGTCTGAGTGACCTACTTCCGAAGTGTGTTTTCACAGATGCAAAGTAATTTCATTATAGTACTCTGCAAAATCTTTTACTTGCATAACTTGTTTCCATTTCTTTTTAGTGTAATGAGATTTCATGATGAAAGCCAAATACAATCTAGTATAGCAGAAGTGCATGTTACACTGATCCTAATAAGCCCAATGAAAATCAATAACACTGCTAGTTTCCCTGAAATCAGGCTCCATAAGCTCCAAGCACCATGTTCTGCCTAAAGCAGAGCATTAGTAGCTTATAAAAGGCAAATATTTCCTAGTAGAAAATCTGAAAACAATTACACTTGAGAAAAAAAAAGTTATAAACAATAACAACAACAGGGGATAGTAGTCTCCCATCCTTAAAGTGCTGTTAAAATTCTGTTCCCCTCTCTTGTCATCCAGTTCCCAGCCATAATCAAACTGCCTCAGTTGGTACATTCTGTGCAAGTTTGAATCACTAGGCCCTGACTTCTCTCCTCATTAAGAAAAGAACAATATTGCCTGCCCTGTTTGCGGAACAAGGACAACAAATTTTGCTTTGAGAGTAGGAAACCCATATTCACCGGCATAAAAAATAGGAACTGAAAAAAAAATAGTCAAGCACGCTGCATCGTGGAATAAAACTAAAAATTCAGGCAGCCTGCTGCAATCAACTTTGAAAATATGCATGCATCTTCTGTCTCATTTCACTCCTTTTGCTTTTCAGGTGCTCTGCATTCAGTAATGGGCAATGCTGAGTTAAGAATGGAAAAGAGAGCAAATCTGAGAGCAAAGCTGAGAGCACACGCACACATCGGAACACGGAAACGGGCAGTAACTGGTATGTTTAGTCATATAGAGTACACCTGAGAGTAACACCCATGATTATACAAGGTTTTGTACTGCACATATTTCAAACAAAATTCTTCTTTGAAGTTTGCCTCTTCTTCTATAATCTAATAAATGCAGGAAGCTTAAAATACAATTTCCATTTCATTAGTAAGCTGTTTACTTTTTTTTTCCTTCCCTTTGCGTAAGAAAATGTTTCTCTGTAATGATCTACCTTATGAATGACCTGGGGAAATAATTTTAGGTTTCCTTAAAATGCAATCATTTGTTTCTTGCTAGTGAGTTCAATTTCACTAAAAGTTACAGAGTGAACACCAATAGGCTATTTGTAATATTGGATAGCCAAAGGTGCATAATTACTTCCAGTTTACTATTAAAACAATATTTAAATAATTCAATATGCAGTTGCTTTATTCTCTTTTTAATGATATACTATTAACAGGTTGACAGATTTGCAAGAGTGAGGCATTTTATGAATATTTTGAGTTAGGAAATTCTTACAGAAGCAAATATAAGTATGAGCTTTTATTTTTGTATAATGTTTGCATTATAGAATCTTCCCTCAGGACAAGAATATATTGAATATTTGCAAGTGTATAACTTCATGTAAGCAGTATATTTGTATTTATTTACTAAATGTAAGTGTGCTAATTCTGAAGAAAATGATCTTCCATACAGACTGCAGATACGTACCATGGAGAAACAGATGCCATGGATACACTGGAGATGTACTTCTTGCTTTGGCAGAGTGATGGGGCACGGCTCATTCTGGCTAGTTCATAGGTTGCAGTGGCTTGTGCCTGTACGTCACAGGTGTACAGAACTGTTGCTATGGAGACTGGCTCAAATGAGCAGGAAGTTTCATTTTGATAAAGTTATGTACTTGGGCAGAGGAAGAAGCATTGAATATGGCATTTGTTATCATTTGAGACGCATCCTCTAAGTTACAACAGACTTAAAAAGGGAGTCAGATTTTCTCCTAGTGGTGTCAGCACCTGTAAATAACACCTTGGAAGGGGGTTATACAGTTGGGAACATCCCTGTAACAAGATTACTTTTCCCTACAGAGACCAGCTGCAGAACCGCAAGGCAAGCGCTGACAGCACTGGGCACTCCCTGCACACTTGCTGCTCCAAGTGCAAGCAGCGTACTGCTGTCTGGAACCACACCTGGGCTTTGTGGAAAAGTGGAAATTAATTTCAGGTGAATGTTTCATTAATTTTACCGTATGTAAAAACTTTAATATTTGTTAATCAAAGAAATTCTTCAGATGGTTGTCTTTCTGTTGCAATCAGTCAAGGCAATGTTTTGAAAGCAATGAAATGGAATTGTTTCTTTTTTTTTCCACCTACCTACACACCAATATTTCTCAGCTCTAACAATTCACTAAGGTTAATAGAACTTTGCTAAACAATTCCACAGACTAGAATTATGGGGAAACAGGATTTGACTGCTGTTGTGGTTTAACGCAGCAGGTAGCTCGGCACCACATAGCCGTTCACTCACTCCCCAGCAGTGGGATGAGGGAGAGAAGTGGAAACAAAATAGAACTCGTGGGTTGAGATAAAAAATATTTACTGAGACAAAAAAAAAAAAATGCAATTATAACTATATATATATATGTCCACAACACAATTACTCACCACCCAGCCACTGACGCCAGCTACCAATACAGTTGCTTGCTGACCGACACCCCGATAGCAATGCAAAGTCTCGCCATCCGCTGACCAACACACAGCAGTCCCTGAGCAGCGGCTGCTCCCAGCCAGCTCCCCACAGCTTTACAGCTCTGCGCATGATGGCACGTGCTATGGAATAACCTCTAGTCTAATTCCAGCTGTCCGGGCTCCGTCCTGCCACCACAACACATCGGCAGCGGCTCTGTCCTGCCGAGCAGCCCGGCCCAGCCACGCACCCATCACTCAGCAACAAACCCATCAGCACTACCTCAGCTGAAACCAGGACAAGTGCAAGATGTCACCCAGCTCTACTCCACAAGGACAGAGAAAATACTCACCAGGCTGGAGAGCACCCAAAGTAGTTGCCTCTTCCACTGCTTTAAGTCCCAACTCTCAGCAGCACCTTCTGTCCTCCAGGGACATGGAACTGTGGGTTCCCTAGCCCATGGCTGCCTGCAAGAGGGCTCCAGCTATCTGCCAAATACAAAGATAACCTACATGACTACTGCACCTCCTGCAGTAAGTAGGTGAAAGGAGCTCCTCACACTGCACTGAGTGTAGCAACAAATGGCCATAGCTTAGACCCAAAGTGGGCCTTGCAAATGTCCCCAGACTGCTGTGTGTTCTGCCTACAGAAGGGAAAAAGACTGGTATTTATCGGAAAAGCCAGCAGTTCTAAAGCAGGGGGTGAGGGACTGATAGGAGGGCTGGACGCAACACAGCTGGAGAGCACAGCTGCAGTGAAGCTCTTTGCAGCATGCTAGGGTCATACGTCTTGGTGTGGAGCAGGCTGGAGGTCTTGGGAAGCAGAAAAGGCCAGATCTCCACAGGTTAAAACTATCAAAAGGAGGAAAGCTCTCAGCTCATTTGGCAAACAAAGCTGAGGTTTTTGATTTATTTATTTATTAACTCTTGATATTTGGAAGCTCTTAGCTATTTACATCTAACAGCTTTATGCAAACAGCAATTATACACTAAGACCTTTTTAGGATCATGGGAATTTTTTCTGCACTAATTTGCAACAAAAATCATTTAAGTGTTCAAGGATTGATTGCTACTCCTAGACCTTGTACAATGGTGGGAAGGTACAAAACACTAAAAGTCTTTTACTTGAATAACTCCTTCCCTTAGCCTAACTGATGTTTCACTCAGGGAAGCCATGGGGAAAGCAGTTCAGCTTCTAGCATATTATACACTAGTCACTGTCATAAAGCCCTGTTGGCAAAACCAAACCCTTAGCTATCCCACCCATGTCTCTTCCTAAATTGTATTTTAACTTCCAAAAAAAATAATGAGGTGGAATCTCATTTTGCACCTCAGTATTATGATATTTTATTGGAAGAAAAAATATTTTGTACTGTAGTAATATCACTTGCCAGTAGGGATTCACTTCTTCCCCATCCCTTTCTGAACCAGGGACCTAGAATACAGTTAGATCAAGAATAAATAAATAAATAAATAAATAAAGTTATATAGGTGAATTGAAATACTTATTTTCTTGGAGGGAAAACCTTTTATTAAAATAAAAATACCTGAGATACCTGAGATATTGTCAGGCAGTGTGACAATGAAGACGTCATTACTAAATAGGACTCTTTGGTCCCTTAGCTGTCAATAATTAATACATTATTTACACTTGCACATTCTCATTTCCCAGCTTTCAAGATTTCATTTACACTCTGATCCTTTACTCAGCAGCAAATTTAACATCATTGTGACCTTCTTTTTCCTGACACTATACACCTATCAAGCTGAGAGAGAATAGCATCTAATACGTGCATTTATTAAAGCAGAAGGCTTCAGACACCGGAAGATGTGAGAAATGCTAGGATTTGCCACAGTAAACTGGAAGAGAAACAAATTGCTCCCGAAGAAAAATCAATTAAGAAGCCATCTTAATAATACTGTTGATGGGAGCCTCAACATTTGCATGCTTTAGGGAAATGTTACTGAAGTGTTTCTAATCAAAACCCAAAGGAAGCAGCAAAGTCAGGAAAAGCAGCCCAGGAACTGCAGACAACCTCATGCCCCATTTTGACTGAGACGAAAATGATCTGTTAAGTTGAAATAGCCTTTTTCTTGTGATGCAGAGAAGATGCATTCAGTATATATTCCTAGAAAAAACAATGTCAGATGATCATATGGGAGGTAAATTACCATTATATCATGGTATACATCAATATATGTATTTATTCAGTATAATAATATGCATAAAATGTAACATACATTAAAACTGTGCTTTAAGCAAGGATTACCAGAACATATCTGACTGGGATATCCATTTTGAAGTTAGTGTCAATTTTCATATCAGAGTTCATTTTATGCAAGTATTCTGGACCTCTCCTGGCACACTGGGGACAGGTATTGAGTGCTCTTGAATGGAGAAAAATCACAGAAATTTGGTCTGGGGGCTACCAGGTAATTTTTCTTTTGACTTCAGTGGGTTTTGGAGCATGCCCTGAGTTCAATCAGAAACTATTAGGAGCGAAAAAAAAATAATAGCTCTCTTCCAAAAAAAGGATGTCCTGAGGAAAGCAGGCAACCTGGAAATCCTTTACCACATGCAGGCATCCTACTGAACTATTAAACAAAATCTCAAACAAGTTATATAATCTTTTTTGGCCGTGTAGGATTTGTGGTCATCATTTAGTAGACCCTCTTCTAAATCTACATAAATGTAACACCCCCATCTTAATAGCTCATATCTTTGCAGAAAGGGGCTGTATCCTCTTAGCAAAGCACACCCTTCCCCCATGTGAAGTCTTCCTGCATCACCACAACATCTGGGCTGCACTAGGCAGAAGAAATCACCAGTACAGTGTGACAACTCAGGGTTAACCATACCATCGACTCTGAGCAGCTCTGCTGAGCAATTGCTGCAGAGTTTGCACGTCTGTGGTGGGGAGAGCATCCTTGTTAATCATCCAGAGGCCTGTCTGGATTTGGCACTTTCAGAAATTTCATCTCAGGAGCTGTAATCAGAGGGAAAACAGACACGTGGGGCAGCTTCGAGAAAACAAAGTACCATCTGCTTGTCCAAAAGGAGCACAACAGCCAGAGGGACAAAGGTTGAAGTGATACGAATGTGTTGTCTTCAATAAGGCTGGGCTTTCCCACTGTGATCAGGTACTGGCTGACACAGTTATCCACCTGAGACTAACTTAACCTCAGCTCAACCATGCACGAGCAACACAGCTACCAGTCCACCACTCTCATCAAATGAGTGCAGTGATAACCAGCTTCCGCTTTCTTCGTGCACAGACAGCACCCACCTGTCGCTATCAAACTGACACAAAGCAGGGAGATCTGTATTAAACACATTAGTGTAACCACTTCAAAGTTAATGCCACGTTAATTAATTTCCCATTACACTACATACTGACTCCAATTCCTACAGCTGTCTCCTCCTTGTCATCAGCTGGTGATCTCCAGTTGGCATTGCGGTGGGTACGTGCTGTTACTGAACGCTCAGTGCCTGCTGCATCTTACTGCCTTTTCCAAGCCAGCTTTATGACAACTGATTACTACAATGCTATAAAAATTAGTTAATGCTCAGAAAAAGGGAGTTCATGCATTATTTTGCATCCTGAGAAATCAACATCATTTGCTACAAGTAAAAATTTCCAGGATGAATTTTTGTATGCCAGTTCTTAGCCAGGAGCACAATATATTTGTTGAATTGTGATTTCTTGTTAGCAAGAGATTTCATAGTAGAAGCCCTGGCACAATCTTTATGATGGAGAAGCAAACAGTATTGCATACGCTCTGCCATAAAAAGTAATCATTTCTGGAAGACTAGCACAGTAAAAGTTCCAGGCTGTGGACAGGATTCAAATTGGTGAATACCCAAAATGTGTCCAAATGCCACCCAGTTGCAGAAAGATCTGTTCTGAATTTCTGGGCTATTACATGAATACAGTGTTTATATGAGACATGCGGGATTGATGGAATCTGCATGCAAATTTTCTTGCTTGCCATACAGCATGGAAATCAGAGCGTAAATTCCTCTCTGCTGTCCATTTCTGTAAGTCACTCCATGACAAGTGATGGGCCAAATTCATTTAATAGGTTAAGAAAATTGTTTGCTCTCTCAGTGCAGAGGTTCTTCGTTTTTATTTCCCCCCTTTTTGTCATTAACAGAAATATTAACTACAAGAACTAAGAGATCTGTAATACAAATCATTTGGCAGAAATTTTGTTCACTCATGGAGTGTAAGGGAAAAACCTTGTTCTTCTTTCATCAGTATGAATCCTTGGGACTGAGGACATACTGTGTTACCAGACACTGACCTAAAACTCAGCACCTGGCAGAGCCTGTGGCTGGCTAGGAGGCTCCTTTGTCATTCACCTTTCCTGCCAATACATTAAGCACTGGTAAAGTTCAGTAGGAAAATAAATAAATAAAATCAGATGCAACATCTCCTTTGACTTTGGTTGGATCATCCATGGTCCATTCTCTCCTGGATATTTTTGTCAAAGGTGGGAGGCTCTCTGGCAGAGATAAAAATGGATCTAGCTAGTAAGAGGGAAGGTCTATTATTGCCTTTCATCAAATTAGGGGCTTTTTGATATTTGTATATTTCATCTTGAAGACCATAGGAGACTGAACCGGCTTTGGTTTTAGATGGCCAGGCTTGCTGGGGTTGTTGGTTTGGGAATACAGCTCCTGATAAACTAAGAAAATAAAATTTGGCTGTGTCAGCCCACGCCATTTGCTGGTCTGTTGTGTGTGGATGAGTACAGACAAGGATCGCAACGCAAAATGTGAACTGTGTGTAAAACCCCAGTTTTTGCTTCTTGCTTCCACAAGAGGAGCTTATGCAAATTACCATTAAAGTCTTTACTCTTGTTTGCTGATAAATTTATAGACATTAGCATCAAAGTAGTAATCAGGAATTCATCAGCTTTACTTTTTTATAACCTGTTAGTTTCTGATAACTTCTCTCTTCAAGTGACATACTGTAACATTGTGCAGTATTAAATGATATGCACAAATAAGTACCTAATGTTAGATTTAAAGATGTTGCAGCAGTCCAAGTTCTTTCATTTTTCTGATTATAACAGCATTTGCATAATGTATGAATTCAAACATTATTGCTGCTAAATAATGCATAAATATTCTCCCATGCTGAAATATTTCTATTTCCTCTCCATGAATTATTTTGAATGTATCATTCAGTTGTTTTTCTATCTAAAAATGTAGTTAGAACTCTGCATATAACAGTATTATGTCTGGAAGAAGCATCATCACAAGTAGTTGGCTAACACTCCAAACTGTAAATGAAGTATACATTATTAAATGGGCCATCTCCTTCCTTTTCTTTGGAAAGCATTATCATCAGAATACCATATTCAGTATTTCTGAAATGTCAGGAAAAAAATGAAGGTACATGTTTGATCATCTGGCAGGCCTTGGGAAAGAAAATAAATACACACATTCTGCTCCCCAACCTGTAAGGAATATGAACACGGTCATATACAAAGAGAGATAAATCTGTAAGAGGTGGCTGTGTGAGTTCCTGAATAGCTCTTTGTGAAATGAAGCACCATCAACACCCACTGGCTTCCAATCTCATATCCCCCTGATGATGGGCCCTTTTATTTGTATTCGATTTTATAAATTGTCATCAAGCAAACTCTTGGATAAATCCTGTCAACGCTGCCACAGAAGTCAGTTACATCAATGACAGATGACAGGATGAATAAAAGGACCTCAGGATTCAAATTTCTAAACTTAAGGAAAAAAAAATTTGTCAGTAGACATTTAACAATAAAAGCATCAAAAAATATTACATGAAATATGTGCAAATGTGTAGATTTGCCTGCTTCATCTTAATGTCTTGCTCCCTTGATTATGCCAGTGCAACGTCTTTGTTATGAAATACCTGCTTTTGGCAATTGCAGTGTTTAAAGTAAGATTTAAGTATTGACATCTAATTGTACTGCCTCTCTTTCCCTCCCACTTGAAATTGGTGAGTTTTTTTTTTTAATTATGTTTTACTTGCCATGTAGAAATAACATAGTGTTTCAATTTGGACACCAATTTGCTGGTTTCTCTTGTCTCAGTCCATTTTCCATTTGCTGTAGGTAGGAAATAATCACGTCTCCAATAAATATCACCATTTGTTTAAAAAAAAAAAAAAGTGTGTAATTGTTTATGATTTGTCATTATAATGCTCCCTCAGTGCCATTGCCATTACCCATAGAAACCCATACACCTACACATACACACGTGCAAAGAGGCTATTTACTCTGTCAAATAGATTTTCTGTCATGGCTCCTCCCTTTTTTTCCCCTTACTGCTCTTGGTAGAGTGGAAATACACTTTTAAAGTCTAATAAACTGAGCCAGTGGTAAAATGAACACATTTTGCTTACACTTATTTAAAGTGAGTCTGCATAAACTGGGGAACATTCTGAAATGGATTTGATCAACTTGAAACTACTGTGAATAAAACACAGAAAATGTCATCTCCTAAATTCAATACGCTTGTTAAACCAAATAAAATTGACTGTGAAAATTCATGTTGGTTTCTAATGATCAGACAACTGTAAAGCAAAGGAAAAAGGAAAAAAAAAAAAAAAAATTTTTCATAGCCCTTCCTCTACCTTTAACTTGAGCCCTTTCCTTCCCACAGAGGTACAGCTTTTCAAGTAACCTCACAGCTGGAATCCTCCACAGAGCTGTGTCTCCCAGGTGGCCCACACTCATCACCTGGTTGACTTGACTGAGACCAACAAGCACCATGCTTAGGGCTAAGTTTTCAAATCCAGTTAACATATCTGAGTCACAGACTCAGGGAAAAACACCTGTAAGATGCAGCTAAGCTGGAATATTTTATTTTCACCTCCTTGAATAGATGCAACCATGCAGACTCCCAGCTTAAAACTAGTGGAAGTCTAAAGAGACAAACTGGCTGCCTAAGGCAAAGCTGTCCTATATGGTCACTGTTGTATTTTAGCAATTTCCTTATATCATAAAGAAAGGAGCAGGGAGGTGGAAAGAAAAAAAAAAAACATTTTATTTAAAAAAAAAAAAAAAAAGTCTTATGTTTAATTTGCAAACGAATCAAATTTTGAACTCACCTCCTTATCTCATTGTGGGTGTGCTGTCAGGACCAGAGGATGCATAGTTCAGAGCAGTGACAAAGAAAAGCGGTGGTGTACATTTGAAACACCACTTCCCATGGGTCCTGTGCTTTGATTTCTGCCTTTAATACTGATAAGAAGTGACAGTAGTTGGATAAAACAATCAAAACTGGAGTTGAAAAGCTTATAACCCCCCTGACACTTCAATAAAGCAAAAGCCAATACAAACCTAAAAAAAAATATCACACACATCCATTTTGACTCTGAATGGCCGGCCACTTGGAGCAGAGCTTGCACACGCTCAGAGGACTAGATGTTACCTCCTGATTTATTTTACCTTCATTTCATAAATTTTAAACAAAAAATAAATGCTAAATTCTACATGGAGAACTAAAATCCTTTATAATCTTTTAGACAGTTGCTGCCAGATCTCAGGAGAGCTTTATGCCTGCTTCTAAATGTCTACAAATCAATATTTAATATTTTGGAAGATGAAGTCTTAATTATCAACCTCCCCTTTAAGTATCAAACCCACTTTCAGAGAAAATGCAGCCATTCTGGCTGAAGGATTGACTGATGCTTATTAGCACTTCTTTTTCTGTAGGTCAGAGAGAAAGGCTTCCAAACACACTCCTTGTTTGCTAAAGGCAGTATGCATCTTACCTGGTTTCACCCAGCTAGAAGTTGATCTCAGCTGGTCACTGAAACTCCTGGTGTAGTCAGCAGCAACCTCCAGCACAAAATTCAGGCATCTGACTCGACCCTGCTCCCCTCCTGGTGGACAGCTTCTCCTCAAAGGTACTTAATGAGATCTCTGCCTCAGTCTTCTCTGCCGGTCAGGCTGCCCACGTCTCTCGTGCCCCTGAAAATCCAAGTGGGGATGGGGGGAGCAAAATCCTTCCCAGTGTAAGAGCGGAGCAAGTCCGAGACCACCTGATGGGACTGAACGTCTACAAGTCTAGGGGGCTGGACGGGATGCATCCCAGGGTCTTGAAGGAGTTGGCTGATGCGGTTGCCGAGCTGCTCTCCATCATATTTGAAAAGACGTGGCTGTCAGGTGAGGTCCCTGGTGACTGGAAAAAGGGAAACATCACTCCCATTTTTAAGAAAGGGATAAAGGAAGACCCGGGGAACTACAGGCCGGTGAGCCTCACGTCTGTGCCTGGGAAGATCATGGAGCGGATCCTCCTGGAGGAGATGCCAAGGCACATGCGAGATGAGGAGGTGATCCGAGACAGCCAGCACGGCTTCACCAAGGGCAGGTTGTGCCTGACCAATCTGGTGGCCTTCT
>VXAV01000127.1:438793-456293 GCA_013399715.1 Alectura lathami
CTTTTGGGGTGCCCAGTAGGAATATGAATATTTTAGGTAAAATCACCAAAACGAAGCAAGATCATTACATATATAGAGAAAGATGGGGTGGATGTGGTGATGCAAAAGCAGCAGAGAAAAAGAGTGAAATAAAAAAGTGGAAAATTTCCCACTAATATCTATCCTAAATCTCCCCTCTCTTTGTTTAAAACCACTCCCCCTAGTCCTGTTCCTTACAACCCATGTACAAAGTCCCTCCCCCTCCTGTTTATAAGCTCTCTTAAAGTACTGGAAGGACAAACAAACAAACACCAACAGAAAAAAGATTCAAACTAAGGAATGATTAGATGAAAAAATTAGTTTATGTATTTTATAGAGTGGTAAGGTTCTTATGTACTTCAAGATGGACAGAGGAAGAGAGATTACAGGAGTGAAGGCCAGTGATTGCAGGCTGCCTCATGACCGAGAGCTTCAAGGCAGCAGCATATGGGCTTTGAGGTGCTGCCCACAGCATGACCACCCAGAACCCAAACAAGCTCTTCATCAAGAAGAAGCAAGCTGCTGTTGGCACTTTACCACTACCGTAAACCACTGACTTGAAAAGGGGCTGTGCAATATAATGGGATAAATAACACCAAACAAGAACTGTTTTAACATTAACATTACTTTAAGTTTAGAAGGATGAAGCAACAGCCAAAACTGAGTTAGGAATGGAACAGGGTGTATCCACAATATTAATTGTTGTATGCCACTATAGAAGTCCTTTCTTAACCTGCTTTCTGATGCTCAGTTTAACCACAGCAAATGAGACAAATGATCACCAACCCCCAGTCCTTTGGAAATGCAATGCAATAGCTACAAGTTAGCGTAAACCCTTTGCGATCCACCCACGATTTATTAGAAGTTTCTAAATGAGTATTGCACATTTCCTTCCCCTATTTGCTACCTTCTGCCAGCTGTGTAAGGACTCAATAAAAAATCCATCCATCCTCTTTTGTCAACCAATAGTTCTCTAGTCTCAAGTTATAAATGAACAGCACAATAAATTAAACGTTTGACAGGGAAGATGAATGGTTTCACAACACTGTCTGATCTATGTTTTAAAGGATAGAACACTGAAACATAGCTTTAGTTCAGGTATTGATTACTGGAAAAATGTGTTTAAATAAAGAATTCAGAACACCTCTCTCCTCTTTTTCACCCAACCATGAAAATTATTGTAATCCACAATCAAAAGAACCATTAAGAAAAAAGAGGAAGTAATCAAAAAATAATGGCAGAAAACTCAAGTTTGATGGTTCCAACAAACACATTTTTCCACAATTAAAAGGAAAGATATTGATAACCATAGCTTAAAAGATACTTCTGAAAAGCAGAGCAGAGGATAGATCTTCTCTCACCTTTCTGTTGAAAGTCACTAAATTAAGCAAGAATCAGCAGAGAAAAACAGTTTTCTCTGGAGATGGCTTACGCCCCAGTCTCTGATAGAAGCCTACCTTAACACATGTCAGACCGACCTGTTGAGCTGCTCATCTCTGATGACTAATTTTGAGACTAAGCTAGATGACTTGTTCAGATGAGATGTCTACCATTTAGGCAGCTAAATTTAGGCAAGATGAATCATAGCGAATAGCTCATCGAGCTGCTGTTACAGTCAATACAAAGACAAGCTCTATTTGTGTGCTGCACTGTGAATGGCAAACTGGCCATTTTAGCAAATCAGCCATGCTACTGTCCTGCTGTAACATGCCATACCAAAACCTTTAAGCACTGAGCTGTTTGAAATGCTCCAGGATGCCTCTAATCCAGGCTTAGCACAGCTTTCTGTATTTATCATCTGGGACAAATTGCATCCAAGGAAGCCATCAGTGTGGGTAATTTGGATTGTTAGAATGGTTCTCAGATAATGAAAACCAGGAAAGTTTGTTTCATCACTAAAAATATAGAGCTGTACATTTAGCCTGCACTCAGGGGTACTTCTATAGGAGCAGCATCTACCAAAGATAGAACTGTTGGACCTTGCAGCACATCTCCATGGCTAAGTAACATCAATTTACACAGTGGTTATGAGAGAGGTGTCAATAGCTGGCACTCAAGAATGAGCTGTATCTCCATGAAACCAGGAAAACATGCACCATGCTCCTCTTTCAGCCTTTACATGAACTTCGTAACGCTGAAAAGTAGCGCACCCTGCGCTTCAGTGTCTCAGGGTAGGCAGAGTCCAGACAGTGTGCAACAACCTCTTCAAGTCCAAATTACCCCAAGATCACATCTGCACAAAAGATAACTACCCTCAACAGGGTAGCATAGGGATATCTTCTGTAGATTAAAAAAATAAAAATAAATAAAATATTTGTTATGAAACATTGTTCTTTCCATGTCCATCTTTTCCTGACACATGAACTTTCAGCATCCAGTGCTGCATGAAATAACTGCAATTTTCCTTCAAGCACCTATTAGCAGTGATGAGCTGACACATGGGAAGCATGTGACCAGCACACTCAGCTCTGTGTACCTGCCAAAACAATGATGCCACAAAATGAAACCTGCCCTCGGCTTTACACATTTTCTGGAGACATTGGTGTGAAAACTTTCAGAACACCCGTGAAGTAACAAGAGAATCAGTAGCAAACAATTTGTGAAGTGTCAGCCTGACATTTGTTTCAGATAGTAACTAAACAATGAAGTACACAGGGAAGTAGATGTTTTCTGCAATTTAAAGTTCATGCAAAGCATTAAAAAAAAAAAAAAACTTCTTTGTACAAACAAGTTACTAATCTGTCCATAAAAGGAATTTTTCAAGCACTTCACATACAAACACGAAGATTGTGGCCCATCTCACTACTGGAAACTTCAGGCTCCTTTTCATTTAGTGTGTTCTTCTACACCAGTGGCATGGCTAGGAATGCCTCCAAATTCAGACCTTGCCATATAATTTGACGCTGACCAGACACTGCTACAAGTGAGGAAGGAGTTGAAATGCCATGGGGGAGCAGGTCATCTGGTTTTCTTCCTTCCAATACCATTCCCAATCCAGAGCCATGCATATCCCCTGCCCATGCTAGAGGCTTGAACCAGCTTTTAGGCCCAAGGCTACATTTCCATATGTCCACCTCTCCAGTGCAGAGAAGGCCTTTATGCAGCCAGGGTGTCAGCAATGAAACCTCTGCTCAGGCTTAGGCAGATCCGTGTCACCCCAGGACAGGCACCCATCAGCCTGCAGTGGCCTGCTGCTGCCTCTCCTTCAAGAGCTGAAGCATGGCAAGTCTGCAATTGCTTCTCTTTCCCTGGTCTCAGTAGCAAACATCCTGTTCAGCTGGCTTACATGGGCCTAACAAGGTGTGAGATTCTTAAAATAAAAAATAAATAAATAAAATAAAATAAAAAGAGAAGATTAGATGTTTGCTGCAATGCAGAAGCCCACTGCAAGTTACTGTATGCAAAAAGCAGACAGGTAATTGTTCCCAAACAGCCTGCTGTTTGGGAAGCCAGGAGAGAAGGCCCTGGCTTGCAAGAATAAAGAAGTTTAATTTACAGATATCTTACAGGTATCTTATTCATTTAGACCAGCAATCTGAGTTTTTGCTATTGACAGAATCCTCGTGTTCTAAACTCAGCTTGCTCCTGTGGCAGCCAAAGCTATCTCTGTCTGGAGAGCAGGAGAGCACTTGGCCTCCCAGCATGCTGGCGCAAAGGCTGCAGCCACAAAGCGAGCAGTGTGATCTGATGGCAGGGCCAGGCTGCTTCAGGAGCCACTGCTGCCTGCAGCCTGAAGCCCTTGGAAGGCCTTGCCCAGCCCCGCTGGGATGAGGGCATACCCAGAGCTGTGGGGTGGCCTGGGAAGGTGTCTTTGCCATAGCAGCGGGGTCAAAAGTCATATCAGTGTGTCGGTGGGTCACACACAGCTTGTCCCTGAGCTGCCTTAAGTAAAGGTCTTACCAGAAGAGCTGAACACTCCTAAAAAGATATGAAGTAACCGTCATCTAATGTGTTACAATAGCAACAACCAAAGCTCCCCCCCCCTCCCCGCCCCAGAGGCAGAGTCCAGAAATCACAGTAAAAAAGAAAAATCACGTTTTAGAAATGGAATCCTAAAAGACTGCTCCTTTGAAGAGAGCTCAGTAAATCTCTCTAAATTAGCTTCTGAATAGCTCTAAATTAACTTCTATTCAGGACTAGATTAAGGCAGTCTGGGTTCAAAGGTGCGTTATGAGAGAGAGCCTCCAAATGATCCTGCAATCATCCAAATAATCCCCACCAGGAATAGTCAGAGCAACCGAAAGTGTAGCTCAGGCCTTCCTCCCTCTCAGGAGTGCTGGCAAGCTCTGCTCTCCGTTCTGTAAACAGAGGTTTTCACCACCAGCAGGAGAGACCAGGGCTGGTGGACAAGCGGGTGAGACCCACGGCCCATCCTTGCCCCCACATGGGGCACCCACTGTGCACAGTCTCGTGCTGAAATTTCGATCCGGTGCCGTGGCACTGGTAGGCAACATGTGGCTCGCTGCGGTTTCAAGCTCTGGGGAAACAAGCAGGAGAAGCAGCGCTGGTTACAGACAGGCCACACTGCTTACATCTGTTTATTTATTGCTTGGGACATAGCAACAGTGTATGTCTTTGAAATAAAAGCAAGTTTTAGAAAAAAATTCCCTGATATGGTAATTTCTTAAACAGCTTGTTCAAGAATACCAGAAGACCAGCGCTATTTTTAAATGAAAGTAGTATCATTTCAATCTGTACTCTGATCATTAGATTACTTTCACTCCAGAAAATCCAAACTGTGTTCAGCTTCATAAGTTTTTGGCCACATCTTGCAGGTCTTGTATTGAGGTGGTTCCTGTAGCTTGCCATAAGATGGACGGTTTACTTGCTGCTCTGCAAGAGTCAGCTTCATGCTCTCACAAGGATTTGCGCTCCATAACGCTAGGGCACTCCTAAAAATGCAATGCATTAAAAGCCTCACAGGCATCTTGAGCTGTTCTGGGGATGGTGGGAGCCTTGGTGGTGAGTGCAACAACATGTTTAGGGAAAATGCCTTCATGGGGAGAGTCTGCAGTTTTGTTCCCAAACAGGAAACGTTTAAAAAAACAAACAAACAAACAACAACAACAACAAAAAAAGCACATTTTCCCAGTATTTCACCCTCCTTTTTTTTTTGTCCCACAAAATGAACAACCTGCCTTTAGTGACTTTTCTCTCAGTGGTCCCGGTTCTTCTGCCCCAGTTTGGTATGTCTGACACTGTTACCCAGGTAATCCCAGTCTTTCATGGTGTTTCTGACACTGCCACGTAGTTGCTGTCGGCCTTGCAAGACTGTGCTCCCCCCGCCCCCCCCATAGTCTCCCGCCATTATTTCTGATATCCAGCTGTTTCTCAAGTAACTATGCCTTCCACTTCTTCTGAAATCCAGATAATTCTCACAGTCACTTCAAATCTACAACTTCGGTTGGTTTCTTACATTATTATCTGTCACATAGAGCAATTTCTCACATCAAGTCCAGTCAGTTTTTCACAGCTTCTTCAGTTAGCTACAGGGCCTGGTCATTTGCCTGCAGCCCTAACAGATGCATGTAATAGGGGAAACTACATCCTCCACTACAAATAGGTTAAAAAAAAAAAAAAAAAAGTATGGAAAAAAAAATCAAAAAAATACCGAGGTTATTGTAGGTGAAGCCTCCTCTTGCACACAGACATGTGAACAGGAGGTAAGGTGTCTCATGATATCCTCTTAGACATTCTCCAGCAGAGACAACTTTCAAAGAGATCTGATCCACCTTCCTTGCACCCAATGAGTGATTTTATATATATATCGTCACTTTGCAATAATATCTAAAAGACATCATAAGTGTCAGCTCTTTGAAGTAAAATTCTCTTTTTAATTGAGATGGTAATTTCAAGCACCTTATCATGCGCCTAAGGTTTAACTTAAGGAAACACTAACTGAACTGCACGCTGTACATCTGCTTTTTCTGCATAAGAAATTTGGCATCTGTACTGTGAAATTTAAATCATGAAGAACTAACAATTATGATTAATGAATGATATTAAAAAAATCTTCAGATTTTGAACAGTGTTAAGGAAAAAGCTTACCCCCATAAAAAAAAATTGCCTTTGCATAAAGAACAAGCTGAAATTTTAATATTAACACAATCCCGTGAAAGTTCAAAGCACTGAATATTGTAGATTGTCAAAAAGTGCAGAAATGCAAGCATTTTCACAAATATACCCTGTAATTTAAGTAAATCTTTTTTTTTTTTTTGTCAGTGACCACTGCCAATATACTTTCCTTTCTTTTGAGTATGAAGAATAAATCCAGACACCTTTTGTCAAAACTAGTGTCTACATAATTTGCATACTCTGAGTGTTGAACCTGAGTGGGTAGAAAAAAATACAAGGAGAAAAATTTGTGTCTTAGCAGAAGCTTGGAAATAAAGAGATGGACACCCTCAATTTTCCCCTTTTTATTGTATACATAGACCCCTTCATCAGATATTTGGGAAGGCTGAGCTCTGCACAAGTTTGCATCTGTAGAGCCTACACTCCCCCATTACCAGGTTTACAGTGCATTGATGTCATAATACTTATCTTAAATCTTGATCTGTTTTATTGATCTTACATATTTTAACTGAAGTTACAAAACTCTAAATTATCCTCTTCCACAGCTGAATGTTCTCTGATTACTTAAGAAATGATAATTCAGTTTGAATTAGCAAGAGTCTTAAGTCAGTGGCATCTGCAGAGCAGGGAATTACAGCACCTTAGAAAGTTGCACTTTACCTCAGTCATCTTTAAGAGTCTTAAGAGATACTGTAAGATTCTGATCACAAAGCGCAGTCTTAGTAGGCAGAGTAGTGAACCCATGCTAATCATACTTAATCTCTCCTTCCAAATAGTGCACATAATAGATGTGGATAGGAAAAAAAAAGTGAAAATAATCAAGAACTTTCTAATAATGTGTCTTAAGCCTGGTTTCCGCTTAATACCTCAGCCACCAGAAGCCCAAAGTTAATTTAAAAGACATTAGACACACACTATGTGACAAAAAAAAAAAAAAAAANGAGATTAAGAAGGAAAGAAATCTGCAGAAGGGTAGTTTCAATTAGCACCTTATGTTTCCAAGAACTGTCTAAAATTAATGACAACTTTTTTGTACCCTACTCTGATTTATAAGGACCAGTCTGGTCCACAAGGAATGACAGAATAAAAAAAAAATCTTCCTTTTACCTTGTCATTGGCTATAAATGTCTTAAAGTCAAAATTCACCAAAATAAAGCATTATGCACTTGGAACCAGTGTTTGTTCCCTGCTCACGCTATAATGATCTCAGTTTCTGTGAATTTTTTGCTGGCTCTTGATAGGGGGTTATTCTGTTTTGAACAATTCTTTCCATGAACCTGAGATCCATACCACTGCAGCTGATTATTCTTTTCAGATGGTTTCCTTCTCTAACATCTTGAGGCTTAATTCTTGTTACAGTACTCTCCCTACCCCAAGGAACACATTTCCTATTGACCAATGCTCTGCTCAAGTCTGATTATAATTGTAAAGGCACTGCTCTGAGATTAAACCTCCTACTTCCACATCTCATGCGCAGCAATCTGAGAGGGTTATTAAAATAGACTCCCTTCTGATCATCTCTGTAGACATTTTAATCTTACATTCGGTGTTTTTATATCCAAACCTTGCTCCTCACACACAGGGGGGAGGGAATTAATTGAATTGAGTGGGAGGTTGATTTGGTGGAGTCCATTGGAACTGAGCAAAAGTATATCTCATCTATTGAAAAGCACTTACCCTGAATTCTAACAAAATAAGCCCATTTCTAAACTGTTCACTTCAAAGGAAAGAGTGGGAATTGCTTGTGCTCTGTCTTTCCCCACCAGTGTTTCTATTATCATTTCTCTTAAAAACAAAACAGGCACCTGGGAAAGGACGATACAGCTGCAATTTATGTAGCAGAGCTTTTTTTTTCTTTTCTTTTTCTTTTTTCCCCTGGTAATGTTATTTTTGATAAGGAAATATGAAAGGCCCTTCAGTGGAGTCATGGGATGAGGATGGACTGTGGGGGAGACTGTGAGGCAGACAGAACTACTCTGCTGTCTGTATCTGTGTGAAACTCAGGGACCTGGGGCTTCACGTGCTGATCTTCTCACCTCTTCCTGCTAGTCATTCATTATAGGCAAAGGCCACATGAAGAAAAAACAGCAAGAGAAGGGACTTGCACATAGGCTGCACGCAGGTGTTAGAGCCAAGGCAAACAGACACTTCCCCTGCCAGCATTGTGAAATGCTGCTGAGAGGAGGAGCTGGAAGAGCTGCCCAGAAGCGTGCTGCTGTAAGGGCACCGGCAGCCCCCAGAGCAGGCCAGTTAACAAATAGGAGCTTTGAAAATGTGGGTGTAAAGTATCCTTTTAGCTTCTACTGCTAAACGAAGTTAGAAGACTAGAAGACGGCAGTCTCAACAAGTACTGCTGTGGAGCTCTGTCCTTGGCTTCCAGGACCAAGATCTCTCAGAGAAACTGCAGGCCAGTCTTGATGCCTGCTGTGTGTAATAGTGTCCTCTGCAGTCCCACGCTTGCAGTTTTGGCACCAAAAACTTAAATCTGCATTTTGCTATGCTCTTTCTTATACCTTTCTGATGGGTCAGGGAATCTCAAGCAAGCCTGCCAAGCATGAGACACTTGACTGCTGCAGACCTCCTCTCCCTAACAGAAGCCTTACAAAGGTATCTGGGTACCTGCAATCCAACAGAGTAGTCCTGGCAGGTAAGCTGTATTTTTTGCTCAACTACAGTGGTTATTTCAGGGCAAACAACATTAAACGCTGAAGCACAAAGGGGGCTCTTCCAGGAGGAATTAAAAGTTCTCTCCAGTGAGGAAAAAGTAGTCACAAGTTATCCTGTGGCATCGTGAACAAGAGCAAGATGCCACAGAAGTGCTCATTCTCATGTTAAAATTCTCCTAACTTTTAATCAACAAAAAGCTATCGTACTCCGCAGTATTTGTAATTAATTGCTTTTATTTACTAGATTTTACATTTGTTAATCTGATCAATATCAAATTAACCTCACCTTCAAGGTCATTAGTGAACATGCTGAATGAAACTATTTTCAGAAAACCCTCGGAGAAGCACATGCATCCTCCCTGTTCGACACAGGCAATCATCCTCTCTCCTGTCAGTTGATCCTCTCTCATTGCTAGCTCTTCCCTTATGGCATCCATACAATATTTATGACCTAAAAATATGAAACAAACCACCAACTCCAATTGGTATCTAGCCTAAGAAACAGGCCCGGGTAGATGAGGCTGGTCAGGTGGCAGAACCCCAAGAAACCTCATGTGGCTTTTCCACATCAAATAGAACAGTTTTTAAAGTGTTGCTAGCACCACTGTAACACTATCAAGCAAAATTTAAAGTCTCTTTTCATTCTGTATACACATCCATGTAAAGCATAATCCCAAGCATTCCACCCCCCACACCTCAGCATTACCTTTACTCCTCACTGCTGAATCTTGCGATGTTCCACACACAGTTGGTCTTGCTCAGGTCTCCCATCACATGATTTTTGATATGTTAGAAGATAAGGTCTCCTGGAGGCAGCACCGTGCGCAGGATGTGAAGGATGAAGATGGCACATCAGCAGCTAATGCTCTCTCAGTTCAGCCCTCCCCAGAGGAAGATCATCCCAGCTGGGGAAGACAAAGCATTTTCTGAACCTTTACCCAACAGTTCCCAGCACATTCTTCTCTGGAGATGGCTAACAACAGACTTTGGAAGCCTGAGTTGCCACAGTACCATTACATCTCCACCAACCACCGCAGGGAGCCTGCAGCAAGTGCACTGGGGTCATTCGTAGGAGAAAGGTAGTGCTTAGGAACAAGACGGCAGCAAAACCAGGGGAATGCATTCAAAACAGAAGCAACAGAGTATAAACAGTACAAATGATCCAAAGGTTGGTTTGTTGTATGTTTGGTTTGGGTGAGGTGGGGAGCAGGACAGAAGCTGGCAATAAAGAAACATTCATTTTACTTACAGTTCGGTATATCTAGTCAGAGCTAGATAGGAAAACGGAAAAGGACATGAGAAAGAGTGAAGAGGACAGGAGATGCAGGATTTCAGAGAAGACAAACTGAGCCCAGAAAGATCTTTGGCTACTTAAGACCTCAACTCTAAATGATGGGGCTATTAATACTCCAGAAATTCAGTACAGGGACTTGTCTACAGTTAACTTTGCAGTATGCAATCAGCTCTTAAGTATGGTTATCCCCTTCATGTTTCTGCTAGAAGCATAAATATTTTAAACTATTCCTTGAGAACCTGCATTTTTACAGCTTCTTTCAATACTCTCATAGTGCTGAATTAATTTGGTGAAACAGCTGTATTTCTTGCCTATCTCCTCTCACTCTACAGTGAGGGGCAAAAATCTGAAATGTTCCTTTGTGTATTTTTACCACCTTTACAACATGACTGACAATAAGATCCTTTGCCTCAGGAAACGTAAGGTAGAAACATCAGCCTGGCTCTACTGAGTGAAAGCAAGCATCAGTCTCATCACGATTAACAAGGAACTATCACACTGTTTCCAAAAGCATCTCTGGAAGTAGAACAAAAAAAAGAAAAACCTGACTGAGACAGCAACTGGAGACTTATAAAAAGTTGTGACTGTAAAATCGTGCTTGGACCTAAAGTAGCAATAGCAGAAATGCAACAGAAGTGGCAAGATAAGCTAAAGGTAGGAAAAAAAACTTCAAAATATTGTGCAGAGTAATCAGCATCTCCAAGACTATTATCATTAACCCAACATTAAAAATATTTTTTATGCCTCATTGAGAGAAAAAAAAAAGGCATCAAAAATTTAAATAACTTTGCTTAAGTAAAGTATTTAGCTTAACCCCTGAAGATGATGTAATTCAACATTTTGGCAGCATGTGGCAAACCATTTCATAAGATGCTGCTACAAAGTTATGTTTATTTTAACTACTGTTACAATTGTATCTCTGTATAATATACGGTATTTTAGTGATTATTAGTGTCTAGAAGCTTCACAGCTTCATGTAAGCATTTAGGTCAATGAACATCACAGTGCTGATGACACAGTATTAGCTGACATCCAAGAGCTACTCAGTATTTCTACCTCTGTCTGAAATCTACACTGGTTCTGCCATTAAAGCTGGTGAATTATGTCATAGAATCACAGAATGCCTTGGGTTGGAAGGGACCTCAGAGATCATCTGGTTCCAATCCCCCTGCCGTGGACAGGGCTGCCAGCCACTAGCTCACTGGATCAAACTGCCCAGGAACCCATCCAGCCTGGCCTTGGACACAGCCAGGGATGGGGCAGCCACAACTTCTCTGGGCAGCCTGTGCCAGCGCCTCACCGCTCTCTCAGGGAAGAATTTCTTCCTGATGTCCAACCTAAACCTCCCCTCTTTCAGTTTCAGCCCATTCCCCCTTGTCCTACCATCATCTACCCGTGTAAAAAGCCAGTCCCCCTCCTGCCTGTAAGCTCCTTTCAAGTCTTGGAAGGCCGCAGTGAGGTCTCCTCAGAGCCTTCTCTTTTTCAAGCTAAACAATCCCAACTACCTCGAGAGTTTTAGAGTTGAGATTTGTCCTGGTTTAGACTAGGATAGAGTTAATTTTCTTCCTAGTACTGTGTTTTGGCTGTAGGATGAACATAACTTTGCTAGCTCCAGGCTGCTGCTTGCAGTGTAAAAGGTGTGCTTGAAACACTTGCAACACCCTCCTATCCTTGATAGCCACCTTAATGAGAGGACAGGAGGGAGAAGAAATGGATTATGTTGCTAGTGTCAACATATTTCAAGCAAAATGCCTATTGTGTGTAGCTAATCATTTCATAACAAGTATTAAGAAAAAGGACATAAGCATATAGTTCATTAAATCTGATTTATTAAAAAACCACTCCTTGCATTTTGCTTATTGAAGGATTGCATTTTGTTCAAGCAAATCAAGTCATTGTACATATTAGAGACTTCAGAAATCCAATTACAGTTTTGCAAGCATCAAGTATATTGCTTCTGCCTTCCACTAATCAGTCCCTAGAATACTTCCAGCTTCACTAATGCAAGACACACAGACTGACCAGTGTTCAGAATCACTGCATCAGTATTTATGAAAATAATTTTAAAAAGTTCAGGTGATAGAAATCTGTCGCCTTCATATGGGTAAGTCTTCCCAGAGATTAGGCACATCATACTGCATTTACAGGAGGATCCTGAAATGTTTTAGTTACAGCAGTAAGGTAATATCAGGGATTATCATCAAAGTGCAAGCAGAAGAATCAAATGTGGGACAAAGATGACGTCCAAGATATTTGAATCCTGTAACTGTTCCATCTCCCTTACTGCTTAAAACGATTGCAAAAAAGGAAGGTTATATGTTAACCAAGTGCATTTTAACTTTCACAAAATTACCAAATACACATCCCAGAAGTCAGAAGTGAACTTGATACCTCGCATAAATCAAGCAGTTTAAACCACCAGCTCTGTGTCAGCGGAAGGAGTTAATGCCTCTGAAGAACAGAATGCTGACAGAGGCATTCCGTCACCTGACAGAAAGGCACCCTGAAGCACAGGTATGTGCTCCATAGATTTACAAACTTATGAGCAAATTTTGTAGTACAGACCATCCCAATCCAAAGAACAGAGTTGTATCTGAGTTGTACTGTGGCTGTCATTAATCCATAAACTGATTTTAGCAGAATTTAAGTTATAACTAAAATTCAGCGTCTTAGATCATTTCCATTTAAGTGAATCGCATGGCCTAGTAACGATACACAGCTTATCTCCATAATGCTGCTTAACTTTAAAAATTAAAATGTTTTACTTAAAATTTCTAATTCGTTTTTGAAAGTAGAAAATAAAATCTATTTTAAAAAGAGGGTTGCAGGGAGACAAAGGCTGAGACACCACACAGCTCTAGATCCCTGGCCCTGCCTGCACTGCTCCCTTTCACAGGGGAAGGTCTCTGCTACTGCTTACTCTCTGGCAAGCTGACATTCTTGCACAGCAATTCAGTATTCCCATTGCTCTCTCTGTTTCCTTTCCCTCGCATACTCAGACACTACATCTGGATGAACTTTTTCTCCTTTGGCAGAGCAGACATCTGCAAAAAGAACATCTCAGCATTCTGTACCAGTTGCCTGGATACAACTTTAAGTGCAGAAGCCTAGACTCAGTTTTTCCATCATGGAAAATTAATACCCATTGTTCCAGACTCCAATCCTACTGAAAGTTCATTGAGTTCTACATCAAGTATTACTGAGCTCTGCTAACATAAACGTTAGTAACATTTACTGACAAATGCACTGAAAAAATTAAAATCAGTCATTGACAAGTATATCGCCAGATTTTTTTATTATTAAGTCTGATTCAGAGCATAATATAGCTAAGTTTCTAAAACATCCCAAAATATAGAAGTTTCTGTCATAGTATAACAAGGATGTTGGTTAATCAGCATCTCAGCAAGTGCTAGATATGAACTGAAGCTGGAATTAATTTAAACAAGAAAGATCCAAGGATTTCTAATGTGGGAATTACCTCAAAACAGTAGAGGGCTCCCAGATTTTTCTAGGGCTACACATTATCAGAGAGCCAGAAGCGCATACAGCCCTCATTTCACTCTGCAGAATGTGCCCTGAAGTTCTGAAATCATGGATACAACTTGCTATGGTCATCTCAAAAAATATGAAGAAAAGTCCAAGAAGCCATTGAATCTGCAAGCCATGACTCTCTAGAAATCTACTAGCTGCACTAGATGACCAGGTTTACTTCGGGATGTCTCACTAAGGCAAGTTTAGGCATTATACTATGCAAGTACAATACATCATCTTCACAGTAAACCTGCCTGGAAGCTTGACAAGCAGATTTAAGTGCATAGGGCAGCTGGACACCTTTCAAATCAGGAAGAAAACCTCTTCTTTAGCTATGAAGGAATACATTGTATATTTTATTTCAAAACAGGGCTTGAAAAAAATGCCTTGATTTACAGAATTCCCTTCAACAGAAAGTAAGGAAGCTGCAATGGACTTAAAAAGGAAGGGTTTAAAGCGGTGTATTCTTTCAGATCAGCAAAAATGCAAGCTTTCAGCTGGATCAGAACTTGCAAGAGCTGGAATCAGAAATGAAAGGCAGAATCTCTTTCCTTAGGACAACCTATTCAGAAAGCCTACGTAAAGCTCATTGATCATAGCCTATACAGACTAAGTCTAGGTTTGTGAAAACAGTTCCATAGCATTGTTTTGAAAAGTAAACTTTTACCATTTCAAGGTATCCACAAGTATACTGCAAATAAAGCTCTGTATTGATCCTGTTAGTAACAATGTTGATATGCTACAGACTTCAATTTTACTGAGTAAACCTAGGTACTTGCTACTGCTAATGGGTGACAATTTGGCAATTCTGCCACTGAAACATATCCCTTTCTGGACTGAGCTGTGCTGCGATCACTCAAACACAATATATTACCTGGAGGAAAAAAGTTATGTACAGTCTGTCAAGTGGAATGATTGTTGTTATCACTGTTGTTCTCCTT
Organism: Alectura lathami; assembly: GCA_013399715.1. NCBI lineage: Eukaryota > Metazoa > Chordata > Aves > Galliformes > Megapodiidae > Alectura > Alectura lathami. The sequence goes on from VXAV01000127.1 coordinate 453,319, forward strand.
TTGAAATCAAAAGAGCAAGACTTTCAAAGCATACCTACCTCTGCGTAACAAAATGGCATTGCAAACACCTTCATGCTTAAGAACCATTTTGAGCGAAGAGCCACCTGTGAGAAAAAGGTCATCTACTATAAGCCATATATTCTGAAGAAACTAAACCATATGTATCTAAACTTCATCTTTCTAACAGAGGAATTTGAAAATATCCACATCACTAAGTGTGATCAGCACTCATCCTGGGGTGACCAACCAACCTCCAGACCAGTCTGAATGGAACCGTAAGTCCCAGCACTCTTGTAGCTAGCTGCTGAGTGGAAGTGACAAACTGTAGCATTTACCTCCTATTTACCTAATTTTGACATGAGTTATTGGTAAAATAAAATTAAAAAAAAAAATCTCCTATTACCATTTTTAGGGCTATTTATGCATGAAGGTAACTTAAAGAAGACTACTGAAACTGCCTCAGCTCTCCTCTGCCCAGCACTCCTGCTGCAATACACCCTTTCTTCAATTTCTCACGTACTCCACCCAACATCCTCAAGTCCTGCCACCAGTTAGACAGAACCATGCATGTGCCTGCTTGGTAATTTGTGCCAAAACAGAAGAGAAAGCAGCTGATTTTCTCCTTCTCTTTCCCACACTAGTAGAAGCAAGGACTTGCATCCTGCAAGCCAACTAATGGTGAGAACAGAAACAGTAACTTTAAGGTGCGAGCACCGGAGAGCTCATTCCTGCTAACAGGGAGCTGCCCAGTAGGTGCAGAAGCACCAAGGAGAACAGGGAGTTATGTAGGGAACAGGACACTTGCATGGAGACAGTGCAATTAGGCAAGTTTCATTTCCTTAAGAAAGTGGGGTAGAATTCACAAAACATGCAGAACTCTACAATAATGAGTTCTATTTTGAGCTAAGTTCTCTGGAAGATGTCTAAGCCAATCCACATTTGATGCACACTCTCCAAGAGAAAAAAAAAGTTCTACGCTTCTCCCTTTCTGTGTGCAGAACTAATCAAGGAAGAATACACACTTTAAACATCACACGTGGCAAAATCAAAGCAACATACTTCTCCTTGATCAACAAGCCAAGCTTGGAAGAAAGCTCAGCCCATTCAGAAAGCTACACGGCAAGTACAGCATGCAGGAAAAATGGCACTTTTGGAGGTGAAGCAGGAATTCACCAGTCTCCTTTCGTAAACCATTTGGAAGAGATCACACACCTTCGTGTGCGCTTCCATATGTATGTATGTGCATGCACATGCACCTGGAGATGCCCTGCAGAGATTTTCAAAGCTCAAGAGACTCAGGTAAATCTAAGCAAATTCTTACATTAAAAGAGCAAATTGTTTATAATAGATCACCATTCCCTACAGTTATATTACTGCAGACCATGAATTAACTTTACCAAGGCCCATTAAGTAGAAAATAGCACGCCAAATAGCAGTGTTCCAGAAAATCAGTCTCTCTCATAACCTGCATGGATGAGAACCGCACTAACATGCTGCAGCTGCTTCCCAAGAGCAAGTCAGTTAAGAAATACGGGGTGCATTGCATGAACAAGACTAGGGAAAACCCATCTTCAAATACAATCCCTACCACATTCACAACCTATACAGGCTTTTCTGCACACACAAGCAAGTATTACACGAGATGGGGCATTTCGCCAAATTATTTAAAAGAAAATTTGTTTATCTCAGGAAGCACAGACTCAATTGCAGGTCGTCTCAGTATCTGGTAAGGTAACACACACACTTCAACCTCACCCACAGCAAACAGTTTTTAAAAAAATTCTTGCTCAATATAGAGCAAGATTTAATTCTGGGGAAACAATTTCTTGAGATGGACTAGTGGATTTACACACCTGTTTGTGCAGAAACATCACCCACATATTCTACTGTTCCAACAGAACTACTTATTATCAGAGTACAGAATTAGACAAATTATGTGGAGTAAACTAGGGTATGAAATTGAAGCGCTGTAAGTTCTGCACATAAATGTCTGTATAGTTGCTTTCATGCTGTGACATACTATAACAAACCAGGAAACTTACAGTGAATCAAAGGGAATTTTTTCATAAGATGACTCATGAACCTGAAAATTACTGTAAAACATTAAAAACAGCAATCTACAAACTGTCATTTGAGCTGTTATTCCTGCAGGGCAAAGGTGCCTGCTAATAAAATGCTGAATCACAATAAATACTAGTACTTTAAAGTACTTTACACTTCACTTACACATTTTACCACAATTTTTAGTCAGAACGCTATCAGGTTTTACTTCATTTATATACTGTATTTGCCAACACATACTTCCTGACCAACACTGTTGGACTTGATCTAATTAATTTCATTGTTCCATTACCAAAAATCAAACTATTCACGAAGAAAATAAGAATTAGCAACCACTTCCTATTAATGTCAAAAAAGTATTTTTTTTAAAAAAAATATGTATTGTATCAGTATATCAGTATATACAATATATATATATTGGATATACTGATATACTGATACAATACATATTTTTTTTAAAAAAAATATGTATTGTATCAGTATATCAGTATATCCAATATATATATATTGTATCAGTAATATACTTGTATCAGTATGCTTATAGCAGAGCTCTAGTAATAATCTGAGTGGATTAAGTTATTCACAATCCTTATTTTTAATTCTAATAAAAATGCTTTGCATTCTCACATTCTCAAGAGTTAAAAAAAGCAACTTCTTTACATTTTATAACAAAAATGTACAAATTACCACACAAAATGAAGAACCATCTGAAGAAAAACATCTTTTTGAAAGCTCTAGCAGTTAGGACATGAAACTTGTATTTCTGAAGATATTTAAAGATACCCTTTAAAGACTAGGTATCAATAAAGAAACAGTGATTTTATTCACTGGATTCACAAAAAAAAAAAACCCTCTTCCATGTCATTTATTGGTTTTACTACTTTTTTTTGACTACTATTGGTTTTAATTTTGAT
>VXAV01000127.1:482268-498333 GCA_013399715.1 Alectura lathami
TTTTTTTTTTTTTTTAAACTCTAATATAGTTATAAATAGTGGCTGTCAGTGCTGCACAGGACAGTCCAAAACTAACGCACTTTACTTTGGCCCTTAACATATGTGAAAATACTATGGCTAGAGCACCATGCAACTGAAATGGAATAAAAATGAATTATGGCATAGTGGCACAGACAGAGATAAGCTAAATTAATTATAATGGCTGTATTTCTCCCATCCTGAGAGGTGGTTTTGCTTGGTTGGTTGTAGGTTGCTGTTTTTTTAAAAAAATTTCCTGAAGTTTCTTAATTTACAAAAAGATATAGTGTTCAATCAAACATTCCAAGTATTAAAATTTAGTTTATCCACATGCAAATGCCCACCTGAGTCTGTAGAAAGATGCAGATTACCATCTGTTCAGTTACGATACTTTTCAATCATGTGCGGTGTCAAAATCTTCCCAATTACTATTGTGATCAATTTGCAAACTTCAGAAGTACATATGCTTAGGCATCATTAACTAATAACCAACTTTACTTAATACGCTATCAAAACCAGAACATCCATGTTTATACTGCAAATTACACACGGCACTCGCAACATTACTTTCATCAGCTTTCAATTTTTATCTACATGCCTTTTTGGTGGATTTCAGCAATACAATTCATGGCATAAGCACTTTCACACACACAGCTGTTCCCAAAGCTTCCACCGAGTAGTACGTTACCTGAAAAGAAAGTCTCACAAGAAGAGTGGCACAAAAGTAACCCCTCGTAAAGGAAATGCCCTTTCTAGTTCTTCAGTNCGCTCTTTACATACATATCCTGGCCTTAACTCTTTTTCTCAGAATCCTGCCATCAAACCGTATCTCAGTTTACCTGAGCCGTCCTTTGAGTAACTGGCTGCTGTGTATAAACATAAAGAAACAAATTCACAGTTCTTATGAGAGGGTTATGCTCTTCAAAGATATGGGAACCAAGCATGGTTATGATAGAAAATTAAGAATGGACTCGGTGTGTATTTTCAGAAAGCTAAAAGAAAACACTAATGGTAGTGCAAGGCCTGTGGTTCTGCAAATTCAACACATCATCATCAGCTGATGCTAAAACACTTGGAAGTCAAAGAGGAAAAAAAGGAAAACCAACATGGCTATGTGCTGTCCCAAACCCTACCGTGTTTCCTATCAACAAATTATGGTCTAGTAGATGGGATTCTACCCTCAAATGTTTACAGAACAACGTTCTTCCATGTTACCTATAAACTACTTCTGCTTAAAAAAAATCTTGTATACTTAACAGACGTGATAACATTAATAGTGATACCTGGAGATGCAAGGCTTCAGAAGTAAGCAGTAAGAAAACTGCACCAAGCCATCCTCAATTACCCAAGTCTAACTTTCCTTTAGAGGCAGTTCTTTTAAAATGTTTGTCCAACAGTGTTGTAAGTTTCTTTGTCAAGAAAGCAGGGAGGGATTCATACGCAAGACTCTCCAAAGGGCAAAGAAAAGTTTTTCATGCCCTTAAGAAAGAATTAGCACAAGATTACTCCTAAGATCATTAAACTACAGCATTCTGAGGGTTGAACAGAAAAAAACAAACAACTCTCAAACTGTTTCTATTATAAAAGAGTTTTTAAAAACCCCAGGCTAAACCTTACCCCTAAAGACAGACCACAATTATACACAAGATATCAACTTCCATGAATAGTTTTTTTTTTTTAAGAAGACTTTTTTTAAAAACAAACTGCCTAACAGCAATAGCATAGACTTCAAAAGAAGCAAGGGAACAATTCACAAGTTTTTGTTCTAAGTTTAGGAATGTTAGGGCACTGCTGGTGACATGTTCTCTGATCATATACTGTTGGCAGTAGGGTTCGCAGCACTACACAGACAACTGGCTCTTTCCTCCTCTGTTCCTGTAGGTATCTGTTCAGAGACTGTCATGGGACCATATGCTGAAAACATCAAGGACTAAACCAGAACAGGTTTCTGTCTTGCAGAAAACAATGGACAGGTCTCAAAGAATGACACCAAACTCCAAGAACAGGCGTTAGTTTTAAAAGTTACAGAGTAGGCCAGTTTCTACAGAATGCCTCCTTTACAAAGAGCTTAAGCAATGACTGCAGACTTTCTTAATAGGCCCTGGAAAAATCCGCGCTGGCTTGGCTACAGCTGAAAAACCCCTCTCACAGAAGTTTTAAATTCTTCTACAGAAAATGAAACAGCACTGAAGCAAAAGGAGCACTGAAGCAAAAGGAGGACGTTAATTCAGACATAAAGAATATTTCAACTCATTTGGCTTCAGCAGACAGGTACCAAGAAATTAACAAAGCAGTTTCCATTTCAGGCCCAATTGCTTCTGAGTCTGCACTTTGAAACTGTGAAGGAAACCTGTGCAAGTTCGGAAAAAGTACTTTCAAGGTTCCTGATAAACAAGACAGATACAAGATGATCTATTCAGAAATAATACCGAAATGTGGATGCAGCCTACCCTGCAGGTTTTGTACACTATTTAACACAGGCAGGCAGAACATAAATTTGAACACACTCCCAAGAAACTGCTCAAAAANTTTTGTCCCTTATAACTTTGCTTACTTCAGTCCTGCATGACTCTCTCTACACAATATACATTGTTCCCTCAGTCCTGCATGACTCTTTCCACACAATATACATGGTTCCTTTTATCTCCTTTTCAGGTACTAGACATTCCCTTCACCAGTCTCCCCCTTTCCACATACCTCTGCAGGGAATGGCTGGAATTACAAATAAATACTGCATTCAGCTTTATTTATTTATTTTTTTAATTGGGATTATTTTTCCAAACTCCTTTATATATTACACAGTTAGTATGAAAACTTTTCTAACAGGCAACAGATACTACAAGAGCATCTCAGGCCACAGCTGTTGATAATGAGATCGTTTCTCAGAAACCATTTCTGGTTCTGGATGCCTAGAGAGCTATCAAGAGGTCTCAATTGTATAAAAACAAAATATATTTAAAAACTCTCTCTTGGGTGGTTAAAAAAAGGAAAAAGGCACCTACATCAGCATAGAAAAGGGGCGGGGGGGAACAAAACCAAGGTGGAGGATGGGAGAATTTGCATTTGTTAAACACAAAGTCCTCAGTCCCATAATGGTATCAAAGCAATCTTCTTCATTTTAAGAACTCCTTAAGGAGAAAAACTTCTCTTTCAAGTTTTAGGACCTCTCAGAAAAGCTTCTGTAAGTTTTCTTCTGAGAATTCAAACCTATAATTCTCTTTTTCCCCCCTTTGTTTTTTATTTTTTTCCCTTTGATGGGTGAACTACTATTCAGTTTTCCTGATTTTCAAATATGGAGAAGTTTCAAAACATTCAGGAAAAAGTAGTTCATCTTGGTAACAGTGACACCCCACCCCCATACCCAGTGCCCAAACCAAATGCCCCTCCACACACAACTCAAACTCCTTTTTATTCTAGTTCCTCGCTTAAGTAAAGCAAACTGCTGAAGCAGTATTATCTTGGACTGCAGAGGACATCAAGAAAATGGAAATGAAAACATGAACCTCTTTCAGAAACAGAAGAAAGCACGAACAAGCAGAGAGAAACGAGCATTTCATGGGCTCTAAAAGGCCCACAGATGCACTGCACTTCTCTGCCACACCCCTCATGTCCCCCACCTTGCACTGGATCTCCAGTGGCACAGCAGCATGACCGATCAGAAAGCTGCCCCAACAGAAAGCTGCTCTTCCTGGCAGTACAGTTTAGGGCCGCATTAGCTCATCTTGCAGGCATATAAACACTCCAGCAATGAGTGGAGCAGAAACATGACCAGCTGTGGTTTTTTTTTTTTTTTCCCTGTTTGTGCTAGGGATGCTGGAAGAAAAAACCCACAGCTGCCATGGCAGCACCCTAGGAGTATCATGAAACTGCACCCTGAATCCCTATCTTTTACTACTAGATGAAGAGGAGAGTAAACAATCTGCTACTAATACTTTACTGCTCAACACAAATACGGGAGGGAAAAAAATATATAATGCACATTGAAGCAGTGAACTAGGCAACTACTTGGGAAGCCCAGCAACACTAATGTCTCAACTAATTTCTCCACATCTCTGAGGAAAGAAAAAAAAAACTAAGTCTTCTTGGAAGAAAAAAAAAAAAAAAGGAAGACTCTGAGGTGAGCTGTCAGACGGAACTCAATGCAAGTTCAAAACTCAGAAGCACATACTACAAAGTGCATTTTATTATGGGCTAATTCATCAAAAGCCTTTCTATCCACTAACATTGTAAGCGTGATTAGACAACAACCACACTCACTTTGCAGGGACACTGCCATCTCAGACTGAAGCAGCAAAGTGAAGTTTTACAGCTCTAGCAGCCTAAATGAGACCAGACCAAATTCTCTTTTCCTGAATCCATACTCTACTATGGAATACAGAGTGGTGTTTTCCCCGTAATGCCCAGACTTGTAGGCGCTACACGTGAAAAAGCAGATGACACAGATGAGCTGTTAGCTGTTTACCTTTAGCTGGTATTTCTGATCCTTACTTTGAAGGCAGCAGTACAAGACAAGTGTAATTTTTCATCCTGTTACCCACCAACCATGTACTGTAGACATCTGAAAGTTGCTTGCTGCTTTATGGAATTATTCCTCTCAGATACCTACAGTTTTTGAGTATTTGTAAGGTCACTACAGTCTGATCCATGTCAACAATTTATCCCTCTATAGCACAATGGATTCTCGTTTCAGTGTTCTCCCCTTGCAAACAGGAAATGAGTCCAAGAATAAATGATAGATTTCTCCTTTGAAAGGGCATCACTTACCAGTAACTACCATGCTGCTCATGTTAGAGTTCGGGCTATTGAGTACACTGCCTGAAAGAAGTTCGTCAGATCCTCTCTAAAAAGAAAGAGACAGTAAGAGATTTTTTTTTTCTCTATTTTGTGATTTTTAAAGATGATATTAAAAATGTCATTTTGACAGGGAAAACCTTTAGAAGAACTTAAGCAAGTACATCCAAACCTATTCAGATTTGGCAGACTTCCCCTTTCCAGGTGTCTACGTAAAGCAGTATATTTACACAGCAAGCTTCGCAATGAGAGCAGCTTAAGCACAGCTCTTTCACCCACCACTGAAATGCAGCCACCATGAGATACGATCAGAAGTGCTGAACAATAATTTTGTTCAGCATTTCAAATTAAAACATTATCATTAAATGTTTACTGTTCTTCCATAATACATATGTAATTAATATTTTCTATGTTAAATTATAATATTATATCCAGCTGAAACTACAAGGGAAATCTATACAAATAGAAATGCTGAGTTTAGCTTAATTCTAACACCCCAATTTGAAAGATGACTGGTCTTCACAGGACATTATCATTTTTCAGTCTGGGGACATCCATTTGTCCTGAAAAGCAAAATTTAGGACAGGAAGTTGCACCTTCACTGTAATTCTTAAAACATGACAATTATCAAGTAAACAATCTTTTTGAATAGTAGGCTGCAAAAATCAGAGTAGGATTTATACAGAAAAGTGAGAAGAGATTTCCTCTCAAATTATTTGCAAGACAGAAACCAGGCACAGCTGAAGAGGCTTTTGCTTCTTTCCCCTCCCACTGTTCCCCCCCTTTATTTTTTTCTTTTTGCCCCATAACATGAAGTGTTTCCCAAAATCACTCAAAACATCTGTCTTCTTTCACTTAAGAAAAAAACTATTAAAAAAAGGAATAAACTGGACATCCTTTAAACATTTTTATATTAATTAGATCCTCTTGTATTCGAAAAGTGCTTCCCCAACGGCCCGAACACTAATCTACGTCCCCACTAAAATGGAGAAGAGGAAAGAAACCAGTTACAGCCCATCTCTTTTATGAAGTGAAAGCTTTCCACTCTGTTATAAGCTCTACAACATAATCTCCAGACTAGTGAGAGAACGCCTTACAAGGCACCTCAAAACTATATTCTAAATTAACCTAACAATATCACCTTCCTATGCAGCATGGTTGAAAGACGCATAAAATCAAATCTTCAGCACTGCACCACAGCACACTGTAAGCACACATACACAAAAAAAAAGGACCTGGTATCCAGAGGTTCTTAAAAATAGTATGAATGCATGGAGAGACATTAAAGTCTACTTGATTTTCAACATCAGCTCTGAAGAATCTTTATACAGTTCATGGAATACTCTTTGCTCTTAGCAACCTACACAGCTGCACCCATCAAATCAACAACTGGCTTCCTTTAAAAATAAATAATGGCTAATACCAAGGAGTCTTCTTCATCTCAATGAAAGAAACATTTCCAATCTGTGGAAAAATTTAGCTGGACATAACTGAGAACTAAGTCCGAAAGGTCACGGGAACTGTCTGTTCTTCAACCTATATTGCTCCCTACTGTTACTATCATACACCAACACAGACACTCAGCTTAGGAGGCTACACAAGCATTCTTTCTTTCTCTTCAATGGTCTATTTTACTAGCACCATATATAGAATACTTAACACACAGATAGAATATCTCAAAGTTCAAGATTCCCAGCGCTACTGCTCGCTCAGTGAGTTATTTCTGCTCACAGCTACCCACCCAGCCATGCTCGGAAGCGCTCATCTGCAGCCTGGACAGCTCGACTCAACAGGCAGAGCCAGCAGAGACTGAATCCATTCACAGTCAGGCGTATTATAACAATACACTGGCAGATTTGACTTTTCTTAGCATGCCAGTCATTGATTTGCAACAGTACAACAGATAGTACACAAACAGCCAGAAGACCCCCAGTATTGATGAATGAACGCTCTTCCCAAACCCTGTATGTACTTCACAAAACAAAAACCTAAAATTTATTCTGTCTTCGGCTTCAAAAAGCTGCCTAAATGAGCAACTCTGGATTAACAGAATGTAAAAGTGATTACACAACCAAATAAACTTACACACTTACTAGAATGGTTACTCAGTTATTTGTGTTTTCTGAGCAATGAAGAGTTCTCATTCTGAAACATTTCACATCTCAAGAAAACATTCTCAAAGTCAATTCAAGATTTTGTCATTACATTTGAAAAAGTTCAAAAAAGTTGCTTTAGAAGAGAACCACAGTTTCTTATATTGGCATGTATCATAAATAGAAATAGCATTTATTTTATTCTTATAAACCAGGGTTCACCATGAAATCACAAGTGTACAGCAAATTTCTGTGAAGTCCCACAAATGCTTGCCAAGTTCTCACTAAAAAACTTACCTTATCACATGGGCAGACCACCTTCCTACACATACAGGGTTACTTTTCCTTATTGGTTCTTAAGCAGCCTAGAAACCCCTGTACCTCATTAAACATGTAACTTAAAAACCTGCTCTGCAGCTGGTGATTACATTAAAAAACCAAAAGCAGTTAACCAGCTGGTAATTGTTATTTACTTAAGAAGGGTTATCTTAAGATGACAGTAGCTTAATAAAGCAATTTAATACAAGCACTTCAAGTAAGCAGGCTGGCACTGCTATGTGATGCAAGCACCTCCAAAATTATAGCAGAGCCCAAAATACTTGTTTTATTTACCATTCAAAGGTAAGATTTTATTCAATTTGTGGGTTTATGTATGACTTTTAACATGCACTTTCTTCAGAGAGAGAAAGGCCAAAACGGACTACCACTTTGCTCCAAGGGCAAAGTTCTATCACACATACACAAATTTCAGAATTGCAATCTCCTTCCCAAGCATCTTGGGCATGCAAGTTTTATTCTCAAGCACACCACTTTCAACAGTAAAATCATCCCAAGTGAAGAAACCTTCGAATTAGTTCAGGTCAATTCTACTAAGCGTTTCAGAAACAAAGAAACAAAGCTCAGACCTTTGAATAACATAGTGAACCAGATTCCATAAAGAATGGAAGATTCAAGCAATGTTCACTTTTTCCCCCATCTTTGCAAACCGCTGTGGTGTTACAGTCTCAAACTTGCTTGCTTCACAGGACTGAAGACCACAAACACAAATTTGGACTTTTCTGTGATCTAAGTTTAAAATCAAGAATAAATACGCCAAGCAGAAGCCACCACATCAATTTTCTTCCCAATCACAGACTGCGAAGGACACTTCCTATAAAAGCAACATGATAGAGACGACTTGGATATCCATTTTAGCACAAGGGAAAGAGACTGCAAAGGACAACAGTAGTACAAACTGCTATTGTACTATTAATAGGTCATCTTCTGACAGCCAGCCCTCAACAGCAGAAGTTTTCAATGCCACATTTCTATTCCTACCAATGTCAAGAAAAACATTAAGCTAAATTAGTCTTGCTTAAAGGCTAGAACACCAACTACATCACAGATACCCAGAAGATTTGTTCACCAGTTCAACATCTGCCAAACTACTATAGCAAAATAAACCAGCAAATTGTCAAACTATAGCCATATTAAGGCCACATTACTACACCCTGGCCCCAGTGACAGAGTATGTCAGAGTATGGTGTGCAAACAGCATGTTAAACTATGGCTTTAACCAACACATGAAATTATGCAAAACTGATATGTAGGGTCATTTTCGGAAGATGAGAAAGTTGTCAACTCAGACTTTGAATATGCATTTCAGAGAAACTTAAATATACATATACAAATATTTTTATACCGTAAATTGAAGATGCATATCAACTGAAATACAGAAATACTAAGTAAATCTGTAAGTAAATATAGTTGTATATACTCTGACTCTTCAACAGTTCAAATAAACAACCAATTATACAAGGAGAAATAAAAAGCACTAGCTCAGCAAATTAATCTCGTAGCTCCTTGCTTTAGCAGTCAGTTAACTCAGAATCCCTTGATACTGGTACTGAATTTATGTAGCTGGATTCAAGATTCCAACCCCCTCCGCTCCCCATAACAGATTACTATAAAGCTTCATGCTATCACAAGTTATATTAAGTACCTATGTAACTGCAGGAAGTTGTTACTCCTACCATCCTTCCAGGCTGATCAAAAAACACTATTTATGTAAGTCTTTATCAGCTATTTTCCTCAGACCTTACTACATCCACCACCACCACCGCCCTCTAAAAAAAAAAAAAAAAACACCACAAAACCAAAAAAAACCTCAAACTTTTAAAATTTGGCTTGAGAGTTATCAAAGAGGTTGTCTTTCAAGCGGAGTATTTTTGACAACTGTNTACAGTTGCACGTAACAGGACAACCATTACCAGACTTAGAAGTGTGTGTACATGCAAGCCTCACTACAGGAACAGAGCTGATACTACTAGAAAGAGTAAACAAATAAACTGCACTTCAAGAAGTCAACAGCATCAGCTAAAATAATTTCTTGAAGTCCCATTAGAAAATGTACGAAGAATACAACAGATACTGAAGAATACTGTTTTGGTAAATCCTCTGATTTGCAGCATACAATATGCTGATGCTCCACACCTCTCCAAGAACAGGATGCTTTTCTTCCTGCCACCTCCCTCCCCTCACCTCCTCCATGTCAAAGAGTGAAGGGGAACTTCAGCTGCACTTCACCACAGCCATTCTCAGCCTACTGGCAGGCATTTCCCAAAGGTATGACAAGCCAGCAGACAGATCTCATGATTTAGAGAATCCTAACAGCACTGTATAAAAACCACAAAACTTCATTTCTAACAATACCCAGGAACAATTTAAAAGCAAAAGCCAGAAACCTAGCAGTACCAGAGACAAGCAAAGGCATCTGAGAACACAAACATTCCTCTCCAAGGCACACATGGGCAAATGCACTGCTTCAACATCCAACAGCTGAATTAACTTTGGAGACTGGATGTTGGAAACAGCAAGGCAACATACTTGAAATCCCCAGACATGGCGCTTTCAATTTTTTTTTTCATTTTACGTGTGACGGATCAGAATTTAATGAATTTGATTAATTTAAATGTACCCTATTTTAAGGAGATATATTTCTAATGCTGCATAAATACATGCTCAGATACTCTTGGCGAAGAGGAAATACCTGACCTGCATTATGCCCTGACTATATACACTACTATCAATCATGTGCACCCAACTACCTAATGAACAGAATGCTACACCTCTCATGTGTACAGGATGACAGAATACTCATCCAGAACAGGACAAGCCAAGTCTATACACACAACCCCAAAGGAACTCACTGCAGGTTCGTAGGTACTTTACAAAGCTTGCAACTTCAACTACACACATCAGAACCTTACATATATGGAGTACATCTGCTACTATTCTTTTTATTAAGAAAGACCACGCTAAAGTACAGTAGCGAGAAATTTTAGCAAATAAGGCCAAGAACTCCTAGAGTGCTTAAGAACCCAGTTACACCACTTGGCTTTAAATTCTGCATGAAGTAGTGGGATAAAATAAGTCCACCTTTCCATACTTGATCCGCTATATTCTCTTTCCCCTTTCTTCTATTTTTTTCATGCTGTCCCCAGGCAATCATATATTGCTTACATCTCCTAACAACTAACTGAAAAAATGACTGTACAAATATTTAACTAATTTTCTCCCCCATCTCTCCTTGCATTTTTTTCTTGTAACTATAAACCCAGCATAAGTCACAAAATTTGCAGAAATTGAGCATGTGCAATCAAGGGAATCTGAAAAGTCTTTAAAACTGAAAGGGGACAAGCCTCAATTCCTCTGAAAAGCCCCCAGGTTCTCAATCAAAACACAATGTGAAGAAGAGACAAAGTTCCCAAAGTATCTGAAGATCAAGATGGACTATAGTGAACCAGAAAACTGAGGAGTTAAGAGCCAGATCTTCACTTAAACTATGCCACCCAGCCTCAATTTCAAAACTTCAAATTTTAAACTGTAATGAAAGACTTCAGGTACAAGTCTAGTCCAAAATCAGACAACACTTCAAACATCCAGGATGAAGTACAAAACAGAGCAATTACACCCATACTTCACACCTACTATTCCGCTTTCATCAGCGAAGACAAGGTTACTCTGAAGCAGCTGTACATAACTGGTAACTAGAATAGGTGAGAATTAACTCGCAAGAGACACCCTTTGGATGTGTTCTTGGCTTTTTGGTTAGCGAATGACAGCATCTAGAAGTACAGAGTTAGTCCTTCTGTAGATGTTTCTATATCTCTAGAAAGACACATGAGAAAGGTATTCTCTACTTCAACGTCTGCTATAATGCAATATTAAATGTGAAGTACTAGTGTTACTCTAAAGCCTTTAACAAGGTACTCACCTTAGGCATTTGTAGAAAAAACAATTTTATGAAAAAATAGATGTGCAGCTTAAAAAAAAGACACAGATCACATACGTCTAAATCAAACATCCATTCCCTTAACAGCTTGTGAAACCATCTCATCAAAACCAACACCACCAAAAGCAACTGGCCTATCCAACACCGCCACCAAAAGCAACGGCTCTGCCTTCTCCCTGGCCCCAGCAGCTTGTTCCTATTGCCCTCCCCAACTTGCTACTGCTATAAGCATTTATGCAACCATGACAGATTGGTTCCAAAGCACTAAAAAGATGTTAACTCATGACTTTGCCAGCCTAGCTTCAACCTGGTTCAGTTCCCAAGACAGGTTTGTGAAGTGGTTACCCAAACATTTGTGCCTGAAGTGTCACAGCTGCAGGAAAAATTGGAATGTGGTTTGTGAAAACAGACCCCAGAGCTCCAAGAAATGGGAAACGTATTGTCATGCTAACATTGGTTGTGTTCTTCAGGCTGTGTGAATGATCACATTTCTCTTCCTGCAGCTCCCTCAGCTAGACACAAGTCTAGCTGTTCTCTTACAAGGGAAAAATAGGTAATTTCCAATTAGCAATAGACAACAAAATTTTCCTGCAAGCTTCCACAACATCAATTGTCAGTATTCTTTTCTCTCCATTTTCAGTTCGCCTTACTATTCAACAGCGCCCAACCACTCTGCTATCCTAAGGAAAAAAAAAAGTTACAAAGAAAAAAGAATAGTAGACTGTCCTGAGAATAAATATGAAAGTCATCTTCAACACAGTCAATTTTAATACCTTTTAAAGGCAGAGCAGGTGTCTTTCATTGTAACATTTGTTTTTGTCATTGAGGACACACTCTACATACCTCTGCTGAAGACTGCACAGCACAAATAAATGATAACAGCTTTAAATAAATCTGAAAATATTTTAAGAACTTGATACTAGCCTTGCCCACATGCAGTTCCCAAAGCTTAAAAGCCTTTTTTAATTCAAAGGCAATTCCCAAGCTACACTTGTTAACTTCTACAACTACTCATTTATGAATGGGTTTAAAACATAGCTAACAAGCTCTCTTCTCCGCTTAAGAGAGAAACCAGCCAGATAATATAATTCTTATTTGTATCAACATCACTGACAATGATTTCTTAAAATAAATCAAGATTTCCAAAGAGAAGGGTCACAGTCCTTTTCTCCAAGTATAATCAAGTATAACACGCTATATAGCTGATCAGCATATGTACAGTAGGCACAAAAATCTCAAGAAAGCATAAGGTCAAACAAATACCCTGGATACGTTGATCACATGCATGGACAGGTAAATCCTTGTCTGCTTCTAATGGCTGTCCAATCACGATAAAAGCAGAGCTAAAAGAGCATTAAACCTGCTGATGCAAGTCCTTGGACTCAAAAGCTGCTCTCTACCCATTCCCAAGGTACCCCAAAGGACAGATGACAGACAAGGAAAAGCAACATGAATGTTCCCTATTACATATACCAACTAACAGGTAAAATATCCCTCAGTATTAGTTCATTAACAGCAATGAACAGCTACCAGAGAAAAAAACAGACAAGTGTTGCACAATGCTTTCTAGAAAATATTACTAAAGCCAACATTAAACTGCTTATGCAAGCTATGTCTGTGTATTGGCAAGAAATTCCATTTTCTGTTCTTCCTAGTGTCCTGTGATAGTACAGAAGCTCGACAGCCCACATGATCCCTCCCATATTTAATAGTTTTCTTCAGAAAACTATCACCTTTTTTTACTTTATTCTCTATATTCCTGGGTACAAATAGACTGTTTCCTTTTTAAATGCAGAAAACAAGTCGATTTTCAAATGGCAAAGAGCACACCTTTACATACTTGCTTGCATTTCCCTGCATTTAACTTAATCACTCTTTGGCACACCCACCTTGCTTTCTTTCTTGTATTATACTCACAACTTAACTTCTGCAATCAACAGAAAGAAGTTCTTTCTGAAATGTCTTCCTTTCACTAGCTGGCTAGTATCTGAAAACATGGTTCTAAAACTGCGCTATACACAAGGTGTTTCAGGAATGCTCAAATGCCTGTAAGATTCTAAGTCACTCATATTAAGAATGAAACTGATGCTGAATCCACTTACTTCTAAATGAAGAATGTCAGAATTTGATGTTCAAATAACACATGGTCTACCTGAAATTGCTTCTTCATCTGAAATGACTGAGGGCAATTTAAAAATTGGTTTGCCCCAAAGCTATTCAAATGGTGCAGTTTATTTCTGAAATACTTGAATTAAACTGTCAAATACATTACTACAGTTTTAGACAGTTAACACCATCCTCCAGATAACAGGGAAACAACTGTACCAGTCAGTATTTCTGATTGGGATTAGCTTCCACAGAAGTACTTCGATAACTGTACTTTTGACTGTGAGAGTGATTTCCCTGCAATAGGGCACTAACACATGCAGCCACAATCCATACAACTGACTTCAAACAACTCCAAGAAGCGAGCTTGCTCAGAAGTGTAACACAGGTTCACCTGAACAGTAGCTGCCATTACCTATGGGCTAATTGCATCACATGAGAGCTACTCCAATCCTGCAGAACCAATACTGAACCTGAGGCGGAGAACTTACCACACAAAACCTGGCTTACCAAGCAGTTAACACAAACCAGGTTCAGGTGAAAAAGCAGCTATGTAGTACAATTATAAATTCCCTGGGTAAGTGTAGGAACTGTATTCATTAGAAAACTTGTGTGCATACCCCTGAAATAGGATTAGGATTTCCTGCATGCATTAACAATTTAAAGTTCTCTTGTCCCATAGATCTTTACATTCTCAATCTGCTTTTCTGAAGTACTGATCCAATTCTTGCAAAAAAAAAAAACTGAATACAAAAGTGAAATAAGTAATAAATTAAGAACTGGGAAGCTCCTTCCTTGTTATAACAAGTACAATAAATTCACAATTGAGAAAGAGAAAAGCAAAGCAAAGCAAATTCTTGCTTCTTATCTACATAAATTCTAGCTCCCATGTTCTTCTGTGCTGATACAGATAGCCACTCTTTTTTTAGTTTCAGTGTTAACTGTTTTGAAAGGGAAGAGGGGAGAAGAAAACGTGCCTTTTACCACCACAACATGTGGGCAAGTGTTGTTTTGAAAAAAATCTGCAAAATAAAGTTTTAAAATAGGAATCTGACAACACTACATTAATTTAGAACTCCTGTTTACAGTTCAGTGCCTAGAAAAGTCTTTTGTGTAGAGCCTCCAATTTATCTCTGGGGATTTATGGTTAATAAAGCATATACTGCTGACTAAATATCAGCTGACAATGACTAGTTAAAGTCTTACAATCTGCAATTAATGATGTTCAAAGTAGCTCATTTTGTATCAGCAGTTTACCCCCTTATTTGCTAAGTGTACATCCTACCTTCACACCAACTGCAACATCAGTGACAATGCTGTAAGAAAAAAAAAGAAACAAGTCAGTCAATTTGTCCTCATAGAACCAGGTTGGGTTCTTGTTTGTTCTTTGTTGCTGTTGGGTTTGTGGGTGTTTTTTTTTTTTTTTTTTTCCCAAAATCAGAATAATTAGGAATCAAAACAACTAACAACTTCCCCAATCCAAACAATGGGTCCAAAGAACATAACACAACTGAAGGGAAACAGATACATACAAAAACTCCCCAAGCATACAGGCTTCTACAGAGAAGTCAAAAGTTTCAAGCAAACATTACTCTAATGCAACACTACCAGGAAACATGCTTAGAATATACAGGTTTCTGGACTACATGAGATCACAGGGTGAAAATAAAAAGATCTTGGGAATAACTACACAACTTTTCTCAGATACCCCTGTTAACGAGGTATCCTGTTCAAACGAGAGATCTCCTTAGAGCAGAAAGCAATAAACACATTTTTCAAGATGAACTTGGAAAAAGAACACATTAGCTAGTATCAAAATTTAATCACCAGGTATCATTTATGTGCAACTCTGCAACAGGTATGGCAAGGTTTTTCTTAGAAGTTGTTGCACTGTCATTTACACTGTGTAGCAAAACTCCAAAGGTAGCATAAAACAGCACCAAAAAAAAAAAAAATGAAAGCATTCCACAGTGTAGTACTCATCAGTCCCAAGACTTCTACGGGATTTGTAACTCCCAACTCCACAACCAGAACTGACCATAATAAGCCTTTAGAACTCTCACACTTGAAAGGTTATATATACTTGAAGCATACCAAAGGGATTGCTTCTTTGTTTGAATCAGAATAAACAACTTAGTTGGGAACCTGGAAGCAGGAAGGTGCTGCATTTACACTAACGAAGGCTACAGCCAGCAGCCTCCCCCTCCTTGCAGGTCCAACAGAAAGCAGCAGGCCCTGTGCCTGGCGGCTGCCCACTCGCGCTGCCGGCCAGCACCGCAGGCCCTCGCTGCCTCTCGACTCCTTCAAAGCTTTCCCTTCTTTGGCTTCTACAGCTTGTCTCCAGCGTACACAAAGGCATCTTTCTACCTGGGGCGGGGAGGAAGCCAGAAGGCCATTAGGCGGTTTCTGAAAACAAAAGAGCCCGACATCTGGCTCCCGCTGGTATCGCTCCTCCTCTCCAGCCAGCTCCAAAACAAACCGGAGTCCCACACGGGGCGCGTCTCCTCGCCCCGCGCCCGGGGGAGGGAGAGGGAGGGCAGGGGTGGGCGAGAAGGCGAGGGCGAGAGGCTCCCGAGGGGGAGCAGGGGGGCAGCCCCCGCTCCCTCCCCGCCGCGGGACCCGACGCCTCGGGCGCTGCACTAAGGGGGCGGGCTCGCGCGGCCCGAAGCCCTCGGCAATTTAAAGCGGAGACCCTTCCCAGGGGCCCGCGACACAAGGAAGCTGAGCTCCCCCCCCTCCCCACCCCCTGCCGGGCCCCACGTTCCGGCCGTCCCGCGGTGGGGA
>VXAV01000127.1:498900-636820 GCA_013399715.1 Alectura lathami
CAGGTTCACTCCCGGGAGGAGGCCCACCCCGGAGGCTGCTCCGTCTCTCGGCGGACTGTGCCGTCCGGTCCGCAGCCGCCCGCTGTAGTTGCGCGGAGAGACTCGAAGGAGCTGCCGTCAGCTCTTCTGGAGCCGGGGGTCTGTCCCGTCTCGTCACTGAAAATGCGAGGGCCGGGCCCTGCCCTGCCTTGCCGGGGGGCCCGTCCTCGTGTAAGGAGACAGCCTGTGGTTCACTTTATAGCGGACAGCTAAAATTATTTCAAAAAAAAAAAAAAAATAAGGATGAATGTGAAAATCAACTATTGCAAAGTTGGGCTGTCTCTTTACAGAAGTTGGTGTAGCAGTGGTTGTAAACTACAGTATCAGAGCACAAGCTGCATCGACATTAGGAAGTCTGCTTTTCCCCACTTTTTTGCTAGGTCTTAGTATTTCACACATCTTGCAATGCATCTAGAAAGGGGTATTCACAGGACAATCCTAGATTACATTCAAACAAAATTCAAGTTTTTGTGCCTATGACAGAAAATTTGGAAATGACCTTAGCGTGCCTAAAAGATCCCAAGCACAGAAGGATATTCAAAAGTACTCAATATGTCTGTGTATTTTCTATATACGGGTCTGGCAATGCTGGCCTTAAAAATGCCTGCTAGGAGGTGGCCCGATATTTGATTGTACTGTAATTTTTTCAGGTTAGTATAACCCTTTGCAGTCCGTCACTGAAACTGTTGCAATAAAGCCTGATAATTTAAGAGGCAAAAAATGTCTCCATAACTAGAAAACCAGCATCTTCACGGTGCTGCACTGCCCCATCTCCGTCTCCTCTGAGTGACCCCGTGGCTAGCACAGCAGCTAACTTAACAGTTAAGAGTACATCGAAATTCTTATTCTCATCCATGAGGTTTTTTGTCCTGTTAAGGAAGACACTTGGGTTCTCTGCAGCAATCAATTATTAATAATTCTCATTCTTGTAAAACCCCTCTTAAACATTTCACTTGCTGTCTTTACTTATTTTGCTTGCTTTTATGTTGGCAGACATTCCGATCCTTGTACATATGAACAATTAATATGAAGTGTGTCTGTGTTTCTGTCTGATTTACCCGTCTCACTGCCTATTTTGCTTACCTCTGCCTTTATAGTAATGTCATCTTAAACCCCATGTTTCTCATCTCTTTTATAATATTCCATTTTCTCTTTTTTTTTTTTTTTTTTTTTTTTTTTCATGACACCTACCAGAATCCATTTGATTAAACAAACTAATATTCAGTTTATCCTGAGTGAAGCGCTTGTCCATACAAGGGAGATCAAGGAGAAGGCAATGAATGTTTACGGAAGAAAAGACACTGGAACTGAGTTTGCAAATCTGTGTGAAACAGTTACACAGAGAAAAAAAAAAAAAAAAAAAAAAAAGATGGAAGAGGTATGAATATCTATGTGAATTGATAGAGCAAAACTCTAGTTAGAGCATTTAATCGTAGAAGGAAAAAATGTATATATCATCAAGAAGCATGTTACAAAATGCATCCTTTTGTTCGTTTGCTTACTCAGTATGGTATTGACTTTCCGCTTCATGTAGCTTTGCCTTTTATACTATAGAATTATTTTTAGTGTGCTTTTGGATGTCTTTGTAAAATGTCTAGCATATTTTGAACACTGTGATAGTATCAACAATAACTTGTTCATCTGTTTCCTCCGTTCCGTAGTATGTCTTTGCTTTGTCTTTCTCATATTCTAGAAGGTCAGAAAAAAATGCTGCACCTCGTTTTCCTTAGGCTCTGTTAACTTAGTGCTGGAGTCTAGTACCAAGTGTTTCAGAAGAAGGCTAACATGTCCAGTAGCAGGCAACAATTCAGTAAACCACCTCTATCAAAACCCTCCACGTTTGGTGGTTATATTTTAAATCTGAAACTTAAGCATGGGTATTATTACTAGTTATACAAAAGTCTAGTACTTTTCAGATCCCATTAATCTCACTGATGCAATAATATTTCGATTTCCAAAATAATTTCCTTTGATCACCATTTCATCTAGATGTTTCACTTTCATTGATTGTTTCTTTTTTATTGCAAGAACAGCTAATAATTAATAGTCTCTATAGTCCAGCAGCAGTACAGTAGTTAGTGGTGAGCACTTGTAGAAAGGCTGTAGGAATTAGGATCACACAGAGATACTTTCTCCAGTAGCTTGTCACAGATTCAGTTCTGAGTTCAGAGTTGCTGAGAAAAAAAATATAACGGATATTTGCAGAGGATTATCTTTTACAAGAGTTTGTCTGAACGCTTCTTGGCATTCACAACATTCTAGGGCAACAAGTTACATAACTTAATTAATCATTGTGTAGAACATATTTCGTGTTGGTTGTTTCAAGTTTGCTGCCTGATGATTTCCTTCAAGATCCATTAGTTGTTTTCTTAACAAAATAGCTGGACAATTTTCCCTCTTCCCCTAACCATACCTTTCATGAATGCATTACCATCTTCAGTTTTATTTCAAGAGTCTTTGTAAATTTAATTTCTCCTCTATTGGAAGTCATTCCATATTTTCAGTAATTTTTCTTGCCTTTCCTAATTCTATTCTAGAAGATCATGATGGTCCTCATTATTCAAGTTACAAACCAAATGCCTTTATGTAGATGAATAATATTTTTTTTTTCTGTTTTATTTCCATTTTGTATTCTTTTTCTGACAAAGCCAGCCTGATTTGCACATTTGAGTGCTGCTAAACCATGAGCTGATATTTTCACAGAACTCAAGTGCTCTTTCCTGTGTGGTAGTCATTCATTTAGATTCCAGCATTTTGCGTGTATAATTTGGCTTGTTTTCTCCCTTGCATATTACTTCCATTTTTCACAACAGAGTTTAACTTGCCATTTTATCATTCAGTCACAGAGTATCATGAGAGCTTTCCACAATTCTTCACAGTCAGCTTTTGTTTTTTATTACCATGAATAATTCAGCATCATCAGCAAACTTGGTCGCCTCGATAATCACTCTTTTTTCCAGATCATTTAAGAATATGCTGAACAGCACAGGTCCCTGTGGTACACTACCAGTGACCTCCCTCTACTGTAAAAATAGATTATTTTTTCTTGTGCTTTCATATAATCTCTTGTGATAATCTAGTATTAAAAACTAATAAGTTATTCATATATTAATGAAGGTACCTGCTAATCCTGTATCACCTTAGTCTCAAGAGATGTGGACAGAGAACTTGAAGAAATTCTTTTTTTGAAACTGTATCATGTTGTTTCAATCAATCCTAAAACATACAGTTACTGACTCCTGTGAAGAATGTTATATTTTTTGCTGTTAGATACACTTGTACAGTAACAACTCTTCATTTGTCTGTATGACCAGACTAGATACCTCCTTCGTCTCTTCATTTTCCTCGTATTAACAGTGAATGGTGTTGCTTAGTACAACTGTTCCTATGGATATTATAGGAAAGGTTGATCATTCAGTTTACCAGTCTTTGTTATATTAAACCACATTATTCTATCTTAAATCAGTTCTTATCAACTTCATAAATTCCCTAGATGCCTTTGAGCAAAGTCCCAACATTTATTAGTAGTTATTCATCTTTTTGTGCTCCTGCAAACAACATCCTTAATCAACATTTCTTCCCAGCAGCCTGTTTGATTTACTTTGCTTTACTGAACTAAGTTTTGAAGCTGCTTGAGTGATTCTTACAAGCACAGCACCCTAAATAAAAGTCTCTTTTTCAAGTTTAGGTCAGAACTTGTCTGGCTGGTCCAAGCTCCACGGGGTGTTTTCTAGCATCTCTGCTAGAAGACAGTTTATTTTGGGAGGGCTTGGAGTGTTACTGCTCTCTACTGTCTTAAATACCAAAACACGACATAGCTCATACTGCACTTTACTAAACATTCATATAGAAGATCAATTTTTGGCAAGTAGATTATTGTGTGCCTGCCCACCTTTCTCTCTTGTTTGCAATGTATCCACCTGGAAATTTATTTTCCAGAGCAAATACACTTTTTTACACCACAGTTATTAAACATATGTACGTTTACCTTAATCGAGGCTGGAGATCAGTTCTCGATTTTGTTACAAACACATAGTGATTGGGTATATCTTCCATACTCTAAGGTTGGCTTGTTCTTTTCCTCAGCTGGTTGGTAGCAATGCAAGGAGCCTGTTGAGGGAGGGTCAGGGCTGCAGCTCTCTTCCTAGAGCTTCGTTTTGTCATGGAAACAGGTGAAATGAATAGTTTCCTTCTGAAAGCAAACACATGTCTGTGAGGTTTTAAGGCAAAGGGTAGGAAGTTCTCAGCTTCTTGACCTAATAAGATGTATGAGTCCCTGTTATTGCAGATAGATGTCTGAAGGCTGGCTTGGCACTCTACAAGACCCAGCTGAAATATCCCAATGCCAAAACAATGATTGCTTTCCAAGTATGTTAACAAAGTTATTTGTTTGTGAGAACCTAGGGTCCACCTGACTGTATGGATAGTATGGCTGACCAGCACTGAGGAGGATGGCTCCCTTCAAGATGTGTGCCAGCCTCAATCTTTACTCCTGTAGACAGGAGCGAGCTCACACCAGATGTTTAAGCCACAGCCTGAATAAATAATTCCATACTTGAAAAGTAAGCCACAATCAGTTAGTAGTTTGTATCACAGAACCAGGCTTTGAAGTAAGCTAAATGGGCTGCTTAGATGTATTTTGACTCATTGTCCACCTAACTCATAGGCCAACGTCGGACAGAAGATTTTATGTAATGTTTGCAGAGACTCCAGGCCTGTACAAGGTCTGAGATCACCTAGATTTGCAAACGTGGTAAATACGATTGGTGAAAAGGTGGCAAAAACAAATGAAGAAAACATATTTAAAAAAAAATAAATGAATAAGTGTTCAACATCAAAAATTAAAATAACCTAAATCCCCAGTAATGTAGTAAATTAAACCAATGTTCTCAAACAAAGAAAGCTAGCTCGCAGCAATTTCAAAGAATGGTCTTTGTGTGGTTGGACTGAAATAGGACTTTTGCTATTGATTTCAGGAATCCACAGCTTGAACTCTGAACTCTAACAATTTCAAAGGAGTAAAAAGTGCCACACAATAATTTTTAAAAGGTCGTGTAAGTGACAGCTGAGCTCACTTTTCCACTTTACTCTTTGATGATAGAAAATGGGATTATTTTTGTAGAATTTTTTCAAAACTGTGCTCTCACAACATTCCACCTTACACAAGTTCTTCCAAACCCTTTAGCATCTTACATAGGAACAATATTTAGATTCCTGGGCTTAATTAATAGGGATTATTTTATGGACTCCTGCAAGAATGTGTAAATAATCAAAAGGAATATCATAGAGAGAAAATATTTTCAAATGGATACTGTGCAGGCTGGTGAAAGGGAAATACTTTAAGAAAAATATCTTCAAAGAGGAAGATCCAGAAATGTGACTGTTTTTAAACATGAAAGTCTTAAAAGCAGGCATCTCTACCTGTGAGGAAATGCTCAAGAGGCATTCCTCCAGAGTTAGAATCACTGAACATGAAATCTTTTAGCCTATATGAAAACTTTGAAAGCAATAACCCATTCCTAAAATTGAAGGCAATATTTCCTTGACAGAATTTGGGATGTTCTTAAAGGGAGAAATGACTACATCATTGTTAACTACAGAGGTGGTCAACCCCTACTTCTCTCACAGAAAGGAATAAAGATTTTTAAAAACCGTTTAACATAATGACAAAGATACGAAACAATATTATCCCAACATTTTAAGCAAAAGTATTGGTGGCACTGTACTCTTTCATCACTGAACAGGTAGTTTCATACCAACTGCAGACTTGAAAACAGCTTCTTAAAAATGGCAGCAAGGAAACCCACGGAGTGGAGCCCACAGGAAATTTTTGTGTGAATTGTATTCATAGGCTTTAACACAGAATTCTTAAAAGTAAGACTTTTCACAGAAAAAAAAAAAAATGCAAATTTTCAGTACATTTTCCAGTTGAGAATAGGATGGTTTTAGAATCTTCACTGTTTTTCCATGAAGTCAATTCATTTCCATTTCTTTTCTAGATACAGCATTCCATGAAATCATTTCTGGTTGAAAGCTTTACAGGGAAGTGGGGTAGAAGCATGAATGTTAAAACAAGGCAAGTTAAATAACCTTGATAAAGGTTAGAAAGTAAACAATAAAAAGACAGAATATATTCCTTAGAATCATAGAAGATGCCAAGTTGGAAGAGATCCAAAAGGACCATTGAGTCCAAGTCCTGATTCCACACAGCACCACCCAAAATCCAAACCCTGTGTCTGAGAGCGGTGTCCGACTGCTCCTTGAACTCTGGCAGTTTGGGGCCGTGCCCACTGCCCTGGGGAGCCTGTTCCATGCCCACCACCCTCTGGTGCAGAACCTTTTCCTGACAACCAGCCTGACCCTCCCCTGACGCAGCTCCATGCCATTCCCTCGGGTCCTGTCGCTGTCCCCAGGGAGCAGAGATCAGGGCCTGCCCCTCCGCTCCCCTGGGAGGGAGCTGTAGGCCGCCATGGGGCCTCCCCTCAGCCTCCTCTGCTCTGGGCCCAACAAACCAAGGGACCTCATCTGCTCCTCACATGCCTTGCCCTCCAGATCCTTCACCATCTTTGTAGCCCTCCTTTGGATGCTCTCTAATAGATTTATGTCCTTCTTACATCATGGCACCCAAAACTGCACCCAGTGCTCGAAGTGAGGCCACACCTGTGCAGAGTAGAGCAGGACACTCTGTGTCACACTGAAACGTGAGGGCCGTTAAGGTTACTGCTGTCAAAGCATTTCTTTGAGCAAATCCAGGAAATGACTCTACAGTGTCACTCAAAGGGTCTGACTGCTGTGGCACTCGCTATTGGAGTATGAGTGAGTTGCAGCTGACCCACAGCCAAAGGCAAGCCAAAAGGATTTTCTGGGCAAGACACAGGAGTCCATAGCAGCCTGAAGAGACACAAACTTTTGTTTGAATTTAGAAATTCAGAAATAAGAAGATAAAATACATATTGAACCACCTGACTGGTCATTTTCCCTCTTACCTATGACGTTCTTGGCAGCAGCACCCTGGTCACATATTGTTCCTGGCCATGCAGACCTGAAATGTTGCCAATTACCTTCGTACAATCAAGAATACAGTAGATATTGAATATCAGAATGTTTACCCAACTCCTCTTTAGTCTCTTCTCATGCTATCCTCACACTCTGCTCTCTTCAGTATTTGTGTAAAATACTGAATAAATAATGTAAAATAAATACCCTTAACAAAATGAAGCTGAGGTGATGCACTGTGACACTGGTTTTTAATTGCTTTGCTCTACGCATTCTTCCCACTCCCTTTATTTGCCTAGCAGCAGTTTAACTGGCATAACTTAAACATCTTTCTGTACAGTATCTGGATAACATTATTCTTTCGGATCTACTCATCTGAAATACTTTTTAGCATATCAATTTCGCAGAACTGTGATTTCTGTAGTGTTAGTGGGAGGTTTGAGACATATACATAGGCAAATCTGACCCAGTAATTTTCCTTGCTAAGTCTAACTCTCCTTGTCTTTGAAGTTTGGAAATAATAGAAAACTCCAAATGTTTCTGAGGGCACAAATATTCCTCTCTAGCCTAAATGGTATTTTCTAGTTGAAATTTGTAATTTGCTCTTTCAACCACCCAAAGCAGATGCTGTTTTCTTTCTTATGTAACATAAACACTCTTAGAAATGTTATGTGGTAAAAGCTGTATCAACTGCTTCTGAGAATCAGAAAACAGGTGCTGGATAGAAGAGCAACAAGTTAGAAATGTAAGTCTGAAATAATCCTGTTAAGTTCATTACATTTCCAGAATGGGTATCATTTTAAAAAATAAAATAAAATAAAAACCTTAAAGTTAGCCATTGCAAAAACTAATGTACTTTATAATTTTGAGAGTAATCTTCTGTGTAGTCTGCTGTCATTTAGGACTGCTGATGTAGCTAGAGAACAAGAGCAGCCTGTCACACTGCATTATTAACTGCCTGCTGGCAAACCTCAGAGAATTTCTGCCCACTTGTGACTTAATATCTCATTAACTTTTTGCAATATCAGAATCCAACAAAGATGTCTGCATTTTGTGAATAAACATCACCTATCATCTCAACTTCCTTTGTGAACAGCAGCAACTTTTAACGAATACCATCAGCAATATGAAATATAGTCCAGTGTATTCAAGACTTAGATTGTAGCAATCTTTTTTACGGCACATTCACATGTCTATAGCATTTACTTATCTTTTGTTCATATATCAGTCCAATATAAAGCTTGCTGTCTAGTATGGTGATATAGTGGATGTAAAAAAATGATATTAAAAGAGTAAAACTGATCATCTACAGACATTATAGACACAGAGTGTCTGAAGCAGAAGTCACTGTCTTGTGATAAGCAATGAAAACACTAGATTGCTGTGCTCTTAATGCAGATTTTCAGAGGGACTGAAGGTAGTTATATTCCTCCTGCTTTTACACAGGGGCAGGCAGAGTTAAGCCCTGGCTTTGGACCATGTGAGCTCGCTGGCTGGGGGAGAAGGAATAAAGGCTGCTGACATCACATGGGGATAAGCAGTATATTCGGAGGCATGAGGTATCTCAGAGCTCCAACTCAAACTGAGGCAATGCAGCTCCCTCCTATTAGAGACACGCACTGCTGAAAAAAACAGGGCTCTACACAAACACAGTCCTGAGAGCTGTAGACACTCTATTTACATATCTCTAGACCTCTTTATTGGCTTGTTGGCTCTGGTATTGTTTTTTCTTTTTTTTTTTTCTTTTTTTTTTTTTCCAGAAACCATTTGCCTTGCACCAGTTTTTGTTGTTAGCTGTATTTACATCTCAAAATGTTGCTGAGATCATACCAGACTTAAAGCTTAAAGATCACCAGATGTAAACCTTAAATCTCTGGCTTTTGATAGTCTAACAATGCTAAAGGCATATTCTTAGTGCTAGAGAAACAGCAGACTTACATGCTCAGTTGGAAAGGACAGATTTTAGTATACAGCATGTTCTTGTTTAGACACCTCATATTTTCATTACTAGCAAATAATAGAGTAAAAGGCCATCATAGTATCCAGCTCCTCAGCTTATTTCTTACTCGTAGCATGCTTCCTCACACTGCCACTTCTAGAATTAGATATGACACCTTGTGCAGTCCCCTATTAAGACCATACACGGTTGGACAATACACTAATAGTGCAGCTCGACAGTAGCAAAAATATAAAGCCAACAACAATTCCAGAAGTAATATCCATACTCCTCTACATTCTCCCCTTTCAGCCATTTTCACTCTAATTTTCTTGTAAGGACACATGTAAAACAAAGCAGGCCTGGGTTTACCAGAATTATCAAGTTAATAGCATTCATATCTTAGGAGGGCTTGTTTTTCTTGAAGCAAATTAGTCTGAGCATTAGCTAAAGTTAAGGTGCTCAGACAAGTACAGTGACAGCTTGACTGGAACAGTCTATTCTGGAGAGGTCTGCAACAAGTTGTGAAGATTTAATAATATGTTGCACATAGATGTTACAAACACCTTTCATCCAAAGATCACAAATGCTGTACCAGTAAAAATTAAGTCTCATAAGTCTTTTGTAAAACCCATTATAATAATCATTATATGTTTTTATTGTTTATTGTTGATTCTTTGGTAACAGGACAATCATGCCTTTTAATTTCATATCTCCATCAATAAAACACTCCATAAAGAAATTAATTTAAATGCATGTTTTATGGGACTTTAGAAAGTTGTATTTTAAATTCTCAAATATTCAAGAATGCCTAGATTCTGATTGGCTGCAGGCTCCTTCCTCTGTGATGGTGTTATACTGTATATTCTCAGTTTTCAGTGAAAAATATAATGATCCCAACTGTTATGGTCAGAAAGATCATTTTTAAATCATGAGGTACAGACAGCCTGAC
Organism: Alectura lathami; assembly: GCA_013399715.1. Classification (NCBI taxonomy): domain Eukaryota; kingdom Metazoa; phylum Chordata; class Aves; order Galliformes; family Megapodiidae; genus Alectura; species Alectura lathami. The sequence goes on from VXAV01000127.1 coordinate 508,824, forward strand.
ACATTAGCTGTCTGAGAAGCGTGAGCTCCCTTACTAAACTCAAGCTGAAAAGTCAGCTTAAGTGTAGAAGTAACAAGATTTTTTAAACATAGTGACTGCCTGAGTATCTGTAAAAGACAGGATAGGGAGCCTACCACTCCAAACCTATTAAAATGGTTGATTACTATCATACACATACTATTGTACACAGTGTCTATCGAGAGCTAATAATAAGCCACAAGCATTAATCCCAGTTATAGGCGTGTATGAAGTATGATACTTTTATAGATTCAGTGCAGATTTGAACATAGTCTTACCGAAAAAACTATTTCATTTCTTAATGGTCAATGTATTTTAAGTAGTCACATTAAATAGAAGGGATTTTTGCAGCAAGTCTACCAAAAGGAAAAAAGCACCTCCAAAAATGTAGGGACACTGAATCAGCCAGAAGGAGAACTTTGAAGTTGCATCCTAAATCAGCTAAGAGTCAATAACACATGAGGCAAAGTAGAGGGGCAAAAGGATTTGATTATGGGTGACCCACTGAGCAACTCACAAGACAGGGAAGAGGGAAGAAGGGGAAGCCAGCTAGCTGGTCTCCCAGCTATTGGTTCTCCCATCACACAGGCTGGGAACGGAGGGACCACATTTCCTTGCAGCATGATTAGGCAGCCATCCACAGCCTATTAACAGGATACAGGGAAGCGAGAATAAGAAGGATAAGCTTTTATATTTGATTTTAGGATAAGTGCAGTTTTCTTTCTGTATTGACCATTGTCAATTTTGGATTTTGTAAAGAAATACGTCACTTTTACATGATACTTTGTTGTAACGTGTCTTCGGTTAAGTGAGTTTGTGAGGGTGGTGACTAAAATCACAGCATTACATCTCAGCAGGTGTAATGATCCATAACTGGAGGTTACTGGAGCCCTTTTGCAGTGCCCGTTTCCAGGTGCTGCAAGGTGAGCAGCACGGTTTGGGCAGTGGTGACACAGGGGTCGGCATGGAAGAAATACCTTTGGACGACCTGCATCAACCATGCAGACAGCAGAACACACAGAAGGGAGAGAGAAGACAGCTGAAAAAGAGCTATGTTCTGGTTTGTTCTCTACATTTGTAGTTGTCATAGCTTGACAATAAATGCATCCAGATTTTAATTAAGCTGAAGGTGATGTAGCATTTCAGGCAGAGCAGCATCGACTCCACTGAACTTGCTGCAGAATGTGGCTTCTTAATTCTGGATGCACAGAACTTTTATTAAATGTCACAAGAGTAAACGTAGTTTGGAGACATGGAGAGTTGCTCGTAAGCTCAGGTTTTTACTTAATTCAAATATAATTGGATCAGCAGAAATTCTAGTTGTGACTTGTAATTGAAAAACATTATATTCTGTATTAATTCACCCTTCATTAAAATTTTAACAAAAAGACCAAGAAAGAGAGATACTTCAGAAAGCCCTTTGTGAAACTTATGTTTATGCAGTGGGGCTTCTGATCAGGTGAGAGGGAAAGCAGTGGAACAGAGGCTTTACGTGATATTTTTCTTTCACAGCCTGGTAGAGCTGCCAGAAGTTGTTCCTGGGGGGCATAATGCTGACCGCACAGCTGAGACACAGCGGGCTTTTAGTTACATGCTTATCCTCTGAGTCACACTCTGTGGCAGTCTTTCACCTTACTGCTTGCCCCAGTCCACATCCTTATAAAGAAAGAAGCAGTACTTAAGTACATCATCAATATCAGCATGACATTAGGAGGACTAATCCCATGCACACTGTGCACCACCTTCCTCTCCCAGACCAAAGCAAGTCATCTTTCATTTTCTCTGGGCGCCCTTCATTTAATGTGGTATAAAAAAGAAAATTATAGCTTATACAAATACTGTATCAGAGTTATCAGGAGCAGCGTGTATGGGTGAAGACATGAGCAAATAGATATTTTGCTTTTTTCTACTTTTTAAAAAAAAAAAAAAATCAGTGCTGATAATATAACAGCCAGGATATTAAAAGCCAAGATCTAGAATACCATTTTTATGCAAGGAAAAAAAAGAACAAGGCAAGAAAAAATATTTTTGAAGTCAAGCAGCGCAGTTAGTGACCTGCAGCAAGTTATAATATTTACAAATGAGCACAGGTCAAGAGCATGTATTACCCATCTTTGCATTAGAGACGGTAGCTGAAGCTGCAGCCACTGGGCACAGCACAGGCTTGTGGTAGAAGCAGCATCCTCCTGGCTGGGCACAGAGAGCTGCAGAGCCTCCCCCCAACGTCCTCACAGGCCAGGCCACATCCCGGTGTGGTGGCACTCAGTCCAGAGCTCAGGGCAGAGGCTCCCCAGCTGGCAGTGACCAAGTTACCTGGCTCCATGCCCACCACATGGTGAAATACCTGCCTGCAGCTGCTGCACACAGCACAGCTCCGGGGCACGCTGTCTTCCCAGCTGCTGCTGCCCTGCGGCTGATGTTCCTCGCATCACAACTTCTTTATGTCAGGTTTATTTCGATGTTCTGCCAAAAGCAGTTCTCACATCCCTCAACGAGCTGCAACAATGCATGTTGCAAGTCTATGAATTGTAGGAAGTGGCATTTAGTGGTAGCATGCATCAGGCAATTCTTCATTTCTTTAAATATCCTTTATTTGACCTTCCATACCTTACAATATACAGCGGACTTTTTTTTTTCCCCTTTAACCAAATAAAAGGATGGAAAAATTTTAATGATTGTTGAGATGAGCACCTCATTACCCCAACCTACAGCTAATTCACTGCGGACAGCTCTTGTTTGAAAAGGCAGCTTGTTGGAGCAGGCTGTGCTCCTTGCTTTGAGAGATCCAGCTTGCAGCCAACTGCTCCTTCCTTTAAGTAGCAGTAACTTTCTTGTCCGCCTCAAGCAATTCTTTGGGATGTCACACATCAAAACAGAGCTTTTCTTCGTTCCTCCTAATAGGTAGCAAAGAGTTCAGAGTTTTTAGGTTCAGAGGCTGATGTAGTCTTGTTTTGACCTTTCTCAACATGCTGAATGCCCTGCAGTGCTCTGCACTGGAGTGTGGCAGGCACAGCAGAGTCCCCATCAATCTCATGAGGAGAGGCAGCACATCCGAGCTGCACCACAGCTTCAGAGCACTGCCCCTTTATCTTAAAATCTGATGTTGCAGCCCATTTGCAGCAATGGAGGATGCCTTGATAGCAGCAGTTAGCCTTGCTGAATATTCAGCTGCAGCTTTTTGTTTCTCAATACTGCCAGCTCTCAATTTACTGGTAGTATTTAATATCTTTTAATGAAAAGCAAGCACTAATAACAGTATACCTCAACCAAATACTATAAATATCAAAGGCTTGTTTTTCTTTTCTACCTGGAATGAGAAAGCCATTGCCATCCCTATGGCATGAAGTGTCTTTTCTATCTGTTGCTGTCTCCGCTCAGGATGCATAACTTGCCAGAATGACAGAGCATAGCATGACCAGCAGCTCCATGCTTCCCTGGGGTTAGAAACTTCAACTAACACTGGATGTTACATCTATGCAATAGATCATAGTAATGCTTTGTTTTTATTTATAATGCTGTTCTCTCTTCTCCTGCATTTTGACAAAGGTATGCATCGTTAACGTCACTTTGTAGATGGAGTTGAAACAGGGTAAGCTATTGTGACTGGCCACTGTCACAGCACCAGGGTTTGAAAGAGCAGAACTTTTCTTAAACCAACTCAAACTTCTTGAAGTCAAATCAAAAGAGCAACAAAACGTGTTTTCTTCCAGCACAGTGGGAGATTTTTCACTGGCCTGCCACTTTGGGGTATGACAAACCTTGCATCAGTCAGAAGGATAAGGAGAAGGTAAATGAAGAGTACATAAAGTGAAGCAAAATGTGACTAATAAACAAAAAACAGCTGTAGATTAAAAAAAAAAAAAAAAAAGAGGTAAAAGATCTGATGTTTTGGAAGACCCCAAGACCCAAGATAGCAGTTTCCCTGCTTTTCAAAAGTTAGGAGCACAAGTTTCCCATGCTGTCAACAGAATGTTAAAATTAAATAAATAAATGGGGGTGGACCACAATCTAAGTTTTACATCTAATGTTAGATGCTTTTGTATTAGCAACAACATGCAAAAATACACCTGTAAAACTCTGACTTGCTGCTTGGTCTGCAACCACATTAAACATTTTTATTTACACACAAGCACCTTAAGGTCAGGTATGTTTCCTCTGCTGCGCACTAGCCATTCAGACAGCAAACGTTTTGGGACCTTCGCACAGTTTCTTACTTCTAAGGAATCTCAGCTGCAAGCAAAGGAGAAAGAGCATATATCGCTGAGAGCTGGTCGATCCCCGCCAAGCCCCAGCCGAACAGCCTGCGGTGCTGCTGGGCTGCTCTGGTTTATGCCACCCAGCAAGGAGCTTGGGAACTGACAGTGCAGCCCAAAGCCAGCCAGACACAAGACCACCAGCTGGCTTAACCTCAGCAGGGCTCAAATATCACAGCCACAGACATTATTGCTAAATAGTCAGAAAATCCCATTTGCAGCGCAAAGTAGCTGATAGCCACTACTTCAGAGCTGTATATTGTTGTATGAATAGAAGCCAGAATTACTCTGTATGATAAAGTTAATGGTGTACAGTTTGTAAGTTAGTTATAACAACACCTCAAGCATTTCTACAAAACTTAATTTAATATTCCAACTCATTAAAAATCTTATTATAGAAACCACTTACAGGCTTTATAAACACAGTTTTATATTATTAGGGAAGGATCTTAATAAAGAATAATTTGAATGCAAAAATGCACATGTAGAGTAAATTGCTTATAGTAAAACTAGCCAAACGAAATTTGCTGTCAGCAAGCCTCCTGACTAGTTTCTTCATCTACTTTATGAATGCACTACATATTTGTGTGTCTAGACCTTTTTCTAATATAAAGTGTACCAGATAATTCCAGCAGCTGAGATAACGGTGCAAACATTGGCCATAATGCTGCCCTGTGAAGCAAAATATCCCAGAGCAGTCAATAATGAGCACATGCAGTTGATTATGACAGTGGGTGTAGCTCCCATACCTAGAAATTTCTCTCTCTTAAGCTATAACAATTCTTTCATAATAAAAATGAGAAACAATATTGAATCTTGACTGCAGCTCTGCTAGGAAACAAGTTTTGATCTACTTATAATGATATTTGTTATGTTTAGCTACTAAATAAGCTACCGTTTTATTATTTTTTATTTATTACCATCATATTGTAACATTGTATGATGATAGATCAGGAAAATTATTAATTAAAAGAATTACCTAAAAGCAAGTATGTTTCATCTACATAACTGATTTTTTAAATGAGGTAGTAGACTGATGGTGGTTTAGTAATTGATTTGTCATCAGAATAGAAACCAGTACTATTCTGCATCATCTGTATTCTCCACCGCGTTACTGCTGTTGCTGTTCATACCACGAAAATTTTAAAAACCTGTAAGATCTGAATTGTCTATGACTGATATTTTTATCCCTGTGTTTTAGATTCTGTGCCCAAACAGTCTCAAATACGTATAATTTCAAATCTCTATAAATAACATAATTTGTTGTTTGCAGTAACACTTCAAATGTTAATCTCCTATCTTAATGAACTAGCAGTGCTTTCTATGTACAAAATAAATGAAAAAGGTCAGCTTATTGTCCTAAAAACTACTGTGAAGTGAGAGAATTAATTTTGTTTTTCTGCTGAAACTGCATGCAATCACAGAGGTTCAGATGGGTGAAGTATTATTAAGTTCTGTTCACTGACACATACCACAAAACACACAAAAAAAAAAAAGAGCTAAGAAGTGCAGGTCACTGAAATTACTCTTACATGCAGTCAGGTTGTTTTTAAAAACAAGATTTTCAGATACATTGACAGCAGTCCTGTAGCTGCAGCTAATCCTCCATTTCTCCTCCTCCCATTTGCTCACACCTCTCTCCAGAGATGCCCTTGTGAGCCTGCTGGAGCCAAGTCATGCTGCCAAAGGTCTGCAGACAGTCCCCTCCGTGAGGCAGGATCCAAAATGGCATTCTGCACTTAGCTGTGGGCAAGCCACCTGGGCCAGAGAGAGAAAGAGAACGTGCTTCTGGCCATCTCTCAAAGCAGCAGGAAGGGGCATGAAGGGATGGGAGAGGGTGGGGAGTCAGGGATGCAGGTCACGAGATGGAGCAGACAGAGGAGTATGTGGTTATTAATGCACCATTAGTTATGATATGCTGAACCAGGCAGCAATTCCTGCTAGAGAGATTGCAAGGAGGAACCAGGATGCAACGGAGAGTGATGTGAGGACACAGCCAAGCTCTCTGGGGGCTTCTGCTTGCCCTGAGGTGTCATGTCACTTTTCCACGCTAATCCAAACACCCTGAGGAAGTGTTTCTATAGTATTCAGCTGCATTCCATGCCTGGCTGTGCTTTACACGGTTTGTAAGGAATAAATAAATCCAGTCATGTGTAGCTGTGTTCTTCTCTTTGCCTTTCTAAGCTCTCCTGCTCCATAGCACTTCTGGTTTACCTGGACACTCCTGTGGCAGTCTGACCTCAGGAGTGATGGGGTGCCACTTGGGTGTGGCACTAACAACAGGAAACCTTCTTTTCCTTGTGGGAGACTCTTTCTGCCCAAGACATGGGCAGTCCTACAGATGATCCTTGCCATGTCGGCTGCAAATCCCTAAGCACGTGGGATTCCTTGCAGACTTGGCTGAGGAGCACTCACAGGATGCAGATTTGGAGTCCAGTAGGGTTGGACTTAGTCCTTTATGCCTGTAACCCTGTACTCCAGAAGAAAGAGGGAGGGGATGGCATGCTCTAGAGCAAGTTTGCCTGAGATTTTTTTTGCAGGAATGTGTTCTGCTCTTTTGGGGTTTATTTTAAATAAATTTTGGGAAGTGAGTATTGTATTTCACACACCTGTGCTATTTCATCATCCTCTAGTGCATTTGCTCATGACCCTTTCATTTATTGCAGGAATAGGTCTTGCATTTATAAGTATAGAAGACTTAAAAAGAATGGATTTTTTTTTTTTTTCTCTTTTCAATATCTATTCCATTGATGCTGCCCTTGTGGGCTTTCTATTGCTGTACCTCACTCCCAATGCAAATGTCATCATCAGGTAAAAATAAACTTTAAGTCAACCTAAAAGACTACCTAACAAAGTAGCTTTGTTTGCCTTCAGCAATTTAATATAGCTTCAGCATAAAAGTTTGCCCACATGTGGATGAAAAAGCTTTGGTGCTTCTATATGCACTCCTGATCTGACTTTCTCTCCTCTGGGCCGATGGGCTGAAGTGATTTAAAGGTGCCTGATCATCTTTTAAGTACATAGCCAGAAAGTTCAGCTGGAGCTTTGTGATTAAATCCCAGCTCAAAAGCCAGAAAGCTAAAGTGGTGGCACTAAGCCTACAACCAAAGTGCTGCTAGCAGTTCTTTTGTGTGGCATCTGTAGATGCAGAATCTAAGAAAAAATGGTAGAAAAAATTGTGTTTATAATGTAATTATGAACCCTCCTGCATTTCTGTGAATGCCTGATATTTAATCAAAGCAACAAATATTCATTTGTTACCAGGACTTACTGATGTGAGCCAGAAAAAAAGATTGAAATGTTGGTGTTTTTTTGTTTTTTTTTTAAGACACAGATATTATGTTATCTCAGGAAAATGACAGCAAGTTCTGAGGCAGAATGTTGAACTCTTCTACCGTGTCTGCTGTGCCATCAAATAGGTTGTCGTGGTCCCGGGTCTTACTGTGACATGCCAACAAAACTAGCTTTATATCACTTCTCAGAGTTCCATATCAAGATGCTATTCACTGCTAATGCATTTTGGTTCATATAAATACAGAAAGAACCTGTGATAGGTCACAGTGTATCACCCTGTTATTTTTAGTCCAAGTACATAATTTACCTTGTTCATTGCTACAGGGGCTCCACAACGGATTCAGGGCTGTGTTAGCGACTCAAATCAAGTTAGAAAAAGAGCATTAGCATTACAATCTGTACAAACTATGAACCAGAAAACTCAGATTCACTCTGGGGATGAGAGAAGGCTGGAGATGCTTCACCTGCTCTTAATGTCGTGAGTGCTACACAACCAGATGTGTTAGATAAGGATTTCCTGGTTTAATGGCGAGCATAAATAGAGAGGACCAATGCTGCAATGATGTAAAATTACATAGCTCTGTTGAAATAATGGAGCTACAAAGATCCAGCAAAGTATCTGGAGACAGTTAAGGATTCTGTTTCATGAAACTTGGCAGAACAATTCAAATCAGTGAGACAAGAAAAAGATTGCAAATAAGCAGAAAACATTTTACCTGACAAAATTTGAAGCTTCTATTTCTGTGTTTTCTGAAAAGCAAAGGATGAGCAGGTGGGCTCTCTTTGCTCCTCCTTTAATTCAACCATTTGAACAGCCAACCATTAGCCTTCAGTTACTGCATCCTGCTGTGTCAGTTACTCTTCCTTTGTGACAATGATATATTAAATATTGGGCTTCAGGTTTTATTTACGGCTCTCAGTTTCTGTAATTCAACCAAATGAGACTTTCTAGCTGCCCTTAAAGCAAAGTAAATCTTCTTTTCTAAATCATTAGTAAACAAATCCTTAATGTTTATTGTCAGATCTAAGCTAGAAGGTATTTAACGTGACAACAAACAGATCACTGTCAAAAGAAAAATTAGATGTTACATCACAAAATACCTTTAAGCATATCTCAATAGACAAAGTGTACATAAGCATCACATTTTTTGAACCAGAAAAGAAATCCTAGCATAAAATCCTACCATCCACTCCATGTAACCTATTCTAGGTATGTGGATGAAATGATGCTCTAGGGAGGCTATAATGTATAATTAATAATTACCACATTTCTCTTCTCAAAATCATGCTCATTCCCATGAAGTCAGATCTATTTCCAGATCAAGGCAATGTTCTAGGAAAAAANGCAAAGTATAATAAATAGTAATGAATAACTTAAAGTCCTGCTTTGCATATCCATAATGCCCTGGTTCCAAGGATTTCAGATCATGCTTCATAAACTTTAATTGAGCTGCCTATATCCCTATGACATAGGAAAAGATTACTTCCTGTGTTTTATAGCTAGATGATAGCACAGAGAAATACAGAGGCAAATCCTGCCCTCAAGCAAATGGCCACGAAGAGTGTCCTCACTGCCTTGCCAGCACAGTGCTCTGCAGGAAGTACCCTGAATTTATTTTACAGGTACAGAACAAAAGAAGCATGCTCAAGCGGTCAGTGCCAGGGAGCTGGACTGTTCCTTGAGGCATCCCAGGGAAGCAGGCAGATTCCCTGTGAAGCAGAGCAGGGGTCTGTCCTGTGCTGCCATTGGCAGCACCCACACGGGTCTCACAGCTGCCTCAGGAACTCTGCAGGCTGAAGGCTGGGATTTTTCTTCCTGATCCTCCATGTGCATTAATAGGCAGCACACTAGCAGCTGCTAAGGCACCCCTGGCACCTTAAAATATAATGGAAATGGGATTTTTTAAGTTCTTCACAACACAGGCAAAATAAGGAAAATGCATGGAAGATAATTCTACTGTCTCTTGAAATTACAAGTTCTGGGATGAGCCAAAAATGACAGCTTTTCTTTCACATAGCTTCACATTTTGCATGTCTTTAGTGGTTTCTAAGGCTGTAGCATAAACACAAGCAAACGACAAGTTCACAGTCTTCCTGTTTTCCAGGTTAACTCATTACTTGCATTGCTCTTATCAGTGTGTTTGTTCTCATCTGTGCCTTGTCTCATCTGGATAACTACAGACACCTGTTCCACAGCTCACTTTCATCCTGCATATGCAAAAGTGCAACAGACACCTTATGTGAAATATAGCCATTGCAGGTGGAGAAGTCATATACAAAACAGAAGTAGGTAGCACAGTCGCCAGTTGACACAGGCTAACTATTTAAATGCATGCGAATTTGAAGTAGAAACCCACCGTAGATAAGTTTAACAACTGTCTTAGTGCTGTTCTCTCAGTGGTCACCGTCTTCCCTGCTCTCTTGGACATCACTATCAACAGAGTTCCCATTTAGGAATAACCTTGTCAGTGCAGGGAGGACAGGGCAAGGCTGTTTATGAAACAAGATGCCTGACTCCTTCACTATTCAAACTTCAGTATCATTGAAGTCAAGTCAAGTTGAATGAGCATTGTACAAACAAAAGGATGATCTTGCACCACAGGATGCCAAAAAGGGGCCCTAAGAAACAAGCAACAGCTTTGATGTGATAACAGCATTGTTCTATTTAAGCCAAGGCATAAGTCTCAGACAGGTGTAATCAAGAGTAACAAGACATGCGACAAACAACAGGGCACACGACATTTGCTGGGGGAAAATGGGCATGATATGATTAGTAGTAATTTTCAAGACATACGACTGGCAGTGGTTTTAGCTGCCTTTCATAGAAAGGCATTGAAAACATTTTTAACTAAGTTAATGTTGTTGTTGCTTCCTCAAAACTTTGCTTCTGCTTCCTCTGGGTTAAGCTGTGGAGAAACAAAAGTTCCCAATGTCACCAGCAGAAATCGCCGACCTTTCCTATACTGCTCACCACCAAACCAACTCCTTTCCAGTTACCTGCTCATCAGCAGATGAACAACTGCTACACTTCACCTGGAGCCTCTCCTCAGGCACAGCTGTTCCTACCATTCCCCGCTATTCCCAGCCCACCAAACCCTGCCCTGTAACCTGGAGCTCCCATCAGCTCTTGCCTCTAGGACAGGGCATCTAGGGAAAGAGTGCCAGCCCTCAGCCAGGAGCAGCTCCTTGGAGATGCTGCATCAGGGACGAACAGACTGAATTTTGGGGGCGTGTTGCCACAAAAAGAACAGCAGCACATTTTTGTGCAGTACAGTTATACTCAGTGGAATCCCCAAACTTCTGTGTAACAGCCATGGTCCAGCCTCCCCGCACAGAGGTCATTTAGAAACGGCTCCTGAATGTGCATAAAATTACATCTTATATATATATATATAAAATCTGCCCATTGCTAAGGGAGAATTACATTTGGAACTGGCTTACTTAGGATTCTTGTTTAGCTCTTTATTCTGCCATTATTGGAGATCAATACCCCTTCAAAGGGAAGATTTTTATGAATGACTGCAGTAAATTTTAACTCCAAAGAAATTACTTGGAATTCCAACTTCTCCTGAATTCTCCCAAATAACCCAAGGTCATGTCCTGTCAGGCTTGAGTAATATCTTTGGCTGAATCAGTCTGAAAAAGGAGAAGGCAGGGCAGTAGGTCAGGTACGATCTCCAGGTTGCTCTTGTTTGTTATGGTAGAAGGCTTCTTAACCTGGGGAAATGGGCTTTTGTTGTTCCCACTGATATCAATTTTCTCAGCACGTGCACACTAAGCAGCAAAACAGATGAACTCTTAAGAAACAAAATACATTTTTAATGCAAATGCTTTTAGTAACTCAGAATAAGGAAATATGGAAAATATAGGCTATATAAGCAGAATTGTTTTGACACAAAGAATTGTTCAGCAAGTCTTTCCGTAAGGCAGCTGCAGCCCTGTGAAGGCAGCAGAACTGTAAAATGACAACATCCACTGCTTATTGTTTATAACTGGTGATTTCTCTCCCCACTTCAGTTTCAGTGTCATACAACTGTATAGGAGCCCAGCACAATTATCCTCAGTTATGGATATTTGGACAACTATCTTCTCCCAGATATTATGGTTCGAAATCTTTGTGTGTGTGTATGTATATCTAAAGATAGCAACATTGTGGGTGGGATATATGCAATTTAAAAATAATATCCCTTCTGTGAAGGTATAATTGAACTTTTTATAGCAAGTTTCTAGTATTTTATAAAGAATGCATTCAGTAGCTTTTCAGTGACGTGAAACATAGGGCTGAGCATGTAACTTTCTGTTGCGGTGTGAGCTCTCATCAAGCAGGAGGCCAGGTTAGTGAGGCAGCTAAATAAGGCACACCAAGAAATACCTGAACACCTCCATGCCTCTGTTGTAGAGAGCAAAGAGGAGCTCACTGGAAGGATGGCTGTGGTGCAGCCTGTCACCACACAGAGATGACAAGGTTCAGCCCCAGAACCAAGCCATACTCCCGCACAAGGCAGAGCAGTTCCCATCCCCAGGTGGAGAGCCCAGCTGTGACACTGGTGACACAGTGCCCACTGCCAGGAAAACACACAGCAAACTGGTTTAGTTGTATACACTGTTCTGCTTTTCCAGTCATTATTTTTTCATTTCAGAATGCTTCAAAACCTAAAATTTAAAGATGGCCTATGAAATGAAATGGCCGGGAGAAATGCTTTGCACCTCAACAATAATTTTCATTTTGATGAAAACAAGATGTCTTCTGCTTTTGATCTTTCTATTCTTTTACCATAGGAAGACATACCATGCTGAGAAAAGTAATTTCTTAGCATAGCTAAATAATAATAATAAAAATAAATAAATCAAAAGCTTTTCCACTGAAATATCAAAACAGCCTGAATTTCTTTGTTGTTATTGTCACATTTTTAGCCATAAAGGAAGTTTTGGTTTCCTTTTCTGCTGTCACCTGGTGCTGCCCATCAGGAACCCTCTCTGCCTCAACGGTGGCAGCAGCCCAGGTCCCACCCGGACAGGAAATGGGCAGCTGCCGCTTAACACCCTGCAAGGGCTGTGCTCCATCTCCATGATTCCTGTGCTCGGTCAGAAAACATCGAGATTGTGTGTGCGATGAAAGGGCATGATCTTGTGACAGATAGATCATTATCACAGAGGCTAATTACCCTTTGCTGATTCCTGGACAATGAGATTAGCATCCATGAGGCTGGTGAAATCTATCAAGAACAGAAGGAGACACAGGAGACAAACAGTAGAAATTAAATCCCTCGGTTAAGCAGAGCAGTGAGACACTTTCTGAGGCAGAGTGGAGCCCGGTACTCTCTCTCCCTCCTGGCTGCTCTCAGAGATGGGAGGAAATGTATTGATCACGAGCAGCACTCTTGTCACCGCAGAGTGCAGCAGCCAAGGTGGCAGAGCAGCTGCTGCCCACCTGGCCTGAGCCTCACATCACATCCCAACCGCAGACCCCACTGGGCCAGCACAGCAACTCCACTTGGGACAGACCCACACTGCAGCAACACCGAAACAACCAGCCTGGCACCAGGGGCTGTGCCGCGCCACAGCAACAGCCTTCGGGCTGCTGACACCACAACAGTCTGAGCATGTATGCTTAAAAGTAGCACCTGAACTTACAGGCATATCATTAAAATGAAAGAAGAGGGTGACGTTTTTAAAAGCAGTTGGCAGTGATAAACTTCACCTGTAATGAGGTCAATGGGATTTCTTTCTACATGTCTTAAATGGGAATCAAATTAGGTCAGTGATGAAGTGCTTTTGTAAATCTGACCTGTGTGGTGAGCGAGCTGGTACAGCATGTTCCTCTCCTGTTACAGCTTAGGGACACCTCCTCCAATGCAGTACAGCATGAAGCACTTCTTGATGACAAAGACAGTACTGTTAACATCTAGAAAAACAAGTTAATTGTGTATATGAAAGCAAAAATATTTGAAATGCTTAATAGGTTACAACTTCACATATCTGAAAATTGCAGAAAGGATGCAATGTATTTGTTTCGCTATCTCTAGAATTTCCCTGCCCAAGCAGGAAAAAAGTGCACCTGAGTTAAGAACAAAAAAGCAGAAGCTTCCTTCAGGGCAGCAGGCCTTCCAACCGCCAACCAGTCAGGGGCTCAGGGCAGAAAGCTTCTAAATCCTCACCCCAGCAGCAGCATCCCAGTAATGCCACACCACAGTAACCAACAGGAAATGAGAAAAAGCACCACAAAAAGGCAGAGTTTATGAAAAGATTAGACACACAAGTGTGTGTTGAATATGCATGCACAATTGCATGCTTAATTTGCACACCCAATTATTGCCATTGTGCATAAAATTGAATAATTACCCATGAAAATAACTGATTATGGTTATTTACTTACATAATTACTTGATTTGCACATACAATCATGGTAATTAGGCACACAAATTAGTCATCACACAATTGTATGCCTAACCTTATTAAGAATCAGAATCAACGTACTTATTTTAAATTGCATTTGTCCAATCCTGTTGTAGTGTGATTTTGGTTGTGGCTGGCTTTGGAGCTGACATACGCAGCAGAGACCAGCCCCAGCCTGCCCCGATCCTCATGCCCCGCAGCCCAGTGCTGCGCTCATGCATGGGACACTGCAGCAATGGCAAACAAAAAGGGAAAGAAGCCGGCAATATGTCTTAGAATTAGTCCAAGCAGCACACTGTTTTCAAGTGCTTACTTTCAATTCAAGAATCAGGTAAATTAAAAGAAATTGTTTCAGCCATTTGTGAGGGGGAAATAGAAAGTAGTATAAAGGAAACAACACTTTAATGATGCTTTTCAGCTTTAAATCTGTAAAAACTTGTAAGTACTGTATAATTAGTCAGTATAATGTTTCTGAAAATCCAGAGAAACTATTACCTCAATTTCATAGTCAAAGCCAGCTAAGAATGGAGACGTAAAGCCCAAGCCTGCATCAATTCTCTGATACACTCACAGAAATAAAATCCAATTTCATCTCCCAGATTCGTGATTTCACTTATTAGTCTAAATGTCTTCCCCTTGTAGATGTCCTGTCTCCAGGTGCAGTAGGTGAAGATACCTTTATTAACTTTCCTATAAATCACATTTTGCTAGGAAACATAATAAAAGCCTGGGGAATTAGTCAATAAAATACTGCTGCTTCTCTATCACTTAATAAATGACTGGGTCCTGCAGTTGGAACTTGGTATGCTCTCTAATTAAAAAGAACAAATATGAGAAAAGCACTGGCAACTTGAAATATTGAGCTGTTTCATGTTTGTTGCTGGAGCCTTCTTCAGTACAATTTTCTAACAATTGGGCCAGATGGACAAGAAAAAAAAATTAGCATGACAGTTTAAACTGGGTATATTACTATATAGAAAAATCATGCATCAAGTGTCTTTGAATTTCCCTATATAAATCACCACAAGACCTACCATATATGTGCATATAATCTATAATTTTTTCCTTCCAGTTTTGAGTTAATGCCAAGTTAATACTGGAAGAAATATAGGGGTTAAAACATTTTGTCCTGAATGTATCTTTTTTTGTTGTTGTTAATTATGTGCCTTAATTTAGTTCTTGCTTAATGCACTTCAGAATGAATTGTATTTCTTGTAATTGCTTTATTATTACTTGACATTAGACCTTATGTTAAGCAATCAAAACGGTATGGCAGGATGAACAGGAGTTAAGATGATCAAGATACAGCAAAGATGAGTTTGCATCTTAAAGCAATCACAGAGTACCCAACTGCTAGAAATGTTTTAGGATTAACATTACATTTTCTCTAGATTACATTCTGTCAAAGAAAAGCAGAAGAAAGCCCTGAGTGAGCAGCTCTTTGCTTTCTGTTAGCTTGCAGCAAAGTTTTGCTCTGAGTAACAGCAGCACGTGAGACCCGCTGTCGCCTGATGCTCCTTCACCACCCCGTGTGCAAACACACCGTGACGGGGGGCAACAGCCCCACAGTGCTGCATGGTGCGCCGGGCGGAATGCCCTTGGGCGTTAATGGCAAAACGCTTTAATAAAAGCCGTTAATGCCCAATGCAAAAGCTCACTTCCAAATCCCTTAAAATATTGGGGGATCTAGGGTGTCAAAATGTGCCAGAAAAATATAGTGCCTTTGCAACACAGGCCCATTAGTATTTTATGGCAGTGAGAACCTTAAGACTCCCCTATCTTAAATCCTAAGGAAAGCTGTTTAAGAGAAGTAACTCAGGACTTCCACAGCAAATGTTAATTCCGCTTGCTAGTTTAATTCTTTCACAAAGCTATTTTTATAAATCACAAGTAACTGATGGTTTATAGAGTAATTGCAACCAGTCTGAAGTTAAGACACGAAAGAAAAACCCAACCCCAGGAGGTGTTTTAACGTTAAATCATTCATTCTGCAGCGCGTGATCCTGCTGCAGCCTGATGGCATATAGATTCGATGTGCTGAGCAACTGCTAGGACTGTGCTGAAGAAAATTATTTATTTACATGCATAAGGCTAGGTAGGTTTTTTTTGAAAAAAAAAACAACTGCATATTTCATGCTGCTAAGGGTGTATTTGTTTAGTTGATGCAATATTTCCATAATGATTTCTGATTACCAAAATGCATAGCACAAATGGTAATCAGTGCCCCTTTCAAAGCAAATGCTGATGCTGAGTACCTCCTATGAGTTTAATCACAGTGTGCGATTCACACCGTAATGTGTTATAATTGCCCCCTACAAAGTTGGTCCTGTTTCATTTTAATATCACCGGACTAACTACTGAAACTCCACATGAGTTCCCTAAATGTTGCATTCTTCATTGAGAATTTTACATACATAATTAATCTCAAATAAGGTTACCCTGAGAAAGGTGAGGATTTTTTAAGAAATATCTTGGGTTTTAATAGCTCTAAAATCAGTCGTGGTACTTTTAAAAGTTCACTCTGTTGGACACCTCACTTTGGGATCCAGCCTGATTGCCACTGCCTTCAGGTAATTTCACCTATTCTCGTGACAGGAGTGGGGTGTGCAGCGATGCAGCAGAAAGCTTTGCTCTTTGTTACTTCCTGGCATTGGGAAGTTTATCCTCACTTCCATGCACATGGAGTCACCCAAGTGCATCGCTCCGCACCGACACAAGATGGTAGATCTTGTGCTACCTGCAAAAGCAGCTGCTCAAAAGACACAGAAATGCAGCTACAGAAGAGCATAGGGGTGGATTTTACTTTGAGCCAGAGATCTGAAAGAGAAACAGGAGCTGGAGCAGTACCTCGCTGGATGTCAGAGCACATGCAGACCACCTCTCCCGTCTGTGACAAGGAGTGCTATTGGCACAGCCAGCCACAGCTATGAAGTCATTCAGTAGAAATAACTCTCCATGCAAACAGTGCTCTTTTTGGCTAATTGTCACCTACATGCAACGACCCCTTGGTTTTCATAGCCAATACACACGCTATTCAAAATGTTTGAGTATCCCCTAAGCGTTTCCCGTTGCCTGACCACTTGCCTGCTCTGCCTGCCCCAGCAGGGGATGCACCATGGGTGCCCCGGCCCTGCTGCCTCTGGTGGCCGAGACCCAGGGCTGACCTGAGAGGTGGCAGAGCCCTGGCCACTCGACTGCCTCACCCAACAGCATACCGCATGCTTCTCCTCTCCTCAGTGTCCTGCCCTTTAACTGCTTCTCCTCATCTCCTCGACCTGCAACACTGAGCAAGCAAAAAGTGCGGTGAGAAGAAAAAACTAAACAAGCCAACACTCTTTGCTGGGGCTTGGACTGGTGCTGATGTTGTGTGCACCAGACAGATTTACCCCAGACAGCAAGCTCCTTCTCATCTTGTTCTCTGTTCTCCCTATCTTTGTTCTGTACATAAAGAGAGGAGAGAAAAAGAAAGAAAGAAAAAATAGCAGGACATGCAATCAAATGTCCAGCTTCAAACCATTTCAATCAATTGATGCTACCTTTAAAAGCCTTTACCAATGTTGAAATCAACATCTTAAAATAACCTATACAGCTCAAAGAACAGGAAATGAGATATCCATCTACCCTGAAAGTTAAATATTAACCTCAAATGTAAAGTGCTGTGTTCTTTTCCTAACCTGTCACGAGAAATGCAGACAACAGTATTCACCACAACGGGGATACAGCCCTGCCAAAGCCCCAAACTACCCTGCCTGCGCTGGGTACCAGCGTTGACTGCCAGCATCCCCCCTCTGCTACAATGTGGCCAGCCTGGGGTTCTGCTGCCCCATGCTCCCTCCTTGCTGAACGCCAGGAATTCAGGATTTTCCTATTTTTTTTTTCAGTGGAAGCCACTTCAGCTTTCCAGGTGCGCTTGGGATGGAGTCAGACTGAAAGGCACCGAACAGCACACCGCAAATACGCAAGCAAAATGTGTAAAAAGGATGATTACTGAGTATTGACTCACAGGACTTTCAACCACCTGGACCCACACACAAACATGCCTATTTTCTGCTTTAAGACAGCATAAACTCAATATGCAGCTCTGCAAATTTCAGACCCAAGGACTATTGAAGATGTGAGCTCATAACAGATCTTCCAAAGCTATTATAACCATTGTTAGAGACCACTCATAGTTTCAAAAATAATTAAGGCAGAATTTCCTGGGTATATCTTGCCAAGGTCCTTGAAAGATTATTCTCTGAACTGCATTGTTTGAGAGGAAAAAAAAATAAATGAGGAAAAAAAAAAAAAGTGGCATAAATTGTAATTACTCGCAAACAGCACAGAATAAAAAGCTACAGCAAGCAAATTCCTTCACAGTTGAACTAAACCGTTTAACACATGAAAACTCTAATTGACAATTCTACACCAAAGTGTAAATTTGTCAAGGAAGGATGTGCAACAAGTTTTTAGGGTTTTGTTTCCTTTTCTCCTTGTACATCACAGCCAGTGCTGTTGTGATTTGGATCTATTACTTCTGAATATTGCATGAAGCTGACAAGCACTTGTCATTTAAAGACCACATGGAGGCATTTAGTTTTCCATTTAGACATAATAACACATTATGCAAATCAGCTTGCCAAGGAAAGCTGGAGGCTTACATGAAATAAACTGTCAAACACTAGTTGCTAATAAACGAACATTTCTTTATAGATTGTCTTAATTTGGGCAACTGGAAAATAAGCGTGGCTGTGTGGATAGACAGTCTTCAATATGAAACCCTGTGGACCATGCAGAGCAGAAATCTTCACAGAAAATTAATATTTGCCTTGGGAAGATTAAACAGAGGGAACCTGCCCCGTGCCACAGGCAGGTTGGGGAAGTGGCACAGGGACCTCGGGGTAACACAAACCCAAATGCTGCAGAGCAGTAACGGGCCCAGCCTTTCACATGCTGGTAGCTGGGTGAGCATCCTGCCCAGACCAGCTTCCACCAATGTTCACCAAAGTTAAACATTGGCAGACCTCTTGAAAAATCCACAACACATCAATGGACGAACCAGTACGGCAGTAAAGTGTAAGAAATAGGTTGCCAGGAGTCAAACGAGGGTTCTAGCTGGGGGGAATTGCTTTCTCTTGGCCTGATAATGTAATATTAGTAATTGTGTGTTCCTGTCTTGTGGTAGGAGAAGGGCTCTAGCATCGAGCTGTGCCATGTTGAAATATTCTGCTAGTTAAGAAGGAAAACCTGAATGCCAGAATGCCAGGTACTGCTTGGGAAGGAGGTGCCGGGAGAAAAAGGTCTCCAGCCAGCAAGTACTCAGCCAGGCTCTATGCAGAATGAGCTGTTGGAGGTTTTAGAACAAAATTTTAAAACAAAACAAATAAACACAACAACAACAACAAAAAGACAAAAAAAAAATAGACTACAGCATCAGTGATCATGGTCTGCAGAGGATATTGATTTACAAATTCACTCTGTAAAAATAGCCTAATTGCTCCATGTCTTTAATATGGCTTTGAAGGGAAACTCAGGCAGATATGTAATTCCTGTGGTTAATTTATTATGTCATTCCTTGTTTCCATTTTTTAATAACATTAGTGACATACAGTTGTTTCTAAATTGGCACTTTTTCATCCTTTAGGAAACTACACCCTAAAGTAATATACTGTCAGAAATCCGCTCTTAATTGGGCTAATCAAGTAGTATTTCCACTTTAGGAAGGAAGGATTATAGTCTAATTTACTGAGAAGTTCATATGACAGTTGCAGACATTTATATTTGAGTAGCTGGTTTGGGATCTGTCCAAATCTTTCTTTTTTGCTTCTTTTTAATTAATACTTCGGGCATGCAGGATAGTTTCTTCTTTTTTGGAAACTGAATTGAAGGATTTCATTTGCACTGGGCATTTTGCCATTAGGGGAGGAAAAAATAAAAAAATCAAAAACCCATGGAGGAATTAATGAAGTTTTACTTCAACCCTAAGTTTTTCAGGTACAAGGGAAACTTGACAGGCTCAAACTGCACCACCCTTCCCATACATGATAAGTAAGGACCAGCTGTTTTAAGATGAAACAAATGTAGGAAGTTGTGTTGTGTGATCACAGCAACCCTCCCTGAATGACCAAAAGAACCTGTATTAGAAATCATTTGAAACCAAAAACTTAGACATAATTTAAGAGCTCTTGCATAACTTCCTGATGATCCAAAACTCCACCATCTCTCATCAGTCTGTGCAAAGTTTGCTGTACGCTGATTCTTCACAGAAGTGTAAGATTCAGTTCTTAACGAAGCCTGTCAACTGCTTGTGAGTGGAAAAAGTGCAAAGCGGCATTCTGGTTTTGTTCAGAATTCATACCTACAGCATGAGAATGAGGTGGCTCCTGGCAGAGTGTATAAAGATTCATCTCTTTTAAATGAAAGAAAGCACTGCTTCACGTGGTGAGCAGCAAACTGCTGTCACAGAAGGCTGGAGGTGCACCACATCAACAGGCGCAAGGAGTGTTACAGCATATGTGGCATATGTGTGGGGAACCAGGTCCACAAACATGCGTCAGAGCCTAGATAGAAGATCCCAGCTCACAAGGAAAACGCACAGCTAGAAATGTAAGCAAACTGCCAGCTGAAAGCATGAGCCTTCCAGCCTGCTCCTCTGAGTCCCAGGGTTACCCCACCTAAAGACGGTGCCCATACAGGTACGTGCAAGACTGCCCCCCACCTCGGAGCTCCAGCACGCAGCAGGGGCAAAGCAATAAATGTTGGAGACAAGAAACTCGTGAAAGAAACTCACAGCGCTTATGGGGCATCAGGGGGAAAAAAAAATGCAGAAACAAAGTCAACCTGCTTTCCTAATGTGTATTCCCTTGTTTGTTTTGTTCATGTGACAGCCAATTTCAGACAACAACCAGCAGCTCGGCTAACCATAATCCTCAGCATTGTGTAAATACTGCAGAATTGCCACGGGCTTATATGCAGAACAGTGCTAATGTTATCAACTCTGGTCAATTAGCAGAAAGCGGATCCTAACAGCAGTCTTGTTTTGGTATGTCTTAGCACTATTAAACAAAACTGTTTCTGAATTTGGGAATTAGCTGATACAACGTGGAACAAACCTGAACTATTGACTCTCATTGGAATGAGACAAGGGCACTGAGATGGAATTTTATTAGATTGTTATTTCCTTGCTCTCCTCTTGACATAGTCAATCTTTCTTGCAGGGTTTACATTAATAAATAATTACCTATGGCAAGAGAAAGGGATGCATAAAAGGCCATACAAGTGCTCTCATACGGCAGGCAGCCTTTTAAAAAACAAAGATGGAATTGAAAAGTTTCACTAATCCAAGCCTTGTCATCTGCAATGCTGTTGAAATAACCCCCTGAAGCACTGTGGAAAGGCACAGCAGAGCAGCGCAGAAAGCAACAATCGGTCTACTTCGAGCTGATACTGTCTACTACAAGGGCATCTCTTTATAGCAAAGATTAAAGGGAGAGTGCCTTTCCCTGAATGTTGTTGACTTATACAACTACCATTCAGCAATTTTACTTTCTTTTTTTTGTGGTCCAGAATGTATTATTAATGTGCAGCCCTTTACTGAACATGCTAAATTCTTTTTGTGTTTAGCACTTACAAAACATACAGAGAGAGAGAAAAAATTGTCAGCCGTTTTCACAGTCTAAACAATAACAAAGTGCCTCCAGGATTCATTTTAATGAGAAACACCAGTGTTGCACTGCGGAAGTCTTAAGATGGGCAACGCGTGCAAGCAGATTAATTATAATTTAGGAGGCAGGAAATATGTGGATTTTGCAACACTGCTTGTAGAAAATAAATATTCTGTTAATCACTGCAAGAGTTGCATTTCCTCAAAGGTGCCATTAATCTATAAATATATGTGCGACATACATTTAGAAAGAGCAGGAAAGGAAAGAGCCCTTCCTCTCTCTCCTCTCCAAAACTACAAGCCAGTGGATTTTCTTCCCTTGTAACTAACACTGTCTTTGATTTCTATTTTGGGGGGATTTTTTAGGTTTAGATTAGTGAAAGCTTGTCTGGGTTTAACAGAGACTTCAGCAGGCAAGCAGTGCAACACCCGCCAGCCCAGCACACATCCACAGGACAGATTTATTACACCGGCATGCCATGTAAGCGATGGCTTCAATCTGCGCTGGAACAGTCATTGACTTTCATGAAGGCTTTATGGATGAGCACATCTAAGGGTGTCTCCCGGTATCTTTTCTGGACTTCTGCGTGACATTTGCAAAGCACAGCCCTCTTGCTGCCCTCCTGCAGAATTTCCCTGCCGGAGGAGGCACTCCCTGCCTCCAGCACATCCAGCTGGCAGCTGGCACTCCGGTGTCTGCAGCCTTCCGAGCAGTAGGTGATAAGAGACAGGAATTTGAACAATGCAGAAACTTGATTCATGACCTCACTGAGCATATTTGATAACTACAGTGTAATTTCTGGTTGTAATTCAGAGGAGGACTGCATTGTTTTACAAGATAAATGTATTAATCCCTATTCTTCTGTGGTGGGTATCTAGGAGATTAACTACATTGCTGAATGTGTGAATTTGTCTGTGACCAAAACCTGACATGAATACAAACTATGTGAATGATTTCTCAGACTCTTTTGTTAGGAAATAATCTCTAGACAGATGTCCATGATATCTGAACAGTCAGTCCCACACTGTATCATTTATCTGGAATTTGTACCCCTAATAAAACTACCTGACCACAACTGGTTTGTTTTGTAACCACCACACTACCTTCTAATCCTCCCAGATTCACTGCACTCAGAAGAGCCAGGCTCACAACCAGGCCTCCTGAGATGGCATGCTCCTGATGAAATGGATTTAGCACAGTCCTTTGAATAAGATCGTTTGTTTAAAGTCATACTTTGATAGCTTTCTACAGGAAATGCAGCTCTTGTGATGTGGAAACATTTTCCATTTACCTGTCGAAAAGAACGCAGAAATGTATTTCTTCCTCCTACTACTTCAAATCCCACCAACGCTACTGATCTCACTCTCCCACTGAAACCTTCATCTCATCCCAGCTCCGCAGCAGTCCTGCTCCCATGCCGTGGCATTTGGAGCAGCAGTCTGCTCATCCAGCTGAGCCAGGCACGCCGCAGCAGGGACATCACCGCGGGTGTGGCAAGGCCTGGGCACAGGTACACCTGTGCTGGAGCTGCTGCATCAGGAAGAACCCTCCACCTCAACACCGTTGCTTGGTGACCCGACTAATGGCACAAATTAGTTCATATTAACACCAACGAGAGCAGTGCTTTTCATGCTGCATGCGTACTGCATGCAGTGACCATACTGAATAAGGGCTCTCAGTATCCCAGCATTATATACAAGGTGACACAAAAAGTCTTTTTTCTCAAACTAGCAATATTTGATGCTAGTGGAGAGTCGTTAATTCTGTCTCAAATTACATTCTGCAACATCTGCACTTTTCACATACGCAGGCTCATTCTGGTCCTTCTGAACAGATTAGTTACTTATAAATGTTCAGGTAATCCATGCAAATAGATTGCACTAAGGTTGTTTATTACACCTCATTTTCTTCCTGCACCTGCTACGGGCACTTGATGCAATTTCTCATTTCTGGACAAATTTTACAAGCAAGTGGAAAAAGTGAATAACAATAAGAAATGCATATTTAAGTTAATTTTGTGGATCCATGTTAAGATTTGTGAAACTTTTAGAATAAACAAGCATTTCCCCCAAACCCTTAGCAACTGATTGCTTTCAGAGGACGAACTCCCCCTGCACTTGTAATTCAGAAATATCCTAGGTGGATTGCAGGCACACAGAGGATGCTGCATACAGATAAGACCTTCAGAGGAGCTGAAATGTTATTGTCTTCTGAAAAATAAAAGGCACACAGCCTCCTTGTCAAGGGCAGAGATCTGGGTGCTGTGGTTTGGGCAGGGCAGGAGGCAGCGCCCGGTCCCTGGGTGATGCTCTGCAGTGCTGGGCCAAGCATGGCAGCATCAGCCTGTCTCTCCCTCCTTGGCTGCCCAGGTGCAAGGAGGAGGAGGAGATGGTTTCTAATCAGCTTTGAGGCCCACATCTTGCGCACATTGAATTTCCCCCAAGCAATCTTCCAAAACTTGTTTATGCCTAAAGCCAGCTCTGCAGAGATGAGCAGGATGGATCAGCAGCAACACTAATCCACTGCTTTATGCACTTGTGGGTCCCACTGCTGGACACTTGCTGACATCCCCAGAACAGCTACCGAGCACTGCCCGACCCAACGGGTGCCTGCACTGCTGCTGCAGGGTATAGCTGGGCTGAGCAGCCAGGCTGAGCAGCAGCTAATGAGCAGCCCGGGGCAAGGCATCCAATGCAGAAACACCCCCTCACCATCAGGGCCCTGCTATTCACGCATCCACAGCCAAGGCACAAAATAACCCAAAGCCAGCATCAAACTGCACATGCCTATAGCTTCATGGACACTGCCACAGCATGGGCAGACCCTGTCCAGGCCCCTGCTCCAGAGCAGTCACTTGGACAGAACTCCCTAAGTCCTGCCTGCCGGGGGACTCGCACATTGGTGTGAATTTCCCACCTCTTGCAGCTACTTGGCTTTTTACAACTAACTTGAAATTACTGAAAAAAAAAGCTGCCAGTACATTTCCCCATTCCAGGGATGTGACCTAACTGTGCAGCACCCAAGTCGGTCCCCATCCCAGAGCAAGAGTCATCCAACAGAGCAGCTCCAGCAGTGGAGAAAGCAGAACAGCATGCGATCACACCCCTCCAGACTGGAGGTGGCAGAGGTTCAAGCCCCTTCCCCTGAACACACGCAATGCTTCGTACATGTGCTTGAAGCACTGACGCACCTGGCAATACAGAGCAGACAGGAGGACTCCAAGCTGCTTGGAATCTCTATATTCATAGCAGCCTAACTACCTGCACCACAGAGCATTTCAGCCAGCAATATTAAATGCTGCTCTGTTAAAATGAGGGGAACTTCAGCAATTGTTATTATTAATTTTAGAATAATTAAGTGAGAATCTGTATGGCTATCATTTTCTCAGCAGGACAACAAAATCTTTCAGCTCTGCAAAATGTTTTACTGTGCCCATATGTTTGGCTACAGCTGAGTCCAACTATGAAAGTATGACATCTTTTAATTACATTTTAATGAAAGCTGTAACTAATCCAATAGCTCATTTGTTAGTACCTTGTGGGAGAAAGAAAAGCTCAAGAATGACCTCACAATTCTTGTTTTTGGAGTCTGTGGAAAGATACAGGATAGTAGTCATGTCAAATTCCTGCTAAAAGACTACAATGCTAGATTTTATTTGCAAATGACCACAGAGAACATCTACATTTAAACAGGTGTTTAAAGGTGCACTCCAGCGTGTCTCAGCAGGACAAGTGCTCTCCTCCATTTGCCAGGTTTCTCAAACACTAAAGGGAGCAGAATATGTTCAAGGGGCACATGGCCTAGGAGCACATCTAGCCAGAGGGCCGCCCACTGAATTCATTGCTCTTTGAGTCAGACCTTTACCAAGTCATCTCCTGTTGAGACCTTTCACAATTCATTCTTCAACACAGCAAGCAGGATCATTTCAGTATTACATACATTGAAAAAAATGTTTTTGAGCCTTCAATAGGCATAATTCCCCTCATCTCTGAAAATATCTTTTGTATATTCATCAACAATAACCTGACTTTTATACCTTGCCTGCCAGCCCTATAGACTAATACAGACATGATATTCATAATTGCTGCATATTTCTCTAGAGCAAATGAACTACACCATTTGAATTCAGTCTTAGACTTAGAAAGCTCAAGGACAGTCTGGAACTGAATACATCAAGTAGTGGGCTAAAAAAAAAAANNNAATTTCAACTACTGGGAGAAGAAAAAGTACTACAGAAAGGAAATCAAGCATCTGGTGAGTGAAGTTTGGCCCCTAGTGGATAATAATTCTCATTGAATTGGTAGCCCTTGCTTAAACAAAAGCCAGGACAGAATAACCCTGGACACTAAATTACCTCTCAGTTTTGGTGATGAAGCTTGCTTCAAGCCATACCGGAGATGAATTTGCACTCTACTGACAGGACTGAAAACTAAACTATATTTGCCTCCTCAGCAGGACTGCCAATATATAGAAAATCCACATCCAGAAAATGAATCCTCTCCTTTTAAGCTAAAAAATGTTCATCTGAATGGAAAGGTCAGTGAATATTTTCCTATTGCCTTGCTAATTAAGAGTCAAGTAATGTTCTTAATATGCCAAGAAACAAGGTCCTTGTACTTGTCATGTTGAGCAAAAAGCTCCAGCAAATACACTTGATGGACCTGCATCCATGGCATTTTTGTGGATTCCTGCCATCATTCACCCCAATGAAAATCATGCAGTTTGCTTGAGATTATAGGCTCCTATTGATTTCCAATTTTCACCAGACATGCTCAAGTCTCTTGGGATCTCCATTTGTAGATCACTATCAGTCTTACAGCGAGGAAACAACACAGGGATATAATTGGCGCAGTGTAACTGTAAGACTCTCCTGTTCTGTTTTCAATTTAGTCCCTTACTCCTATTTCTTAACAGTAGATTTCTTCTTGGTATTAATGGCCTCACAAGGTTCTCAAAGACCAGATTAAACTTTAAAAAGAAGTATATGTATTAGGTCTTTTTAAATTTTATAGTCACTCTCTTAATAGGAACGCTACATCCTGAGCTGACTGTGCAATCTAGTATTGGCTTTGTTTGGCTTTCTTCGACACTAGCAATAGCAATTAATGTTCTGTGTGTTCCTTTGCTGCTGAGTCACAATGTCTAGTGCACTTTTGATCAAAGCATCTAACGTCAGTCAGTAAAGCACACTTATAACTACTGCATAGCTGTGGTATTAAAATATGGCATGCATAGACTGCGGTTGTTGCAAGGATGATATTTGCCCAGACTACAATAAAACCAAGGTGATGCATATACAATCTTCTCCTGTAAGGTGAAAAGCAAAAGTGCATCAGCAGTATTTCTGTTTAGAACAACTCTTTCAGCACAGAATTAATTCTAGCCCTCCTCCACTGATTTTCCTCAGTAATACCTGTGTTCCAGCCTGACAGTTTAAACTGCTGACAGAGTAGGGAACTTTAAACGCACTGAAACAATGAAGAACAAAGCATTTGCACTGAGTTCTGGAGAAATCAAAGCAGATACATTTGTAATTACAAGTGGAAAGTGGCATAACATTTATGGTTGATGTAGGGCTCCCCTACATGCATCAAATAGCCTGGTGGAACAGTACTGGTTTTCCATGAGGGAAGCAAAAACAGCGCTTTTCGGATCTCTGCAGAGCAGTGCTATTTGCAGTGTAATGAAGAGTTCCAACAGGAAGTGAAAGCCTGACTTCATCGAGGCACAGCCAAATACTTATTTGACTCAGAGTATTAGGAGGTTTAGTAATCTCAGAAACATCTTGGAAAGGCAGCCCCTGCAGAAATAATAGTCGAAACTTTGTTTCACCAGGTAGCATCCAAAACTGACTACAACCTAAACCAACAGTGTTTGATCAAACCGTCTGATGCACAGGTTTTCTTACAAAGCAAACTCACCTGAGGGGACACAAAAGAGGTACTTGTCATCTACTAGAGATTGGGGGAACATAAATATTTTAGAGTGTGTGTTGTTCTCCAGCATATTTCTCTACATGGGCAGTAAGGCATTTAAATAAGTGTCAGATGCTGATTCCCTGGAACAAATGATTACAAACCTCTCAGGATTGTGTTTAAGTGTTTGGAAAGATTTATTACACTTTGTGAGCACTGGCAGAACTGAAATAAAGAAAGTGCCTAAATATAGCAATGAGAGTCATTATAACCATAACGACCTATAAACGTAAGCAAAACAAGGTCTGTATGTTGAAGTAACATCTCACGCTAGACATGTGAATAGAGATGAGGGATAAAAGCAGTTCAGCCATACAAATTTCTTCAGACAAGAAATGCTTCAAAGCTTGCTTTGTTTTTTAAAGTATGCAAGTGTATTTCCCTACAAGCCCCATTTAGCTGAAATGTGACTGACCACTTGTAAAAAACCTTTCCAAAAACATAGATGCAAGGCTCCTACAACACAAGATGATGGAAAGTAAAATAACTTAATTATTTCAGATGAAGAAGCAAACATCATAGGCCAGCTCCTTTAAAACTATCAGGATAGTAAGGAAGAGCTGGAATAAGAACATGCACCTTGATTACTGTATTTTTAAACTAAATTTTAAGAAAAATTACACATACAGAACTCTCACTGCAGTTACTTTGAAAGAGTATATTGCTAATGACAACCTGATCTACTGTTCTTTTTTTTTGTTCTCACCCCCTGTAACAGACAAGGGCATAATAAGAGGTCTTTGTGACACGTAAGTAAGAGCCTTGCTCAACTGCCCACAATGTGCAGAAGCAATTCTCTCCCACTGAGGTCCATCAAACTCAAAGAAACAAGATTTGCTAGGAACAAAGCAGCAAAGGGTAGGACTTGAATGTCATTCTTGGAGACTGGGATGAATTTTCTTTTTTTTTTTTTTCTTTAAAACTTATTCTGAAAGAATTCTAGCCAAAAATATTGACATCAAAAGTAATAATATCCTGGGATAACACCTGATATTGTGAGCTTTTAAACAGAAAAAAGCTCAGATGCAGTACCAGAGGTAGCAGCTGGTATATTTAGAGAAGAAACAATGCTCAGCATAGGAACTTGAGCACCATGCATGCTTTCTCTGAATGAAAAGGAGTAACTACTTCACTCAAAGCACTAGAAAAAACATGTACAGAAATATAGGCTCACACTGACTATAGTGTGCAGCCACATTGGAAGACTGCAGAGGACAGTTATAGGATGCTCACCCTGTGCTTAGTTCCTGCAAATGGTTGGTCTGGTGTTAGAGTCAGTTTCAATCAAATTTTGAATCATTAGTTTTGAAAAGATCTTATTTGAATAGTTGGTTCAAAACCCTCTGAAAAGGATTTTCTTGAAGTCTTTATCTGAAAGGTCAACCAAGTAAGAAAAACATGCTCAAAGGCTCCAAGTTCAAAGCCAGGTTCTAAAACAGATAAAAAATGTTTAATTATCATGTGAAAGCATAATGAAACTTACTATAAAGAGAAACCATAAAAGGTCATAGAATCCAACAAGAATCTAATGTGGTAGTATGCTAAGAAAGGAAACTCTGGCAATGACCACAACGGGATGGCGGCGTGGGCGACCTGTGCTCATATCCCACTGGTGTCAGGCAGCACCACGCAGGCCTGGCCCATGCCACCAGTAATAACCGTATAATAACCAGCATAACAGTAATATAACTCATTTGGCACTCAGAGATCTTTAGAACAGCACCTGAGTTGTAGTATCAAAAAACATTTTCCTTGATAAGAAAAACTCTCCTGGAATTTTATTGTGCTTCATTTCTGTAAAGTGAGATCATTTGGATCATCCCTGCTGTGGGCAGGAGCAAGGTAGGTATTTCCAGCAAGAGAGCCTAATGGTCCTTGGCTTCATTGAGTGACTGCTGTCATAGGTAACACAGAAAGCAGACAAATGTTATTTTACAACTGAACCTGTGATCCCAACACAAGAACATCGGCAAAGTGCAACCGCTGCGAAGTGGAGGCAGTTTCCTACATAGCAAATACATACAGGATCACAGCTCTTCAAAGGGAAAAGACTAAACAGCCTACCCCAGAGCAAGGCGCTCCACATTAGCCACAGCAGCAAAGCCGGTAGCTCACATTTCATGTCCAGATGAAAAATGGCTTTGGTGAACATGAGGACGGGTGAATGCTCAGCTGGGCATGCAGCCAGGCCCACACCAGCCAGGCTACGGCCGTTTGGAGGCAGCCTTGCTTCAACTGCCATTGCCCTCCACCAGAAAACACCAAGGAAGGGCAGCTCCCCAGGGATTCCTGGCCATCAGATGAGCCTGCTAGGCACAGCTGTGCCACGATGGGCCACTCCCACGTCAGGCCTGCCCTGAGGTGCCACACAGTGCCAGTGCCTCAGCAGCAAGCGGCCACCTGGCCACAGCACGGCCCTTCCACAACCAACGTCTTGTCGTGTAATGTCTTGGAGCTGAACCCCTGCTTCACACATCCTCAGTCTTCTTTGAGGCTCAGTGTATTCAAACCAAGCTGCCCGTGTTGCATTCACTCAGAGCAAGAGGGATGCTGCTCTTGTCTGAACACTGAGATAGGCAAAGCACTACAGACATCCAAGTTAGAATTCTAAGTGTAACAGCACAGGGCACTGTCAACCTGAGATCTGATTTAAAAAAAAAAAATCCAGCTTATAGCATTTCTAGGTGTTGTGCCTGACTGAGTTCAAATGAACTCTTAAGAATCTTTTTATAGCCATATTTTCCTCTTCTAAAGATGCTTCCCTGCTCTGCTGAGGTAGTATACACGTAGGAAAAAAAGAACCTGTGTCACAGATGTGCCACTTCCAACTGTACAAAGCGCATGGTTTTTAAAGAGGAGAAAGGAAATAGCTTCTAATTTCTCTCAGTTACACTTGCCTCGGATTTAATTACAGTATATTTTAGACAGAAGCCAATTTCATATTATTTTCCCAAGCTATTACATATATGAGCATATGCATTCATATGTATGAAAGATGTCTATGTGTGTATGCATATAAATACACACACACACTTCAGTTGCACAGGAAAACAGTATTACCAGGTGTGTGCTGCACAGCCTTAGTGTTAGAACCATAAATTCTGCTCAGCAGCAGCAAAACTCACAGCATCTCACTGTCATTCAGAACTGATCTGGGTAATTTTGACAATCCTTAAGATCTTACTTGTACTTTAAGTGCAAAACTCAGTGAAACAAATAAGGTGCTGTAGGAACCAGTTCCTACATTTGCTCTTGATTCTGCTTGCCTGTGATAACCTTCTATTATAGAGCCTTAGCAGAGGAGTTTTAATAAAGCCAAGTAGATGAGTTTGGGCAGAGATCTTTATGAAGTATAAAGATCATCCATGTGACAATTTTATCATTCTAATAATAGCAGAAGCAAAATGATGGAGATATCTGAAATACAGTAGACCAGTTGTTTCCCACCCCCCACCTTACTAGAAAGTAAAGGCAGGACCTTTACTTTACAAAAGATTTTGCCATGAATGTTTCAATTTGATATTTCAAATCTCCCTTATGCAAAGACGACTCCCATGAAATTAACTCCTCTCCGTTCACTGCTGCGTAACATCTCCGTGACAACTCTGGTAATTGCTTTCATGGGGTAAGCAATACTCAGAAAGCATGAATATTCCTTTGTGAAATTCAGCAATTACAAATAACTCGGAGGCACGAGCCCCAGCGCTGTGCGATGGGGACATGCTGCATAGGCAGCCGTTTGGAGGTGACACTCCAGCCCCACTGCACGCACAGGACCTCAGCACATGAGCCCAGAGCCAAAAGGGATGCCCCGGCCTCTGCCAGAGAGCACCCGGTACAGCCAGGCACCACCCGGGGAGGGCTGCCTCAGTCCCATCCCCAACATCAGGCCACAGGCATCGCTGCAAGTGACAGTGCCACAACACTACGCAGCGAGAGGTACGGGGACAACGGATGCGGTGCAACAGATGCGCTGAGCATCAGCTGTACTCTAGATATAAGTAAGAGATTTGCATCGGTATTGTAGAAAAGTTTAGAAAATTAAAACTGTTCTCATACCTCCAAGGGAAAAAAAAAAAGTACTTCTGCCTCTGATGGCTCGCACAATACAGCAATGCCCAGATCATCTCAAAATTAAATATAACTTGATATTTTGATATTTGAACTGCTCAGGCTTCAGAGCCTCAGCCTCTGGCATTTCATAATACTTGGGTAATAAACGAAAAATCTTATTTTATAAAAAAAAAAAAAAAAGAAAGAAAGAAAGGGGTGAGGGGGTGGGGAAGAGTGCAGAGGAAACAGTGGCTGTGAAATGCAATCCACAGTTTCAGACACCAGGTCTCATTAATCTTGCTGATGAATAGGATCTTTATGAAAGGAGACCCCGCAGTCGAGAGAACTGAAAGGAAATAGTATGGAAAGTGAAGCAGCAGCTTCTTGTACTAGTTCTTATGTGTTTTAAATTAAGTGGCTTTTGTGGAGGCTGAAGTCAAAGAAAAAAGAAATCCCAGTAATTCCTGCTTTACAAGAGGAATGCATGTGGAAGCCACTGATGCTCCTTTTGCTGCAAGCCTTTTTTGGCAAAGAGATTAGATCAAGAATACCGCCAAAAAAGGAATGGAAATGCACTGTTCGGTGATTAGTTTATGACATTCTACCCTATATATAGTGCCTATTTGGCAAACCCTCCTGCAGTTCTGTGTTTTTCATTGCAAGTAGCTTATATCAGTACTGACATCTTGCAGATGTTAGTAGCTTTGATTTTTTTTCCCCATGTTGCAAATGAGTTGGCATGGAAACAACTCTTTTCTGGCAACATGACATATGATTCAAGGCAAAATGCATTTAACACAGATGAATAGTTCAGGAATATGCCTATAACAAAAAGTCATCTTGAAAGCTGCTTTGCATTTGTTGGTGTTTATGACAACTTTTTCAAGACATTCTCAAAAAAAAATAAAAAGTAAAAGAAAAAATTAAGTGTTTAAGACTAGGTACCAACGATGAATCTCTAACTTTTTGATGCTGCACATTCTACTTCATCCTTGATGGATTTGTTTTAATAACAAGAGCATAATATTAAGAGGAGAAAAAAGGAGTTTTCAAGGTTATTTTCCTATTTTTTTAAGAACTGCTGCTGCATTGGTTGCTGTGTTTTGGGATGGATACCTCAGCCACAACCACCTGTGACGTGGAACCACTGGCAGCGAGGTGAGCACATCCATGGGCACTGGCAGGAGAAGAGGGTGGCTGCTCATGGGTGAGGAACTGGACCAGGACCCACCAGGTCCCTCCAGCCACTGCCTTAGGGTACCTGCAGCAACCAGGACTGAGCAGTGAGCTCCCCCCCTTTGCTGTCACTGACAGCATCGAACTAGTCTGGAGACTTTGGGAAGGGCTGGGCACCCTTTCCTGCTCCTACATTCAAGGAGCTCTAGTTTCCAGCAAGAGTTGAACCCAAACTTCATGCAGCTAAGAAATCATGGGGAGCCAACTGCTGCTTTCCCCAGCACACACGGAAACCACAATTGTTTGTGGCACAGTCTAAGCGCTTCATACAGGAGGACTTTAGTGCACACAAGAGGGTTCCAAAGTAGTGGGTGAAGGAGGTGAGCAGGGAGGAGGAGGGCTTGTGCAGGAAGTCAGAGGAAGGCAAGATGGGAGAAGCCTCATGGGCCACAGTCAGTGTTGGGTGTTCAGGAAGACCTTCCAGCATCTGTCCAAACCTAATCTGAACTTCAAACCTTTTGAAATATTACTGTTACTGAAGGAGTCTGGCAAGAACTCACCTCAGTGATTTAGAGGAGTCTGAATTCAATAAAATTAGCATTTAAATGAACCCAATTAAGAAATGCTTTAAACTGAGCATGCAAGAAGGGAGTATGGGCGGCTTGCCTGTTAGAAAGCTGTGGAGTGCTAATGCATGAAGAGATGAGCCCTTGTGGGGCACTACAGAGAGGGGAGTAAACACCAGGCTCTGTGGGCTGAGCGCACCACCCATTAGCATACATAGATGCATTTTACATTTCATTGTCATGAGGAAAAATACATTTTGCCTTAATGTAGAAATTAATTGTCAAGGATGACATATAAAATGATACTAGCTATTGCCTGGTCAGTATCTACCTGAATGCTCAAAAATGCAAAGTTGGGTTATTTTGCAAATGGTACACAATACAGGTAGATGTCTGCCATGTTACAAGCATGTATTGAAGCATCCTCTTCTTAGCTTCCATAGCATGGAACATTCCAATTGCAAGAATAAGAAGTCTGACCAGACTCCATTTATTTTACTGGTATTTGAACGCAATTTTTTTCCTAATGAATGCATCTGTTTTGGATGATAAATTGTCCATTAGAGAAAGCTCAAATGTGTTTGTGTGCATGTGTGTTTTGATTATGCTGCCGTTGACATAGTGTTGTTTACTATTTGAATTTTATCGTTTCTACCATCAGCTGTGCAATATAGAATAAAAATTGCTAGAATGAGCTTATAATCACAAGTATTTTAATTTATTAAATAAATGACCTAATTGCTTGCCTGAGATCTATTTTTTTTTTTTTCCTTTCTCTTGACCCTATAGAGAGTTAATCAGTTTCTTGGTGCTAATTAGATGTCAGCATTAGTAGCCTGCTAATACATAAGAGATAATGACACCATCGTGCAAGACACAGTGTCCAACACATGACCCTGTTTCCTTAAATTATACCCTAAGGATTCATTGGGAAGCCTAAATGCTTTGCAGTTTTGCAGCGGCAGCTCCTTCTTAACACAGACAGTAGTAGAAATCCAAGACAAAAGCGGAGAATTAGACACAAAATGCAGCTTTTCGCTATGTAGTACTTTAACAGGAATTACAGCTGCTGTGTTCTTGTCCCACTCTGTGAATTCAGTATGCAGCGTTTGATCAGTGCAAAAGCAATGACACAAAGACTTAACTAACAATTCAATGTTTCAGTTTTAGACTAGCAGGCTGCTAGCAGGAATTGGAACACACACATACACACATTCCTCAGATGCGTTCCTGATCTACAAATGTTTCTTGGGTTCTCAGGGCTGGGAGGTGCCTGGAGTGAACTCTTGGAGCTGCAGCGAGACCGTGGATGCAGATGCACCATTGGCTGTGGGCAGGCAGTGCTCCACAAGGGAAACATTCCCCCATGGTGCCCAGGACAGAAGGGCTGCAGAGGCAAGAAGAGTGGCAGCATTGAGCAGCACAAACAGCAGCATGGGGTCCACCAAGTGGAAATTATGCTTAACCAATCTGATAGCCTTCTGCGATGGAATGACTTGCTGAGTGGATGAGGGTAGAGCAGTAGATGTTGTCTACCTTTACTTCAGCAAGACATTTGACACTGTCTCCCATGGCATCCTCATAGATAAGCACAGGGAGCATCAGCTAGATGCAAAACAGATTTATTTTCCAGAGAAAACCACACAGGCCACAGTCATTGCAGAGGGTCACAGTGAGGTGTGCGGGACAGCCTGCTTGTTCTGTGAGAACAAGCAACCTCAAGACATTTTGGAGAGCCTTTATTGTAGGTCTTCACCTCCACCAAACCTTGCAGTCCAGTTCAAGAGGACAAACACATGCCAGTAACTCTTATTTCCTTTGAAATGTCCTCCAGCATTCAACAACATATCTGTTACTTAAGCAAGGTCCTGCATCGCCCACAAGCAGCCTGTCATCAGCTGGATGGGAGCAAGAACTTTTGCAGCAAAACACCTACAGATCTTACTCTCTGCTGGGACAACCTCCTCAGCCCCTCTGCCATGGTGCTCAGCTTCATGCTGCAAAGCCACACCTCTTAATCCAGTCCTTTGGCATCAGAGGAAAAGATTACCTACTCTTTATTGGAAAAGATTTCTTAGTAGAGTAGGACCTCAAATCTAATGCTATGAACTCAGCGATTCGGCCAGCAAAAATACCTGCCAGTACGGAAGTGCTGATCAGAGCTGGAGTTTTGAAATAAAGTTTCTGGAACGACACAAGCTCTTGCAATGTTAAGTACTTAAAAATAAATAAATAAATAAAAATAATGAGTTACCTGTCATCTGACAGCTTCCTGATGGCAAAATCTTCCAGATTTGAGTTGACCTCACAACACAGATGTGGAAAGCAGCATAGGAGAGACGCAGTGAAATTGCAAGCTTTTCTTGACTTTTACTCTCAAAACACTGTGACTGGTTCTACACCTGAAAGTCACTAAATGCATTTACTGTTTGATATTTTTTAAGTGCTGTTATGCCTGAGAGGTGTTAATGGCTCATCCATTAGTTGTGACCCAGACTTCACAACTTCACCCTGACTTCATTAGAGCGATTGTGTGGGTTAATGCACTCTACTTTTATCTGGCAGTTAAACCTCCCAGGTTCACTTGTATCAAAGCTGCTGTGCAAAGGAAGCATCTCCTTTGAAGGGCTGTGGCCCTGCAGAGGGATCTTTGAGCTGGGGACAATTCCTAAGGGGAAAGATAGAGTAAGAAGGGAAACATTTGGTGTGCAGAAAACAACAGAAACTCCAGAGATGCACAGCTCTTGG
This sequence comes from Alectura lathami, assembly GCA_013399715.1. Taxonomy (NCBI): domain Eukaryota; kingdom Metazoa; phylum Chordata; class Aves; order Galliformes; family Megapodiidae; genus Alectura; species Alectura lathami. Next base: position 544,946 of record VXAV01000127.1, read on the forward strand.
AGGTGCTTACCAGGGTTTCTGCAAGAGGCCTTCCAACAATTTAGATATGGCTGTTTCACAAACAAATGAGAAAATGTTACTACCACTGTCTCCTGCAGTGGAGAAGGTGGTGCACAGCAACAGCTGCAGTGCAGAAAAACACAAAAGACGAATCTGGAATTTATGGGCTAAAATAACTGTAACCTCCAGGCACCACACAGCAGGCAGCTTTGGAAATGCAAAGTTAACGGCACACAGAGCACAAGGCTGGTTAACACACCCGCTAAGCTCTGCAAGAGCCTACACGCACCGATTCCTATGACCCAGGAGAAGATGCTTTACAAATCACAGCGTGTTCGTGGGGATGCAGAGTGCTGAGTACACCTTGTAAGGTGAGCACCCAGAAAGAGGGGGGAGGAAACGAATTAGGCTGCCTGGCTCACTTGTGGGCATCTGAGCAGTCACACAGCATCTCTGCAATATCCCCACTGCAGCAGGTCCTCCACAGTATTGAAATAGGAAATGTGTTGTCTATTACATATATTTAACTTCTTTGTTAGTCATGTGTAAATATACCCAAATCATAGAACTCATCTCCCTACCAACTTTCATGGGGCCTGTAGTAACAGAAGAGAGTGGGAAGCAGTAATCCAGCACTTCATAACAGATCCACATCTTCCACAAGCCCTGAGCATGGACAGAGGCACATATCCCACAGACACCCAAAGGAGGCCAAGCAGGGAAAGAGAAAATGAAGATGACTTTTCTCCTTTTTAAAAAAATTCTGAACACATGAAAATAGGTACCTTTAAACTAGAATTGTGCTAGTTCCTAGAAAGACGTAAAATTCTCCATGTGAGAATTTTCCATGTTCCCAAACAGAAAACAAGGAGAGTTCTTGCATTTAAGGAAAAGAGAATTATTGCAACTCTGTAGCCCAACAGTAAATTCAGCAATTGAAGAAGTTGAAGCACATCCCTGAATTTGTACCCAGCTCCCTGGAGGCAGCGAGTGGAGCAGCACATCCATGGGTACACGTTGGGGATCGGTGTGGAACCACAGCCATGCTATAAATGGGGGCATAAGAAGGAGTTGTGCTTCACCTTCCAGTCCTGTGTCTCCATTCCACTCCACTCTGGTCATATGCACACGTTAGGGGGGTATGTGAATATAACCAAGATCACGTTTTATTAATAATGTACACAAGAGACCCTGTTTCACACATTGCAGCCGTGTAAATATTACTATCACTTACAGAACAATTTAATAGTTTCATTAATTTCACTTGCAAGACTAGAATTGGGAGGACAAAACTTACAATGTGGCTCAAAGATAAACAGCCCTCCAGGAAGCATGAGAAAAAATACAAGAAAAATAACACTTAAAAAAAAAGTGACCTGTATCAACAGTTTTGGGTCTAGTGAAAGGCTGCACCCCAGAAGGACCCTCACCCTTTGTAAATCAAGGCAGATGCCATGGCTGACCCATGCTCAGGGGACTTTTTTGAGTCCTGGGGCTGCAGTCTGGCTGTGCACATCTCCTAAGCTTCTCCCTAGCAGCCCCGCTTGCACCAGACTCATGCTGCTGCAGCATCCCTAGCAAGGGATTTTCTGTAACAAACTGAGGGAGGATGTATTACACCTAAAATTGTGTTTAGGGAGAAAGTTTATATCTGCACATGGAAACTTGCTGCTTGATATTGCTAGAAAGATGTCCAAAATGCAGTACTACCCCTGAGAACATCAAAGCATTCAGGACCACACGTAGCTCTGCTATGAATTATTCTCTGTAAATATCTACTATATTTAACCAAAAGGAAAACCTGGAATGGAAAAAAAGAGCACCAGACAACATATTTGCCAGAAGCCATGGGAAATAGGAACAAAAAAAAATAATAAAAAAATAACCCAGAACTAAATGATCGGTTGCTAATTAACAAGTTATCATCTATTCAGTAAATAAATAAAATAAGTTAACAAGCATATGCCTGACCTTTTTAGTCATATTTTTAGCCAGGAAATTCATGGCCATTAACTGCTACTAGGGTGCCATGGGATTCGCGTTCAGAGGCTTCCTTTTCACTTTGTTGTTGTAGCCTCTCATCTTTTACTGACATTACACACCACTCATCACGATCAGTGTCAGAAGCTATAACAGCATCTGTTGCAGTGGCAGCTTCTGCTGGATGAAGAGTCTCCCTCTTTACCTTAAAGAATGTCAATCATTTTTCATTTTCAGCATTCAGACTTGCTCATCAGTTAGTAACAACACTTCCAGCTACACCAAACATGATTTTTGAATAAACACTGGACTGAGATCATTGGAAATGATTGACAGCTTCTAAACCACACTTTTCAGAAACCAGCAAGGAAGGGGAAAAAAAAATAATAATAAAAAATCTTTCCCTAATTCTAATGTTTCACTGTCATTTGAAAGAGCTTTTACCTGAGGGGTTGGGGGACAAAAATCTTGATTTGTGACATGTGAGGTCCTTGCAGTTGCCTTTTGTAAGGTGCCTTTCAGTATCCCCTGCCCCCTCCCTGCTAGAAGTCACACTGGAAAGTAGGGAGGTGTCAGCAGTTACTTAATGATCTTCATTTTCCTTAATTATCAGGCACCTAAGTATCCAGTTAAGTTAGTCCCTATGGAATAGCTGATATTCATTATTCTTAGCACAACTATCCTCTCATAAGCGCTGTCTGTACATTCTCTGGGGAGCGTTCCCAACAGCAGCATTCTGAGATGTGCCCGTGTCACCCCCAGGAGATGCCACATGCCAAAACAGTGCCCTGGCCTGTCCTGCGGGGACAAGCAGGGACCCCAGGGTGATGAGCTTCATTCTTAAAAATGTTATTTCTAAAACCAAACCAAGCAGAACAGATCAATATGGGCACCAGAGAAAAAGAACCTATAGAAATGAAAAATGTTGGCAATCTGTTATTTCCAGGGAAATAAGACTTGCCCTGTGGGGAGACACCTATTAGTCTGCATGAGAGGTTGGTGTTGTGCTGCCTTGCAGATCCCCCTGCTGCTCCCGCAGATCAGGGGCAGAGGCTGGGGCTGCTCTCACCCCAGCCCTGGGCCACTGCACCATGCCCATTGCTGCCCACAGCCAATGCCCAGCCACGCAACCCAGGCTTACCGCCTCTTGAGGAGGGTACACGTATCTCAAGGGGAGGGCATGAGTATGAATCACAGCTCAGAGAGAGAAATTGTAGGCAGTTAAGCAAGGCAAAAAAAAAAAAAAAAAAAAAAAAAAAATGTAGCTATTTGCACTTCTCTGCCTCTTACACCTGTACTTTTAACTCAAAAACTTTGCATTGTTTTCCAAGGTTTTGCTTAAACTTGGCTGGGTATCTGCAGCTGTTGTCTTACAAGCAGACCTTGAGATAAATGTAGCTCCCTAAAGTGCTCAACTTACAGAGGATTCAGACATTCTCCTTCACACCATTAGGGATTAATCAGTCACTCTCCCAGGAAGTGCCTTCTCCTCCTACTAATTACCTGCTCCTGGAGCCATCCCTGCTTTGGTAGGAGGGTCTCTCACTCAGGGCTGGGCATGAGCCCGGGAAGGGAGAGGAACATGTCTGACAAACCTGTAGGAGCCATGGGTGGCATTTGTTTCCTTTCATACGACCTACATAGCGAGCTGAGGCCAAGGGGCACTCAGTGCATGTGGAGCTGGGGAGGGACCAGGGCCTGCCCAACACCCCACACACCACAGCACCATCCCACTGCCAGCAGGCCCCAGCGTCACCTACAGACCTCAGAGCACTGGAGCTGAGAAGTCCTCTTCCCAGCCAAACCAGGCCTCACAAGCAACGTTGCAAAACAGAACAGCAAGATCAGAAATCCTTCCTGGTTGTTCTTGAGAGAGATGTACTCTGTGTGAATATTTCCTGTCATACTCAATTTTTCCAAAAGCTTCCTGTGCTATACATCTGTTATGCTCAGGGTTTTTTTTTCTTTTTTGTAGATTTTTTTTTTTGCCTTTGTTTTAGTAGCAAGCTCCATAAAAATGCTGAGGAACTCACTATTAAGTATACATCTTAAATTAGTATGAGTGAACAAGATGCCTCAAAATACAGAGCAGAGATGCACCCCAGGCTCCCAGACAGGTTTAGATGGCGATAGTTGTCAAAGAGAGGAGAAGGTGGATATTTCTCACTTACCAAAAAGATATTTTTCTATTTCAACAGAAGCTTTTGAGAGAAAAAAACTGTCCCCATAAAACTTTTCATATATTAGAAGACTGTTCTAACTTCACCTTGATAAGCACACAGCAAATTACAGTACTTGCACTCTTGAAAATGACAGTATTAACCCATGACATGTATACTTACTCCATTAGCAGGTACAGCTTCTCCTTCTCAGTTCCTTCAGTTCAGGAATAGTTTATTGAGTTACAAAGTCACATGTTCAAAAAAAAGCCAACCAAACCTTCTTCTTAACCTTCTTTACCACCAGAGATCCCTGATCACCTCCTTAGGTAATAGTGGGTGAAGAGGAGGAAGGGAGGAACAGGAGGTTATCAGCTCATCAGGTGAGCGTAATCTGCATAATGGCCCTTTCTACACAGCCGGTTTCTGAAAGCATTTTTCCATCCATTTTCACTTGAACAGGGCTTCTAGTACATATCTTACTGAGAGACTGACCACATTCATTGCTTTTTCCAGTCATAGTAATCTTTATTTCCATTCACCCGCCCAATAGCTCTTGGGTGGTCTACAGCCTGGAGTCAAGGGTAACAGCAGATCTCCAGGTGAAGTTCCCCCTCTCTGCTTTACAAAAAGTCACAGTGTTAACGCAACAGGGAGAACTTTAAACCATAAAATGGATCAAAAAACCTCTATGTCAAAGTCAACGGATGCATATAACTCACTGCTACTTCTTGTGAACGTTGTTTCCAGAAAAATCTGCTACAGAAAAGGCTCAGGCTTCCTCAGACTGAAGCTGAAGTCATATTAAAATGCAAGACTGGATTTTGCTGATTGGTGGATTCAGTGGGCATTCTCTCTTTTTGAAAGAAGGCTTCCATTTAAAAATATTCCTGCTTTTGAGTGACAACCAGATACTCTCTAAAGGACTCTAAATGTCAGATGCAGGGCAAGTAGAAGTCTGTGCAGTTTATTAAAGTGGATGGAAATTCCAAATTACCACTTTTTAGTTGCTTGTTAGAAAGAGAATTTGGATACTATGACTTCTGTTTAGGGCCATGACCCAAATTCAGAGTGCTTGGACATTTACATCAGGACATGTGGTTATATTCCCTATTGAGCTTTATTGCCTTTTGAAAACATATATGCAAATGCTCAATTTTTTAAAATAAAAGTTACCAAGGAGCAAGCTAACCCTCGGCAGATTTTCTGCAAAGTTTATCCAGTCTCAGAACTGTAAGTTTGCATGATTTGTTTGCCAATGCTCAGTATTCTCGGCTGTGTGCAAATGTGGTGAGCATCTCTGTTCCCTAAAGTTTAGTACTGCAATTTTGAAAATGGTTGTATGAAGAAGTGTTGCTTATAGTGTATGAATGACAAGACTGGGGCTAAGACAGACAAGGCCAGCAGAAAGCAACTGTTGTTATTACAGACTGTGATTTTTCAAATCTCTTAACTAAGCAATTTTCAGAAATGTGAAAAGTAGCATTGCTCAAAACAAATGATACAGAAAATGAATAAAAACAGCCAAATGTGAGATAATCTTAAAAAAAAAAAAAAAAAAAAAAAAAAAAAAAAAAAAAAAAGGAAAGCAGAATCAACACCCGCCTAGAATGGCAATATATTTTATGAACAAATAAAAGGATGAGTCAGTCAACTCTACCTTTTAAAATATTTTCTTTCTTTTTACCAATACACCATTTTTGCACTTTCAAATCCAAAGTTCTGGGTTAACATCTGCAATCTAATCTAGGTGTTCCTGCTTCGGCAGGGGGATTGGACTAGATGATCTTTCGAGGTCCCTTCCAATCTCTAACATTCTGTGATTCTGTGAACATCTCCATAAGTACTATTGAAGTTTTGCTTCATGAGATTCTTCCTTTATTTTCTATTTATGTTTTATCAATATTGTAAAGTATAAAATAAGTCTTTTAGGATAGATTAGACTGCCATCAGAAAAACATATTCAAAGAAAAAATTAAAATTGACAAAATTAGTCATTTTCGGTGAAACAGCTTTCCAGGTCAAGGATTACTAGCTGAAGAAACACTAGCTGAAGATGCAGCATTATAAATGGCTTCTCTCAGCCGCTTGTACCACTGGTCGAATAATTCATTTCTTAGTAAGAAATATGGTGGTCTATTAGCAGAAAGAAAGATTAGGTGCACATTAATCAAACATTTCAGAGACGTATAAACATGCATATAGCATCCAGGAATACCCCATTATCCCATTCCAGAAGATATATGTAATCAATATTTCAAATATATCTAGTTAGTTTCATATCATTGAGTTTTAAGTATTTCCTCTCTGTAAAATAGGCAGGGCTTTCAAAGGCAGCATCAGTAATTTCCTGAAGTGCTTCCTGACCAAGATAAGTATTTGAACTAGGTTTTCTGAGCAATCCAAATGGGCCAGGCCAAAGAAAAAATAATGTGATCTCCCACCAACAGATAGAGACAAAAAGGTTAGCTAACTAGTGTTATCAGAGTTCTGTTTAAAATGCTTTGGCTTGAAACTGTGTCAGTTCTCCACCTTTTTTTCACTGAGGAGAGCTTTTAAAGCATTAGCTTCCCTCCCTCCCACACCAACCAACCAACCAACCAAACAAACAAACAAACAAAAATCACCACCAACAATTGAAAAAGGGTGAAAATATATTTGGTGGAAACCAATCTATCAGAGGCAGTAAGTTGTTGTTTGTACTGTGTCTGGAAACAGAAGGAAGCATTTGCAAACATCATCTCACTGCTGTTTGCATTAAGTAAATATGTTTCTATTTGACAGTCATCTGCTTGTTTCCAAAAAGAGCTCTAGGGACAGGGAAAGCCCCTGGGCCATGGCAACATTTACCTGGTACTCTGTGGACAACCCTCTTATTATTCCACACTTCTCACAGGAAGGGGAGCGGCTTAAAGCAGAAGACTAACTCCTCTGTGGGTATCAATCAATAGAACCCAATGAGCTCTGAGCTTCAGTATGTATTACATTCTCTTCATAAAAAGCCATTTTCCATAGCCCAAAACTCAAATATTTTTTTTTTCAATATCTCACATCAAACTGGGTTTTTCTAAAAGGGCAGTACAAGCAGTATGTAGTGAAAAAAAAAAAAAAAAAAAAAAAAAAAAAAACACTGAATTATAACACTTTATTCTGCTNGCCTGTTTCAAAACCAATACTCCCAAAACATTTCTAATCACCAACAGCTACAAGTTTAAAGAAAATCTCTCAGCATAGTCTGACCACAGTCAGAGAGCTGTTATTTATTAGGATTTATTGAAACAGAATTTTCATATATGTGAAAAACTGTGCATGAAAAAAAATCCAGATATTATTTCATGTCGTGATCTATAAAGCTTGGAGTATGCAGCATAGCTTTCATTAATTCTCTACACTGCCTCAGGCTTACACAATGTGTACTTCAACAGCTTTAATATGGTGGCTCAGTGTCAAGGAGTGCAGTCATATCGGACTTACAGTATATGTAGAAGTATTGCTGGGAGTTGGCTGCATCCCAGGCTTGGGGGCTTTGACTTCACTCTACACGGCTTCAGAAGGGACTCAGGGATGAGTCACATATTTTCCTTGAAAGAAATGTAGCTTCCTCTCGACAGCAATGCTAGATGTTTCTAAGCTCTGAGTTTACCAAGAGGCAGTTTGTGTTTACACAGAAATAGAAAACTAGAGAAGCATCTACTTTCAGGGTGGTGAAGTTGTTGTAGGTTCTGTACAGAAGGTGGAATAACCACGGGGGCCTTTCCATCCTTTCTGAGTGGGACAGGACCCTGCACCAACCCAAACAAGGCTGCAAGACCTCCTCAGGGCTGGCAGACTTCAAAACATGCCAGGGCAAAATGCAAGGAGCGCTTTTTTTTCTCCTATGTATTTTCAAGCTCTATGCAGCATGTCTGGGCACAGAGGGCAGCTGCACAGAGGGCCAGCAACCACGGATCGGCAGAGAAAAGGAGACTTTCTGCAAAGTCTTGCAGAAGAAATTATCCGGATTTCTGTTAGGTTTCTCACATGAGGAGATGCACATGTGAAAACATTCTTTGGAACTTCAGGGAGGACAGCCAGGAGGAGCAGGTAGTCCAGTTAATGCTTCTGTGTTTACTCAGTAGAAAAACCAAATGAATGAGAGACACTGGGTCACTCTAGCTTGAAAAACAGGCAGAAGCTCAAAAAGAATATGACAAATATTTCAAAAAGAATTGGAAAAAACATAGCTGCCATAGTTCATACCTGCAGAACAACATCGAGCAGCAAACTCACCTGGTAGCAATGTAAAATGTTTTAAGGTTTTTTACTGCGCACTACAAGAGGTAAATCAAAAAGTGAAACATGAACGTGTCTGCTCTTGAACAGAGACATTCCCATCTTGTGAGCCAGCTCTTCTTACTCCATTTGCCCAGCACCCCACCAGCATATCTGCATTGCTCTCATGAGCTACTTTTCTAGCAGCGTGGTGCTACTCGGCACAGCCACAGCCAGGCTGGAGGGATACGGCTACGTGGTGGCCACGAGGCTCTGCAAATCAGGCAAACAAAGAATGGTAAAAAGGTGTAGGAACACAGGGCCAAACAAGAACTGCTGGGATGTGGCTCTGGCTGTCTATGCAGAAGGCAGGGGGAAGTGGGCATTAGGGGCAAGCAGTACTGGGTGGCTTTCAGAGGAGAAACTAACATTACAACTTCAAAGGCTCTGCACACCCTTCTCCAAAAGCAAGGGTTCCTGTTCCCTTGCACCTTGTGTAACCATCCATACACCCATGGCGTAGTGGGGAGCTGCTGCACATTGCCGCTGGTGGTGCAATAGAAAATTTAATGGGGTAACACTGTGTACTCAGTACATAGGAGGGGCTGTTAGGCTTGTATTTCAAAGAACGCATACCTGACTCCTGTGGAGCAGGTAATCTTTTGGGATTGAAGAAGATTTTTGGTCCTTCCAAGTGCAAGCAGCTAATGGATGCTCTATTTTGCCCACGGATGATCTTTACTGCTCACTTTTACTCTGAAAGGGCCAATAAACAAGAGAGAAAAATCTAAGACTTTTCAGTTGCTAAGGCAATGAATTAATCAGCATGTATGTGTTCAGCATATTCACATAATCCTGCCAAGGTCTACAGTTCTAGGTGTCCTGCAATATTTTTGCCAGCATGAGGGAAGAGAGCAGAGGAATTGGCAGAGAAAGAGTGTCAGTTAGGGCTGTAACAAAAAATTTTGGAAGGAGAACCGGCGTCTACACCACATTCATGTATTATGTGGTATTACAGCATGCCAGCAAAACATGGCTCTTTGCCACCATTCTGCGTAACAGCTTCATTTAGCGTAATTATTGGGTATAAAATCCTCTTGTCCAGTAAGAGATGATTTCTCCTCCCAGAGCTGTGAATCCAGCCTTAACTGTATTCAGTGCATTTGATCAGATTTACAGACCCTGAACCAACTACACAGCTGACGAGACATTGCTTCACTTAAATCATTAAATTTCTGTCTATCTCAGGAACTGGTTCTTTAAAACCTTCTTCAAGTAAGATGCAAACTAGCCAAGCAGCACCAACATCATTTCCAAACCCAAGAGCATCAGTGCATGCTCAGGAGGGCTGAGGCTAGCATAGCAGAGCTGATGTGCTTAGATGAGCCCACAGTTTGTAAACATTTTCAATGCTGATCTGGCAGCCTGACTTAATGGCTGTAAATTAAATACTGTGATCGCTACTGACACATGCAATTAGCCAAAAAAAAAAAAAAAAGGAAAAAGTTTTGTTTATTTTTTTCAGTTTGGAAGATCAAATGTAGTGTTTGGGTTCTTTGATGCATTCCTGCTTACTTAGTTAAACACCAGAGATGAGGTCTTTGCTAGAGTCCTTTACACAGATCAGCAGTTAGCCAAGAAGTCCTGTCTCTGTCCCCTTCCTCAGAGATGTGGTCATGAGAAAATTTAGGGAACAGCATTTGCACAGTTCCCTCCCTGAGCTGTTATGCTTGAGACCTTCCTCTTCTTGTCTCTTTCTCTCACACGCATACACACATCATTGTACTGAGCAAAACCCCCAGTTCACATTTCTGAACTATTTTATGTGTGTAGTTGTCATGGATGGTGGTACATGCCTGCTTATCAGTTTGGAATTACTTTTGTTTCATAAAGAAGCTTACTTGTTCTATTACTTGAAATGAAGGGTAAACATTCAATGAGGTTTAACCCAATCCAAAACAAAGAAAGAGCCTGTAAGAAGGAAATCTGTGGCCTTACCTGCAATGTTGTGCTCAGAAAGAACTGTACAATCCACCACCTTAATCACACAGCAGATTATCATCGTATCTGGAGCTCTGAGCCTGGTCCTTACCCCAGTATGGCTTTTTGTGAATGTAAATCTCCTTATCTGTAAAGTGAAGATAATGCTCCTACAGCATAGTGCTCAGTGTAGGAGAATTAAATGGATAAAGTTTATAAAGTGTTTTATACATCAGACAAAGTACATATAAAACCTAAACATTCTTACAAAAAGCCCTGATAGCTGAATATCAGAAAACTAATAGGGGGAAAGGTATTAAAAGCCCAGCAGAGAAAACAGGTCTGGTCCTGAGCACTAGTGCCTGTGGAAAACCAGTTTAACCCTAGATGAGAACAGCCCTGGATGGGAGGTGCAGGCATGAGGGCAGGGTGGCTTCTGGGAGTGGAGGCTCCTGGGCCAATCCTGCTCATCCCTGCATCTCCCACCCCATGTGCCTGGGGAATCAAATTAATAACCATGTGCAGCTCATTAGCCAGACCAGCAGGGCAAGCAGGCCTGGTCTGCAATTGCAGGCACAGTCAGACAGCAGGGACATGGGGGCAGCTGGAGTCGCCCTGCCCACCCCACACACCCAGGAGTCCACAGCCACAAGCTGCACCGGGGCTCCAGGAGCATGCTGACAGGAAGCAGGGGTTTGATTTAGATACAGCATTAAGTGCCAGAGCCATGTGAAGCTCCCAGTTGTTGGCTGAAAGCAGAGCCGTGGTGCAGCGCATGCCTGTGCTGCATGGATAGCTGAAGCTGTAGCTCTCTCTACAGGCTTCATGCACAGTCGCTGCGCAGTTGGAGCCAGCACGGCAAAAGCACAAAGCCTGTCCCACGTGCTAACTCACCAGTCTTCTGCCAGGGATCATGATTTTCTCCTGTCCAGGAGAAAGCTTGGCATTGCTCTCAGCATGCACTCAAAAGCCTTGGGTTAAGAGAGCCTCAGTGTAGTAATGTGGTGCTGCAGTTTTATCTTTCTGTTGTGGTGAACAGCTGAGTGACCAAATAGAGAACAGAGCAGAAAATAACAAGGAGAAAGAACTATATCTGTGACCGTTGCCTGCCCACATCCTGGGGCTCCGAGCATGGCTCAGGGCTCCTGGCTGCACCCGCCTGGGAAGCACCAGGAGAGCAGGGCTTGGGGCTGGAGCTGGCCTGATGCTGGAGCGAGCCACACGTGCCCACACCTGAGGCACAGGAGGATGCTAGCTAACCTAAATCACTGTTACGCTGTACACGAGGCTGTAGGCTGCAGCCTGGGCAAAAGAAAGCCTTATGTGGAGCCCCCTGTTGTGCCCTCATACTGCATTATGGCGCTGGGAGGGTGGCAGGAGAGCGTGGGGCTGCAGGGCCCGTTGCTCAGTGGTGGGCTGGAGAGGTAACTGCTGCTGCTGCATCTCCATGAGCAGCCTTGTGCTGGTGACACAGGGGCAGGCACGGCCTTTGGCAGGGACAGAGCAGAGACCACAGCCTCAGCGCAGCTGGGAGCAAGGAGAGGGGTGAGGAGAAGAGGAGAAGAGTAAGGCCAGATTCAGCCTCAATTGTTCATGCTGTCACAGCAGGGGATCTTGATTGTGATTGTCTGGGAGCTTTTTTGGTGGGCTAGTTGGGTGGGGCTGGTTTTTTTTTTTTTTTTTTTTCTTTTTTTTGTGTGGGGGAGTTGTTGTGGGGTTATTTTTCTTTTCCTAATAAATTCTGGAGCTGTTAACAATGTAATTTGATGACTCCTTCAGGTCACCTCATTGTAATGGATTTATTGGGAAAATAAACCACATACTTAGAGCTAAAATGGGCACATGGCACATTTTTGTTGTTGTTGTTTTTACTGACACAGTATTTATAAAGTTCTCTGTGAATCTTGTAAATACATTTTTTTCATTTCCTTTCAGAGTTTGTCTTTCTCTTTGGCAAACATTGATTTTTTTTTTCATGTTTTTTTTCCAGTGAACCTTGAAATTAAAATGTCTTTTTTTTGTTTAATTTCTTTTTTGTACACTGGACTCATTGTCAGCACAGCGAGAACAAGGTGCTTTGTTAGATTACTGCTGCTTCAAAGCTACTGAAGGGAAGAGTTGACCACATTTTCTCATATATGTGTGGTTCCTTAATAAGTTGCAATCATTCTCTTGAAAACACAAAGCCAATCCCAAATGCTCAGCATTTTAATAAATAATTTAAAATTTTTAGTATTGAAGAGTCAATTTTAACCAAATTATACCATTTTTACAAATTGCAGAATTCTTTGTCCTTTTAGTGGTCAAATGATTTGTACAGATGGCTATACACAAAAATAGCAAAGCAGTAGAAATATCTTTTATTAGACCAGCTGATATAGTTGGGGGAAAAAAAAAAAAAAAAAAAGGAAAAGCTTTCAGATACACAAGCCCCCTGAAAGCATTTCTGCTTTTTTCAAATATCTCAATTGTTCTAATAAAAAATATTACCTTTTCCTTCAAGCCTTGCCTCTTTTCCACCTTTCTGCCTTTGCAGCTACAGATACGCTATTTCTAGCAGAAAAAAAAATAATTGTATTTTTTCAGCGAAGAAGTCGTATTGCCATTTTTCCATGTGTTTTTCATGAAAGCTACAGTCTGTTCCCTTTCCCACAGCAGGGTTTTTTTTTTTAAGTATTTTTAGAAAATGATTTTTGTCATTTTATCTGCTATAGCAGAAGAAGTATTTATTACATAGTCTTGACTAAGAATGCTTTTTTTTTTTTTTTTTCTTTTGCTAAGTAGCCAGGGCACTGCAGGTTATGAAATTAAAGCTTAAATTATAGTAGGGTAAAGTGGTTGGACCCAGGAACACAGATACATTTGTATCCTTGGTCAGCTTGATGTACCATTAGAAAGTCAGGAAGTTCTGCCATCTTCAAAATATTCAGCTAAAATGACATCCTCCATAAATTAAAAGGGTTTGCTTTAGCTTTGTGACCTAGGGTTGTACATTATGCTAAGGAAGTATAACCATCTATGTTCAAAGGCTAAAGAGCAGGTAGTAAGTGTTTAAAGCAGCAAGAGTTGCATTAAAAAAAAAAAAAAAAAAAAAAATANAAAAAAGTATTTAAAAAATGAATTGTTCTAGGCTATAATAAACTACGAATTGTAAAAGGTTAATTGACAAAATTATACTCGTCTAATGCCATCTCTGTAATAGCAATCATTGCTGAATCCATAATTCAGGGGTCTTGCTGTATTGACAATTACATTTCCTCAAAAAGACTCCAGTTATTTCCTCAATCTGTTTAACCTATGGTAATTAATTATAGATTTACAAGTGGTACACAGTCACATACAGGTATCTGTAAGCACTGTGCTACCAGCAAGAAAAGAAAATGCTTGTCTGCAGGCTGCAGTGGCCCAGGTATCTGTATGAAGATTCATGCCATGAGCTGACCTTTGTCTCAATTGCCATCCGAATCAAAGAGACAGTGCGGGTTATGGTAATTAGCCTCATTTCACATTTGGCATTCAAGGAAGGGCAGCTTTACCTCAAAGTTGCTGCACTTAGGTTCAGATCCCATTTTTGCAGAACCTCTGACCCGCAAATCTTATCTATTTTTCCCCAAACTGTATTTCTTATTCAATGAGATACAATACATTAACAGTGAAAAACTGATAGGATTTGAAGGATAGTAACAAACAGTCAAGCCTCTTCCTTCGGTCAGTTCTGAGTGCCAGAGATACTCTTCTCATGATATAAAGACTCCTTTTTATTTTCTTTTTTTTTTTTTATTAAACATATCACACCAAATTAGAGCTATTTGTTTTGTTTGTTTGCTTTTAAAAAAAGCAACAGTTCCCAACAGGATGACAAATGAAGTCACTAGTGTTGCCACTTTGTGGAAAGGATTTGCCAAGAACTGGCTAAGTCAGCGGCTTTTGTGAGCAGAACAAAGTGAAGCATGCTCACTTCTATCCCCACTTGCTACTGTTTGTACCAAAAAAAAATGGCACAGACCTGATAAGAAGAGGCTATTATAATGTCTCCTTAATTACAATTCATTACTTTTTTAACAGTACAAACTTATCAGCTATAACAAAAGATGTTTAAGAAACAAACCTTGTCAAAATAAATGAATTAAGAACATTCATTCTTTTCCAGAGTGTGAAAAAGTTTGTAAGGCGATAATGAATTCTGTAATGCATTAGCCACACTTCTTAAAATGTGTGTACCACTTCCTCTGAATTTTGCTGAAGTTTTGTCATTCTTGCTGAATCTCCAGTTATGGGCACAAATTAACAAGATTTGATTGTAATTGGACTTAAAGCAATTCAACTATTATCCTGCCAAAGGCAGGATGTTTTCTCTGTGCAGAAGCCTGTTAAAGCTGCGTGAAATCCATATGAAATCCATAGGCATGCTACCCTTGGGCTTTGCTGTATTGCTTGGCAGAGTGTTCTGCTGGAGAAGGTACCGAGAGTCTTCTACTCGCCAGGATTCTGCTATGGCTTGGGCTGTCCCCACGCATTGCCAGGAAGAGTCCTGTCCCAGGAGCTTTCAGGCTACACTGCCAGTGACAAGTCCACGCAGGACTGAACGCAGCTGCTGTGGTGTTACCAAGCCCACCCTAACAAGCGCTGCTTTTTGGATGCAGCTACCTCCTTGCATTAGTCCTTTGATGATCAGGCAGTCTTGCCATCCCCATAGAAGCCCAGCCCTTCAGCTCACTGACTCCATTTTCAAAACAGTCTAAAAATTTGCTTTATGATGCACTTCACGTCTGTGATTTTGTCCCCACACCCTTGGAAGAACAGGGTCCCATAGTACACAGAACAGACGAATGGCATTTCTGCTCCTCCTCCAGGAAGCACCTCCCAGACAGCCTGCAGACATAGAGCTGCTCCCCTATCTTCCTGTTTCATTAGTTTTTTTCTGTAGGGCATCTCTTCTCTGCAATTCATTGCCAGCCTGATGTCTTCCTCTGTCTTCTCATGCCCTTCTTCCCTATCCCAGATAGTCTTTCCATTCACCACCAGTTCACAAACTTATGCTCATACCCTATCACATCACCAATCTTGATGTTCCTTTTTAATATTAGAGCTGTTGAAGACAGTCACTCTTCTGATAAATTTTGCCTTTGCATGTGCCATAAATGAGCATCCGGCTGTTCTTCCATGTACTGAAATCTTTCCAGTAGCAGCACAGGATGGCTCATTTAGCGTTTCATCAGATGTAAACTTGTAATACTTAACACAAATAATAGATGCTGATGAGGTACATGTTAATACAACAAACCCAACCAAATTTGTAAGGAGCTTAGCTCTTTGCAGTCCAGCTCACATGGGGCTGTGGATATCTTCAATCTATTTTCAGATTCTCATGGACATTCTCCCTCCTGCTTTCTAGAAACAGAGGTAGGCACAAGGAACTCAATATACTGGTGGTCCAACTTAAGATACTGTCAGAAATGTGAATTAGCAGGGAAACAAAGGCTATGGGATTTCAAAAAGACACACTTGAGGTAAAGACGAAAAAAGTTAGGGCAGATAACCAGGTAAACAATGCGCCAAAACAGGCCAGGATACTGGCCCTGCCCCAGTCTCCCAGTGCTCCCTGGCAAGATGAAGGAAATACAGCCTACACAGGGAGCAGCTCCCAGAGCAATACAGCCCTGTCATCGCCTAAGTACGTCAGCAATGCAGTGAGAAGTAGAGAGACTCAGACTATCTGAAATGAGTGGAAATCTGGAAATCCAGCCTGGATGACTCCTTCACAGCCACACACAGCTATTCCTGGTACACTGCTGCCATGTGTGGTGCAGATGTGTCCCTCAGCTACAGTGAGATCAAAGCATGCAGCAGCAGAGAAGAGATCTGCTGTCTGCAGTTACAGGAGATGGTAGAAAGCATGGAGCTATTGAAAGGCTGAAATAACCAAGCAGGTTTTGGAGCTGCTGACTTACAATGCAGATATTTCCATCCCCATAGCAGCCAAATTCAAGGAAGTGCAAAAGCAAAATCACACCAGTTGTATTCATTCACTGTGGAGCAGGACCAACATCCAATACCCAAACTCATGATCAAAATATGTTTTTAGAGTGGCAAATAGACTTGAACATTTGTGCCCAGAAAACAGTTTGCTGTTTGAATACCAGTCTCTGCTGGAGATCCAATATGCCATTGGAAGAGTTGTTCATGAATGTCAAAAATAATTCCAGCACTGAACCAGTCCAATCTGCAGTAACAGTTTCTATTAGATATCTCACTGAAACTGTCAGGTTTGCTTTAAAGCACATGGGATTTTTTAGTTAATGATGTAAAAGGCAGTTCTTACATTTAACATATGCTCTACCTGTTGACTGGCAAGCAGTGCACAGTGTTCCTCCTGCCTGGGGGACGTGACATCTCTCCATCGCAGGAACTCGCCCCTCTGCCACGTGGCAGGTGCTCCTGAAAAGGACGGAGGGGACTCCTGAGGGTGCACAAGCACAGCTTTCCATTTTCTCACTTAGTCTCTGCAAATGTGCTCCCATGGCACTGGGAGCACCTCAGTAACGTTCTTACTCACAATTGGAATAAAATACGTCATTCTTCACCAGCAGTGGCTGTTCCCATCTTACCGTGATATTCAGTGGTAATTATAACAGTAAGTGTTTGGAGGTTAAGTTGTACTTCCTAAACACTTGGGTTTTGTAGCTATGGAACAAGTCATGTCCACCTAAAATGATTCATGGCTATATTTGAAGAAGAACTTCAAAAGAAGAAATTAGGCCATACTGACCCACATAAACAAAATCAGTAAGCTACAAGAAGGTGTTGTAATCTATTTAAAACAATACTTTGGCAGCACAGCACAATAATAGTTTACTGACTGTTCAGTTAGTCAACTTAGGGTCCACCTCCTATCCATATATTAAAAACAATTCCAGTGAAATAAACAAATGTGTCTTCTCTGCTGGAGTAGAGCCACCACGTGCTACTACTCTGGTTTACATGCCAACATTAAAAATACATTACTTTTTGTATGTATTATGTGAACACTCAAATATCTCTGAAATTCTGCAGCTCACAGAGGAAAACTCTCCTCTACATAAATTATAAACATGAAGTCTAGCACTCAACTTAACTGAAAAATACACCACCAAATATGATTCTATATATATATATGATATATGTTATATATAAAATGTATATACTACAGTGATGTGTGCATGTAATTTAATATCACCAGTAGAAACTAGAAGTATTTGAACCAGCTGAACTCCAAGCACTGCTCATTTTTCAAGTTTTGGACACACACACAAAAAAATAGGAGCTAAATAGAACTCTTGTAGTATCTCTGCATCAAGAGCAGCAGTATATTCTGGAGGAAAGGAAGGAAAACCTAAACTGTGTGAGGGGAGAAAAATAAATAAATAAATAAATAAAGAACAGTAAGAAAACAAATGCTTCCCCACTACCATAGTATGAAACTTCTCCTGAATGGATGCATTTCTCAACTCAGTCTTAAAGAAAACAGCAGTGAGTACAGCATGTCTGCAAGGAGTCAAAATATACCCTGAATTTCATACCTCTTCACCTACTCTTTCCCTGCATAGTGCTGTCCCTGCCATCTCACACCTTATCAGCTCCTTCTCTGATCAAAACAAGGTCATAAATGCACAGACCTTGTATCCTGCAAAACCAGACTCTTCCCATAGCTTGGTGTTGAACCTTTTCCCTTGAAACCTCCAGCGTAGGGGAGAGTACTCAGAGCACATGACTCCTGCTGACCTTTAGAGAAACTTCCCCGGAACTGCTGCCTCTTACACTGAAAATATAGTCTTCCTCCTGCATGATGTGTATTTCTTGTTGCAAGCACAGAGGCATCCTAGGTTACTGAAGAGAGGACAATCCTGAAGAGCACTATAAACTTTCAAGACATGGCATCCATGGGCTCAGAAGGGCTCCTGTCCCAGAGGCTGGCAGCAGGACCGATGGCATGCCAGCATCCTCATGTCCTTTTGGGCAGCAAAGGAAACAGTAAGCCAGCTTTGCTCTCCATGCATCTCTTACTCTCAGCTTACACCCCGGTGAACAGGAAGCTTATGGATTTTTAAAGAGGTCCCATGTTTCTGTTTCTCCAGTAGACCGAGGAGCATTGCAGTTTGGATTGAGGGTCACCAGTGCTGTGTGCAATTGGATGTGAAAGCACACTGCCAGCATAGAGGCAGAAGAGAGATGACATGTAAACCAGGAGAGAGAAAGGAACAAGGTAGCTAACTCAGACATCTAACAGCAAAAGCAGGTCATCTGCTGCAAGCAGCAGCACAACCACTCCCTCTGTTCCTAGGCAAGGAGCCAGGTGATGCCGTCTGATTCAGCTGTTCCTCGTGGGGCCTTTAAAGGCTGAGATAATTCTTACTAGTTCATCACACCTCCCTTTGCTACAGGGCTCTGGCTTCCTAAAGTCATTGAGATATGGTTTACAAGTAATACATCTATATAAAACAAAGTTCAGCACAGCATTCATTAATAACTACCATAACACTCTGTAGGATGCAAATGCTGTGCAAGGTAAAGGCAATTTCCATGCAAAACATTAGGTTAAATACATAACTCCTCATTAACAAATTGCCATCAATCTCAGATCTCAACAACTCAGAGAGCCTCTGCGACGGTGCCTCCGTGCCCGGCGGGTCTCCCCATCCCCGTTACAGCAGGGCTGCAGGTCTGTACATTGGGAGAGCTCAGCTCTGCTCCACCAGCCCTGGGACGGGCTGCTGCTTGGGCACTGCCTCCACCACCTTCACCCTCTGCTCTGCATGACACGGGCAGACTGGATCTGGTGATAAGCCAGGGAGTTCAGTTCCAGCCCAATGCCATTAAAAATAAAAAAATAATAAAAAAAATCCTGTTCATGACTTTACATTCATAAATACTCTCACAGTGTCAAGGGATGGGGGGTTTTCATCAATTCATTAGATCTGCTCCCATGAATTATTTATATGCAGTGCTAAAAATGGTTCTGAAACATTACAAGAATTCAATATCAGTTTTCACAGTGGGATTTCATCATTTTAGCACTGGAGCGTAATAGCCTAATGCGATACTAATACGATATGGTGCTAATAGGGTACAATGAGAGTTCTCTCTAATATGCAAACATTTCCATGTTGCATTATTATTTCTTTTAAGTTAATATGATATGGTGATAATATGATGAAATGAATTAGTTTCATATCATTGTTTGCATGAGTTGCGCATATTAAAAGAATATTTTCCCCCCTCCCCTTGAATTCACTTGGAATGAGCTTGAAAATTTACCCTGTAGTTATTCTTATGCTAATGAGGCTGTTTAGTAGGAAACACTCCCGCTGTTGCTTAGCCAGCTGAAGAGAGAATAGGCGCGTGTCACCTCTTGCTGGAAAAAGAATTTTCCTGGCCTGCTTTGAAAGCCTCCGTCCTAAACATGTTTGCTTTAACGTTCCCACTAGCTCATAGATTCATTGTATATTTATGATAAATTCCCCAGTCAATATTTATCAGGAGCACTTCTATACAGGCAGATATCTTCCAGTCCGGCTCTTGCCTCGTGGAAGGCTCAGGCAGTGATGAACTAAGAGCCCCGAGGAGCACCGGCTATGCAGTTAACCACAGACAGACACTGTGTTTGCTCTGCTCTGGGGTCATGACATGCTTGCTCTACCACGAGGGCTGGAAAGAGCGAGGGCGCAAACCCACACCCAAGCTCCAGGGTCACTCGTGGTCCTCCTGTCTCCCCCTCCCCATGTTATGTGGCTTTTTTTTCAAAGCCTGTGCTGCGCTTACTGTTGCAAAATGTCAGTCTGGTCTGAAGGTTTTACTCTCTGCCTCCAAAATATCCTACAGTCTTGGAGATAAATCCTTTTCAGTCTTCCTGGAAATGAGCCCTGCTCCCTGGCACAGCAGGCTGACTTGAGGATCCCTTAATTTCCTGCTGTGGTGGTAGGCCTGTGGCAAAAGTATTTGGGATTGTTCCAGACATCCTACAGAAGTTTTGACATCTCATGCTGGCATGAGCTACATGGCTTTGGGAAGCTGAGAAGCCCTGTCCTGACTCTCTGCAAGCATTTCTCTACCGCACCTCTATGTAGAAACTGGAGTGGCCGTAGTCAGACTTAATTGGGCCCTTTTCAGAGAGAATCCAGGGCTCACTGTGTTCATAAATTGTCACTGTAGTGTTGAGATTTTCAGTTTGGGCATGTGGTGGGATTCCCATACAGGATGCTTCAGAGGAGATTCATAACAGCTGACATTAACCTCCAGTGACTCTCTCACTATGCTCCCTGTGGAGTGATTGTGCTGTATGGAATGGCTGAGAGCAACCGCCTAATCTGTCCACACCTCCACTTTAACCTCATGCAGATCCAGGTATCACTGTGAAATCCAGGCAAATCCAGCTTGACTGAAATTGAAATTCAGGTGGTATAACATTCAATTCACATGAAGTTACCCAGGAAAATCTTACTCGTGAGGTTAACAATACATGTACAACACTGAAAACTTCTCCAAATGTTACAGGGGTTTAAAATGTCATAAATAAAAGAGTCCAAAGTTTTTTAATTATCAGATTTCCAAAGCTACTCTGCATAATTCCCTGTATAATCCAATCTTAAACTCAGAAGACACTCATGCAGATGACATTTCCTCTCTGTTTTGAATGGGGATTATTTTTTAAGAGGATACAGAACCTGGAAATATTTCAATAGGTCTGATATTTAAAGCATATTTAATGGCATTTATGTTTTAATCTTCTTATTGACTAAACTTTAAAGAGAGCTGCAAGTAATTCAAGAGTGAAGAAAATAATTAGACATTAGTTAATACCAAAACAGACATTGGTAATGGGTCAGTTGATTCGTGGACAGGACAAATACGGGAATGATTGTCAGGACACCCCAGGGCACCATGCTTTCTACAATTAAGATTTGGAGTAGGTAGTCACATTGTTCACATCTTCCCAACACTTTGAAAGGTTTCTACTGCTTATGGACTTTGGCTTCACTGTTGGAAAGAGTGATCAGAGAAAGCACTAAGCCAAATTCACCAGATTCTTTATAAATCAGCAGACTAAAGGAGCCGTTGTCAGGCAGAGAGAAGAGGCGGCTGAGTAATTCTCATGACTTTCATTCCGCGCTCTCTAGCCTGAATGCAGTGTAGTACAGTCTAAGATCTCTCAGGTGTGACTATTCATATTAAGCAAATCTCACAGAAAATTATACAAAATGAAAATCATAGGTTTTCTGAAATCAAGAGTTTTAGAAAAAAACAGATTTTAACCATATAAATTCAACCCCACTTCTTTGGTGCTGAGAGTCAGGTACTCAACTGCTGTTGGGTGTTTGAGTTACAGCTGCTTCCCTGCTCAGCAGCAGGGCTGGTGCGCTGCTCCCTAAACTTTGCATATACTGATTTTCTGCTTCAGCCCTGAAAGAGCCTGCAGACAGCTCCCTGATTGTTTTTCTTCTCACATTCTGCCTAACCCCAGGAGCAAGGAGCTACTTTGTTAGAAGTAAAGTGTTAATTAGCGGTGAACCTGTTTAACCCACATGCTCTCTCACACAGCTTCACAATGAATGCCAACAAAACCTCACATGGTAACATGACTAGAGTTGCCTAGAATACAGCAGACACTAGTTCTCTTGAAAACAGAAGCAATGCTCTAGCAAAAGCCTCCATCCAATGGGCCAATACACTGGAGTCTGCCGCATCCTCCCCATGAAGGACTGGGTCTACCCCGAGGCAAGAAAAACCACATATGGCCAGCGTCAGAAGGGAGGAAGAAGGGAGTAGCGATAACTTGCAAATATTTGCACTGTCTTGTTTCTAGCATCCTTCCGAGCTTCTCTCAAGGAATCAACAAACATTGGTGAGGACTTGCGTAAGTTAAGAAACCAGAGGTGGTCTTCACTGCACGCAGGGTGCAGTGCCCGCCAGAGGTAGGGCACACAGTGCCAAATCAGCGTGGCATGACCAGGGCTGTGGGGTACACCTCCTACAGAGCTGTGCAGGTACCTCCCAGATATCATGGGTCAGCAGGTCAGGAAGATCCACGGTGGGTGGCAGCACTTTCACCCCATTGTTCATTAGCTGAAGTCAATTTCTTGGGAACAAGACCATTGCGGTCCTGTGTGGGCATCAGCTTAAAGCTGTTGGTCTCCGGTAAAGGAAAATCTACAGGACAATCTTGTCATGACATGTGTGCATCAGGACTCAGGTGAGGCTGCCTGAAGTGTAAGCTCACACCGAGCATCATAAAGCACAAGTTAGAAGAGAGATATTTTAAAGGTTTGGATGAATACTTATTTCTACACTAACAGACCTGATTTTTTAAAGCTTTCCTGTGGTCAAGCCGAATCGACATGATTACTTGTAGCTGTCAGTGGATAAAAACAGGTCTCACAGAACTTCAGCACAGTAAGCTTGGCCATTATTTTACACTGAAGATAATTTCTTAGTGCTACCATTACCAATACGTGGTTACCTGTACAATTCCAAAACAATTCCAACTAGCAGGAAATAATTATGAACAAAGCCCAGTTAATTATACAAGACATCTCAGCTGCCCTAATTAAGGACCAGTTCAATACTGTTCACTTGGTAATTTTTTTTTTCAATTGTGAATAGATTTAGTAGAAGCCTGGCTGATAAACAAATAATGAGACTGTGCTCCAGAAGGAATCTGATTAATAAAATTATACACCAATCATTTATTTCCTCTGGTTTATATCATTCTTCCTCCTCCATTAGAACAGGAATAGAAGAATAGGGATTGTATTGATTGGTTTCAAAGTCAATGTCCTTTCCTGTCACAAACACCCAACAGTCTTGGGACTCACGGCTAAGGCCTTATTTATGCAGCTATGACAAAATTGGGCAACAGTTCAGAGGCAAGAAAATACTAAGTCCCAGATGCAGCAAAAAGTCCTGTGCAAGTAGATTCCTGGACCCATATGAGCCCTACTGACTTTGCTGCAAGTGCTATGACTAGTCACCATGCATGGCTAGGATGTTTACGCACCTTTTATGGCTCAAACGAGAAAATGGTCAGGGCAGGAGAGAACAAAGAGAGCAGCAAGAGCTCCAGCCCTCAGCAGACATCCTCACCTTTTCTATTTGTGACAGGGTCACAAATAGAAGAAATCAATACTTTCTGCCATGCCTACTGAAACCAGCCCCAGGACCTTGGCGGAGCTGTGCCTGGAGGGTGCAGCTGGCACAGAGTGGCTGCAGGGCCATGCGGGCAGGGCAGGAAGAGGGGCTGGGAGGGACACCTGGGGAAGAGGAAGAGTCTGTTGTTTGAAATGCCTGCAGCTTGGTCCCACAACCCTTTTTACGTTACCGCCAGATCAACGATGGTTGACTGTAGCTAAAATAGGAAAACAACTTTACATATGTTCCCAACTACAGTCTGTTAGCCTCATATTTTAATAGTAAACTGAAGCAATTTAATTCCTTTTTTAATGGATTATAGAAGGAACTCAAGCATAATGTTTCTACCCTTGTATGATCAATACCTTTAACATGCTTATAAATTATTAATATTCTGCTCACCAAAATTAACCACCTCTGAAGAAGCATAATCGTTCAACACAGCTCAAAAGAAAAAAAAAAAAATCTTTTAAGGAAGTGTTTCTTTGCATTTTTGGAAGTTTCTAGCAGGTTCCTACTGTAGCCCAGATTTTTAGATTATTTAGTTTAGATTATTCAGTTTAGATTATTCAGTGTAGTATATCAATTGTAATATACTTCTTAATTTTTCTTCCTTCTGTGGCACCATAAAGGGACTTGGCATATAACTGTTTAATCAGTCAAAAGCCCATGCCATCAAGACTGTCTCATTATTTTCCTCCTACAAATGAATATCTCTTCCAGATGGCAAAGCTTTGGGTAAGCGGAAGGGGCTGAGCTGACTTAGGAGTTAGCATAAGTCAATGCTATTCAGGATTGGGGCATGCAACATTGCAAAATATTCTCAGTTCTAACACCATAGTACTCCTGCTGACATTCTTTCACCGATATTGCTGATAAGTACCATAAAGAGGACATACATCTTATTGCTAATTAATATCATGCGCTATATTCACTTAGCTGCATTTCATTAGCTAAATTAACAAATTAGATAATAATCTTCCAAATTGTGTCTCATTTTTAAATTTCATGTCTCATTTTCTGAATGAAGAGGAGGGAGATACAGAGATCTCAAATTTCTACCTAGGGAAACCTTCAGTTTAGTTCTGAGTCTGAATTTCTTTTTCTAAGCGTTATTCTATGTGTTCTAATAAGTTAGAATTGGGCTATCTTGGCTAAAAATGACAGCGTCAAACTATAAAACCTACAAAATTATTTTAAAATTTCATTTAAAAGAGAGCACATGTGCTCCCACACAAGGATCAGCAACTTAGAAAGTCTCTTTATGTCTCTGTGGCTCTCAAGTGGTATTCCAGGGAGAACTAGAGGATTTATGGGGCTCTTCTTTGTATGTCGTATCCCTCTGAGCAAAAGATCTTATAAAGGCAGATCCACTCATACGACATTATCATTTATTTAGTGAAAATGAATGACAAACATGTTCTCATCTGAACAATAAGTGAATTATTTGTTCAGATATTTTGAAGGCAAGTTTTTATATATCTATGCTCAGCAGCCCAAAGATAATATGTCTTAGGGCTGGTAAAGATAAACAAATAAAACAAAAACAAATAAAAAATGAAAAATCTCACTTGGTCTTCTGTACAACTACTCCAAGGCTGAATAAATCCATAGTTACTACCAGTTACTACTCTTATTTCCTTAGTTTGTGCCAGTGCTGGAAAACCTGTGACCAACATTGTTTCAAAGTATTCTCTGGCTTTTTGCAATAATTTCCTTAAAAAGCATCAACATATACGCGAAAACAAATGCTGGATTTCAGCAGCCTCTTGTGTAGCCTAGTAAAATAGCAGGAAGAAAAATGTAATTAGCCAGATTAACTTCTCTAACTCAAATATGTTAACAACCTTCATTGATAAAAACATCAATAGATGTTATAATGCCACGGTGTGCAAACTTACATGTTTTTTTCAAAGTCTGAAGCCAGAATACATCTAGTTGCCAATACAGCCAGAAAGTCCAAGCAGACTTAAATGCAAGAAACTCTGTCACGTCTGTGAATAGTAAGAAAGTAGCTGTCTTTATACAATTAAAGTTCAAGGTTGCATCTATAATAGGCTTTTCAGATGTGTATGAAAGTAGATTTAAGTTCTTACTCACCCCTAACTTTGTTATAGATTCATAGTGTCGAGTACGTAGAACAGAACAAACTGAAAGGGTTATAGGACATTTACTGAGAGAAAAGAGTCTTGTAGCTAGAGAGAATATTGTGCCGGGAAACCATAGGGTTTTGGAAAAGCCATGTTTTGTGAGAGGTACATTCCTTTTACACCATCCAAATTACTCTTTCAAAACAATTCTTTAGAGATGCAGTCATAGTAATTTACAATATTTGTAAAGATGTTTATTTTCCATCCAGAAAAGAAATTAAGTAGGAAGCTGAATTTTTAGCCTTGATTAGTTATGAAATATGTCCTTGTGTTCAATCCAGCCCTGGTAAGGATATGGAAAAGGATTTTCATTCAGTAATTCAGATAATTTAAAGAGCTGTGATTACCAGCTAGTATTCTCCATAAAACCCTGTGGGCCTAGAAATGCAGCAAATTCTTGAAGGCATGTTTGGGAGCTCCTGTGGAATAATGATACAACTGGAGTTGGTTTTGCTTTGATTACAGGATGTTTCTTACACTGTTCATCAAACACAAAATTATGTGGGAGCTCTAAGTGAAGGGAACAGAGTGATCAAAATCCCACTTTGTTTCAGAACTTACAGAAAAGAAGACAGAAAAGAGGATGAGGGGGGAGAAGAAGAGAGAAAGAAATGCTGGTGGTTTAGCCTAGCCATTTAGAATGGCATAAAGAAAACAAGAGAAAGAGAAGGAGGACATGCAATGGGTAATATTAAGTAATGGCATAATGTCCAAATTTTTGCAATGTTTCCTTCCAAGTACCTGGCAAAGTCATGTTTCCTATTATAGAATAATGCCAGTACCTCATGATTCAGTTGTGGTCTTCTCCATCTCTTGTCGCTGATGAAATACTTCTCTGGCAGCTCTGCAAATTCCACCATCCAAATTTTCACTTCCAGGAGAGGCTGAAATGATCTCTCTTCAAATCTGAGAAATGTCATTTAAAAAGTACATTTTAACCTAGTCTGCTCTTTCCGTTTAAAAAACCTGAAAAAGTATGTGGGTATTTAAATGTCGGAAAGAGTTATTCTCATATTTTCAAGAAAGGAATTTGAAAACCCCACTACATCTGTGCAAATTTTACAGTGTACCCAGCACGTGGATTTTAGGCACCTTCAAAGCACCTGAGTACTCTATGGCCTCAAGGCTTTACAAGCCTCCTGGATGCTTATCCTCTTGGAAATAAAAGGTTAAAACCTTTTGAGTCATTTATTTCTAAAGAAACTTCTGTCTCACAAATCATAAATGTGATATATCCTGTCAAATGCAAGTTCACTGAAGAAACCTTGTAGCTGTAAGTATATTAGTGATATTCAATGTTATCACCACAAACCGGTATTTGCAACCCTTATTGACCTGTGAATTTCACTGCTAAGAAATATTGTTTTATATATATGTGTATATAACATACATATGAGGCTACAGGTTCCCAAATTCAGATACTGTAAACTTTATTAAATACACTGAAAACTAACTGATGATGAGTGCTGCTCTTGTACGCTAATTTCTCTTCTAGTACATGATATGAAAATTCCAGCTAATGGGCTTGTGACAAGACTAAACAGGGGTAATAGCAGACTTAATCAAGAAAACAAATGGGATTCATTAAAAGCTGGCACTCGTCAGATAATCTTTGGAGAGTTCTCACCTCAATCTACATGTCCCCATCAAAAGAAAAAAAAATAATAATAATTAGAAGCCTTCAGCTTCTCAACAGCTCAGGCTGTTGAGCTAATTCAGTGGAACTTCATAATGGAAAATAGGCACAGTAAACTTCATATTCCCTGTTCTAGAAGACATATCCTCTTTCCAACTCTTATACTCTTTTTCTCAGTATTCACAGGAGAAGGTTAACTAGAAGCTTTTCTCACAGTTAAGAAGACAAATTGGCTATAGTTTTCACATCCGCTTGTAACAGGTATCTTAATGCTGTAATATGGAAAGTATTAATTGGCAAAGGACGCTAAGGAAATATAAATATACTACATTATATACATATTTATTATATAAAAATCTTATAAAACCTCCACTTTTATATATCGGCTGAATATAAAGAGGTCCAGACACTCTGCACTGTGCACTTTTGCAAGCTGAAAGGACAGAAATGGAAACCAAATTCTATCCCAAGTTTTTGTTGTTTCAGTTCTTTCCTTCTACAATCAATGGGGTCAACTCACTAAATATAAACTTCTCCAAAATTCAGTTTCTGCCATCTAGCCTCCCATAATAAGGAGCAAAATTTACAATATGATTATCACTCTCCTCCAACAGCTATTACCTTGTTAAAACATATATATTATTACTGAATAGCAGATAACTCACAAAAATCAGTAACGTAAGTATTTATTCAGTCAATATCATTTTACATTTAAATTGCAACAGATGCACATCCAGCTTTGTTCTACTTTGAATTTAAGAGCAATGAAAAATGATATGCAAAGTATCAGAGTTAGCTTTTCACTTCTAAAAATGCACATCATCTACTGCCCCTGAAATCTCTGTAATCTACCTGAGCATTCTAAGGGCCAAATAAAGACATCACTGATAGCAGTGGAAAGACTTTTAATATGCTTGGGATCAGGAATTTTTAAATGTACTCAGTCTGTTTTGTATTGTCCTCTCTCTGCAAAGACATTTTACCTTTTGCTAATATCTGAAGTACCATTGTTAAAAGAAAGATTATCTACCTTCTCTTTTCTGCACTTGCAGAAAACATGACTGCTGGTTTATTTGCTCTTATTTGGTTCACTTTGTTCTGCAGAAGCTTATTTACTCTCACTGCCACCTCCTAATTAATTTAGGGAAGTCATATTGTTTTCTCATTATGTTCTTCTAGCTATGTTCTGAGCAATGCATATTTTTTGTTAAAGTGTCCAAATTCTTTTCAGGTGGCTGCAACCTCTGCAGCATGTGGCTTACAGTGTCTAAATTTGCTAAGGCGATTTGAGCATTATCTGATTGCTAATTAATGTCCTATAATAATTCTGACCTTTAAAAATTGTCTTCTAGCACCACTGTTTCAGAGGCCTGCTGTGCATATGCTTTTTGCATGTGTGACATTTTTCCACCTATGATTTGTACTGTCAGAGAACTCAACTCACTTAAGCATTGCTCACTGAGGTTGGGAATAGCCCTGGCTATCATTTTAAAGGTTGTTTAGGTTGGTGGTTTTGTTTGTTTGTTTTTTCCTCCTGCCTCTGTTAGCTTTTAAGGCTTGATTATCTCAGTTATTCCTGCAGGAAACATTCAGAGAGTTGGGTTGTTTGCAGTGTCAAAGCATGCTGCCAGCTGGATCTTTGGCAAGATGCATCCATGTGTGAGGCCCTCCCCTTCAGGCAGAGTCCCCACATGCAAGGACAGAGACCGAGAAGGGCAAAGACCACTTTGTTACTCATGGAGAGCCTGTGCTCTAGCTCACCTGGTGCGCTACAACCAGCGTGAGCATCCCCACCTACACGGGGCGGCCTTTCGTCACAGAGCTGAGGGGCAGCTGAGGGGCGTACGCAGTTCTGCTGCCTCGAGAGACAGTGCTTCTGCCTCATGACTACATATAATTCTTCCATGGATGCTGCTGTTGACTGTCTAACCAGTGCTCTTCCCTGACAGGTATTAACACTATGGGAATGGCTGTAAAGGGTTTATCATGTGAGAACAATGTAGAAGCTCATTTTGCAGTGGAGTCCTCTGGGAGGTGCAGGACGGTATGCAGCAGTTCATACTTCTGTAACCATAAAGATAGCTGGTAACTTAACTGGCCTTATTAGAATCCTTTCACACAGAACAGGGAAACAGCATGCCACGTCAGTAACCACCATAACAGCACTTGCTATGATCCCACCTCACGAAAAGTCTATACTGCAGCCTGCTTTCTCTCTCCCAGCCCTCTGAAGAAGCCACCTTTCTCAGCCTATTTTTTTGGCTGCCGATCCCCACACAGCACCACAGGTTTACCTCATCCCTGTGTCACACACAGGAACAGGGAGCCAAGGGGCTTGCCGGGGCTGTGGCATGCTCCAAGGCCAGGGCAGGGCACCGCTCTGCCCATGGAGGGCCCAGGTCTCTCCGCAGGCCAGCAGCAGAGACACCGGCCAGCCAGGGAGCTGGGAGCTGCCCCCAGGTCCTCTCATGCCCATCAGATGTGGCTTCCCCAGCTGTGTCTGGGTCTTTGCAATGACAGAACAGCTGCAGCTAATGTTTTCACTTATCAGAAAAAAAAAAAAGAGGCATGGAAAACTGCCATACAGACAAGGACATTGTCAGGAGAAAATGACAGTTTAAGAAAAAACTGACATCAATCCCAGTGATGAAGTTTTATATCCATTTATGTTATCAAGGTTAAACTTGGAAAATGATGCAAACTTCGTTTGTTACAGCCTCCAAAACCATTGTAAGAACACTTGTGCAGGCCTGCAAAGCTGTCTTTTCTGAACCCAGCTTCCTGTTACAGTCTCAGGAAAGTTGAGGAGTTCTAAGGGCATGTTTTGCAGCTGTCAGAAATCTGTACCTGTACGGCACAGCATAAAACAGAAGAAAGCTGTCCAGAAGAGACCAGCTACAGCGGTATTCACCTGAAAACAAAGACCGCATATGCATAAAAAGAGAAATATTCCAAAACATGCTACTGGAAAAGACAGAAAAGGCTGTTGACCCTTTTTGTAGTTTCACTAGGAAAGTCAATGCATTATCAAAGCCTAAAGAACAGAAAGACTCCTTTCTTACTCCCAGGGTATTTCTACGGTTTTGTTACTGATAATGAAATCAGTTACATAAATTCACAATGAACATGAACATGCATACGTGAGGCACACATCAAACACTAGCTGGATATCTTTTACAGCTTTTGGTTTTTATAAGGAACTTCATTCTTCAAGATTCTTCGCTGTAGGTGCAAGCTGCTTATACCAGCTAAAGCCAATAAATCTGATTTTGAAGGTACCGCACAGGAAATAATATCTTTTGACCAGAACATCAAGACAGGAAATACCATACCAGCCAAGAGTGACTGTTTGACAAAACTGCCTAGCATGCAGATATCGCTATGTACAATAGGTGTTTTATTGTGCCACATCAGTGTATAGCTCAGCATACTCAAGAGGAACAGAGCATGTTAATTATCGCTTACTGTCTGAGTAAGATCGAACCTTTGGTAATGAGATGCTTGTGGCAGTCCACTGCCCATGGAAAGAGGCTACGTGAGACACCACACGTGTGTCTCACACCACACATTGCTTTAGCCAACAAAGAAATCCCTATTGTCACAAAAAATTCCCCTTCATTAGCTACCCAGTCTCTAAACAGACTTCCAGGACTTTCCTTTCAATGAGTTTGCACTACATAGAACCTGGATAGTTGGGCTGTAACTAGTGTTCCTGTAAGACCCTTCTGTGAGTAACAGCCACATGTGCAGGTCATCCAACCTACATGAACAACCGCATCCACAAAAATTTATACTTATCAAACAAAAGTTTGTTTCATATCTAGGTGCATTGCATCTATTCAAGATAAAAGACTTCCAAACAGCAACAACAACAAAAAAATCACTACTTGAATATGAATCTTAAGGCTGCTCTATAGTGTCTTGGTTTTGGCGTGTGGGACCAGAAGGTCTACCAGATATCACTAAGACTAAGATCGGCATTATATATGCACTGGGTTTTGTGGTGGTGGCAGGTTTAAGTGTTTGAACAAATTTTTACCTGAGTAGGGGAATGGCAGAGTACTGAACACTGAAGCAAAAGGAACTGTAGCTGATGTGCTGTTACACTGAAGCTGGAGGCAATTCCCTCTCATATCTGTACCCCACCCCACCTCCTGTCACACTGGTCCTCGTGCTGGCAGGGTCTGGGGCCAGCACTCCCACATGGCTCTCAGCAGTAGGCCCTTCTTGGCCTTGATGTTAATGTGATGATGACAGACATTGAGCACTTCTAATGGACTAAACTCCAGGAAAGTTTTGGTGAATTCTTAATTTTTGTAGCCTTCTGTTTTCTACCTTCAGATCACCCAATATCTTAAATAAAACATATGTCAGGGCTCTCTTAAGCGTGGAGGAAGGCTGGAAGTAAACAAACTCCTGTCCATCAGACAGATTTGCAAAAGCTCCCCCAATTTTCCCAACTGTAGCTGGAATGGGAGAGAGATGAAGTTGTTCTTTGACGGTTTACATCCAAGTCTTACTGTGATAGCCTTTGCAGAAAATTTTCCCAGCAGGGAATTTCTTGTGAGCATTTTACCAGTAAAACATCATTAAGTGTTCCTGACAAAAGTAATTTGTCACAAAAGTTTTTGGAGGGGTGGAACCAAGACAAATTACCCTCAGGATTTTAGATACCAAGACATGCTCTTTTTGTACTAATCCTATTACTGTGGATATTCTTTCCAGCTTACTTGAAAGCAGGTTCGCTTGTGCTGAACTTACTATCAGACATTCAAGATGCCCTTTCTCCAACTTCTAGACAGAAGAAACTGTGAACAATTACCATTATTTTAAAGGTTTTGCAGCCATTCCTGCCTGATTCAAATGATGCTATTTCAGCAAGATTAAATCTTTTTTTTTTTTCCATTTTTCAGGACAATTCAAATAGTAAAATTATTTCTATCATTTCGTAAGTTGTAGCATCATGAAGAACAAATAGAATTACATTGTTTTACAAGTTTTACTTGTTGATCACAGAATAGTTGAGGCTGAAATGTACCTCTGAATTTCATCTGGTCCAAGACCCCTGCTCAATGACCTCAGAAGGCTAGAATTTTGAAACAGCTGGGCTTTTGTCATAGTTTTGCTGGTGGTGATGGTCAGCTGTTTTTGTTGTTGTTGTTGTTTGCTTGTTTTGTTTGTTCGTACAGCACAGAAAGTGTTGCTGTAGAGGCAAGGACACACGTGCACCTGCTGAGCCATTCCAAGAGCAAAGCAGTTGCCCTGCACTCATGCCCAGCATGGTTCTCTCTGCCACACTTGCAGAGCTTTTCCAGAAGGCCAGTTCAAAGCCAGCCAGTTTATTGTCTTCAGACAACAAGCACGCATTCAGATTACTCTGAGCGGTTTCTCTGCCTGTACTGATCAGATGGCTGCTCCCTCAGCCTCACTCCACACCTTCACTTCCTGCTCGCCACACTCCCACAGTGCCCAGCTTTTCTTTCACACTAATGCTGTCTTGTCATCCCGTTCCCTGCTCCTCCTCTCCTTCTCCTGCATGGCCAGGCCAGACTCATCCCCACTGTCCCCAAGCAGGATCTGCTCAAAGCAAGGAGCACCTGTGGGCAGGGCCCTGCCGCCCCGGGCACAGCACAGCCCCAGTTAGTGACAGCCCGAGGTACTGGCAGCTCCTGGCCAAGTGTTGGCTCTCTGATGGCAAAGAAGTCTGTCAGCATCATTCTAAGGCTGCATAGCTCTGCCATTGTACAATGCTTTGATTTCTTTTATATCAACTCCATTCCACACATTGATGCAGCTGGCTTAACCTACTGTATTTCCCTTTTGTTAATAGATTTAGTTCATTGTTCCCAAGCACCTCTGAAAGCCAAGCAGCATGGTGCTGCCACATGCCCCTACAGCCCTTCTCCCGGGCCATCAGCCCACACACAGCAGAGTGCTGCAGCTGGAGGGAGAAACCCAAACCTGCAAGCCAGGAGGATGCGTCACCCAGCTGGGGCAGCTGCTGCTCCTGCTAAAGCAGCCCCTGGGCCAGGACCATGGCCTGGACCCTCGCAGGTTGAAGAAGGGAAACTATGTTTTGCAGTGAGGAAGGAGATGTGCAGCTACAGAGCTCAGTAAGCACACAGCCATGGGGAGAGGCGAGCGCTTGCCCAGCTGCGGGGCTGGGAGTCCCACAAGCACCCTTCCCTAGCTGTACGCCAGATACCTAGATCCTGCTGTGCTCTCAGCACACCTTATGCCTGCTGCTCCCCTGCTTCCTGCTCCCCCTCTCCATTTTGAATATACGGCAGTATTTTCTGGAGGAGTGAATTATCTGATACTTATCTCTGACTCCAAGGCCTGTAGATGCAATATCCAGCTCCTGAAGCCCCTGGACCTGTAGGAATTTATAGCAGCAGATTGACAGTGAGTATTTTTCTGCAGGTTGTTTATATTATCGTAAGCTGCTTAGGAGGAAAGCTTTAACAGACCACTAGATAAAAAGAAAATGGGTTTTAAAACCCCCAGTAACTCTTTTTTTTTTTTTTTAACTTGTTCTTGAACAAAAAGTGTGAGCCCTGGGAAAGTATCTGGAGGTAGTTGCACAAGGATCTAGTACAGAATGCAACTGAGTGCAATGGGCAAAAGGTCCTCTGCTCAGCTTAGGGCAACAAAAATCAGGCTGCAAACGTGAGGGAAGAGCAGGGCACGCGAAGTGAAGGAAGGTAACAACCGCTGACACTTGGGAATGTGAATAAATAACAGATCTTCACTTTTTCTACCACTTGGATCCCATATCCTGCAGTATTGCAAATCTTAATAGCTATTGATTTTTTCTATGTTTTGCCAACAGCTAGAGAGAAATTTCATTCAAATGAAAAACTCACAAATGTGCTAGCAGTTACCATAGGCTAAAGACAGAGCACTGGGAAACTGACTAAATAGAATATTCCTTCTAACATTATCCTGAGGTCTTGGTCAGCAATAACGACCAACAGCAAATCTAATGAAAATTATTCAGGCTGAAGGACACAAATAGAACAGTTGTCTTTCATCTACAGTAATGATGAACTGTCACCTTTTTGGGGACAAGTACATTTCTACCCATCACTTACTGCATCTTGCCCTGTTGCAAGAAAGGCAGCACCATGAAGAAGTAATGTAAGGTCTCCCAAGTAGTACCAAATGGCATCTTGTGCTAACCTCTTCCACCATCATCCCAAGCAGAAGAGGAGTTTACAGCCCGTGGAAATGTTCTCTCCAGCTTCCAGTCCAGGAGGTACAGTATAAACATGGGGTCAGCTGTCAGGAAAAGAACAGGATCATTACTTGGTATTTATAGTGATCTAAAAGAAAAGAAGCCTTCAAACTGAAGGGAAAAAAATGAAGTGGTGACTTAATTTGGCCCTCTGGATGATGCTAAATATGACAGCAATCATAATAAACAGTTCCCATCCAATGCCTATACCTGTGGGGAACATATGGAAAGAGCAATTTTCTCCTTCTCACTAGTGGCTAATGGGGACAGACCAAGCAGGTTTCCTTTTAAGCATCTGCCATCAGCCTGAAGGACAAAGGTTTTCTCCAGACAGGGAGAAGACATCCCTTGGCCAGACTCAAGTTCCAGCAGAAAGTTTCCCTGCAAAATACAGAATTTAAATCAGTCATTTGCGTTACTCATAGCTAAAGATGATACTGAAAGAGGGAGAGAAAGAGAAACCTGGGAACAGCAGGCAGCTTCCTTGGAGGGAACCACAAACACAAAAGCAAAAGGGCAGCTGAGTCTTTGTGCAAAACATGGTACAAAGCCTGGCAATTCTCAAATGGTAAAAATAACTCAGAGCAAATTCACAGCTCATAGCAAATTGAGCAGCAACAATTCAGAGTGTATGCAACAAAAGAATACATTTTTTCAATATAGCCTCTAATAATTTATCATATTAGTTGCTGTAGAATAGCAACCTATTTCTTTATTTATGGCATGCTTAGTTAAGGTAAATAATTAAGATTGATTAATCAAGCTTTTAGTCATTCTTCTAGGGGAAAAAGGGAAGAATGAGATAGCTTTTAGTGCAACCTTGTTAATCTAGGTGGTAAGAACGAGCTCTAAATTGACCTGTGCCAGCTGTGACCATTCTTCATCCCCATACACAAGGCAGCTGAGCATATAGAACAGCGGTCTTTGGGATACCGTTGTCCTGTGCTGCCAGGGGAAAGGCCAAGAGACTGTGGAGGAATAGAAGCTAGGGTAAGGGTAGAGAAATGGGAAGGAGCAGGAGCACAAAGGGGCCTGACATGCAGGAAGCCAGGCAGGGTCCCAGGCTGGAAAAGAAAAGCTATTGAAAACTCAGGAGAAGACAAAGCTTTCAGTCTTCTTATGCTGCCTGCTCAGCTGGAGAGATGGAGGTTGAGCATTTAAAGTGCTGAAGCTTGTTTCCTAGGTAAGGAGACAAACAAGCAAAGGAGCCTCAAGAAAAGGAAAGTGCTCCTGTGATGCTAGGGCTTGGGGCAATAAAATTAGTCCACAAATACAGAATTTAGGGTTAGGGTTGTAGTCCCAGCAGGATATTGGCTACCGCTACATACTGATTTAGTTAATAGCGATAGTTGAACAGAAGGGTGAAATGCAAGAAGCTGTGTGTTGGCAGTTCATACTGAAAGTTTTGATCTCTGTAGAAAAAGTAAGTAAGCCTCAGAGAGTCACTGATCCCTGTCATACTGTCATCCATTCACTTCAGCTCCATATATCAGCCTAGCTGACAGTGTTTGTAAAATGATGAGAGTCCCTTTCCTTCAGAGCCGCCACATAAAAATCGAATGGCTGCTTCTGGGCTTGTGGAATGGGGTATCCTGGGAGGAAAATCTGCTCTGGCTCTCTCCAGCACCTATGATGAAACAGGAGGCGTTAGGTGAGTCAGTGGCTCTTCTCCCCAGCTTTGGGAAAAGTGTGCACAGATGGCTCCCTGCTTTCTTTAGCAGCGTCCCCAAACTAGCACCTGGAAATAGACTCTGACCTTTTGATTATACATGGCAAACTTTCCTGCTCTTTTAGCTGCTGCTGTTGAGTTTACCCAAGCAATCTCTAAACATAAAATAGGAGTGATTTTAAAAGAAAATGGGTTCATCAGGTCAATGGTAGTGTAATTCTGGAAAGGGTATGAAAGTGGGGAAGTAATGATAATGCACGAATTGAAGGGCTGATATAATTTGCCATGGCTGCGTTGAGGTAAGGAATTGTAAATAAAACTTCCTGTCTGACTGGAACATAATGAGTTCCCTACCTTTTAACAGTGACTACAAAATAAATTAAAAGAAAACACGTAGCTTTTCTTCTCTTGCAGGTAGTATCTATTTATTAAGGTAGAAGAAAGAGTGACAGAGAATAAAGCTTCTATGCAACAATACTTGCATTAACTCTGAAGTCCTGGCCACTGCCCAGAGACAGCAAAAGAAGTGGGAATGACACTGGCATGGGAATAAAGTGATCTGAAATTGCCACTGATGGTGAAATAGGGAGAGTGATAGACACTGAAGGCTTGTCCCTGTATTTCTCACAGCCTTTCTTGTGCTGGAAGGAACAGTGATTTTAGGATGGAAGAGGGAGAGAGAGAGGGTATTTGAAGGCAATTATTGTTTCTGCAGAAGAGGTATTGCTATTACTGTTAACTGCAACCAGTTCTTTTATAACTTCGTAGTGCCTCAGTAAAGAAGCACAGCTACAGAATTTTAGAGTGGACTTGCAGGAAGTACAGGAAAGGACAGAAAACAGCAATGAAAACAGAACAATGCTCATAGGACACCCAGTAAAACTGGCCATAGCTGAGAGGCGTCAATCTTAACAAGCCCTCTAAAGGATGCACAGTAGCTGAGTTTCTGGAATACACAACATTAGACAACATATTTCATAAACTAGCACTGAAAATATCCTTTACCTCACTGGTGACTCAAACGTGTAGCCCAAGCTTCTGTGAACAGGGATATGGCTAAAAGCAAGTAAGCAAAAAAAAAAAAAAAAACCAACTGATTTTTACCTGCACACAATGGGCCTCTGCATAGTTAGTTCTAGTTCCCTTAAATCTCACCACAGGCAGGGCCCCTATGTCAATCGACTGATCAAGGGGCACACTACACACTGAAATGCTTCTATTTCTTATCTAGAGAACAAAATGGAAACTATGGTAACAGAGCTAGACCTGGTAAGGTCCATCAAAGACTGAGAAGGTAACTCAGCTTACTTCCACCTGGAGTCCTTGACCTCTCTGCTGAGACTCCCAACAAGAGGGACACTTCTTGTGACAGTACATGTGGAAGTATAATTAATAACTCTAACATAGCCACAAGCCACTGTGCAATTATTACCGATTTTCACCTGTGCTGCTCTCAGCCTCCTGATCTAAAGGCATGCATTTCAGGATATAACTCTCAGAAGTATATGTCATTTAAGCTTTCATCAGGAAAGACACCGAATAATCCAAAGCATTGTGGTTTTAGTCAGTAATTCTAGCTCAAAATGTTATGCTTACCTTAATCTATCTGTATATAAAACACATCTGGAAAGTGTGCCACTGCTGTAACTTACAACCTCAGGTAAAACACATTTAAAAAACAGAGAATAATTCTGAATTTACTGCTTTTATGGATAAACACCATTTAAAGTTTTGCAGATTTCCTTTCTTCTGAAACAGCAGATAGAAATTCAAAAAATAGGATAAGAAACTTACCTCTCCAGCACTTTTCTTTTCCTGCAGGAAGCATAGCAATTTTTATAACACACTCACAGGCAATTTACTGTGACATGACTTAAAAAGTAAAGTTCATTTTTACAGAGTATGGGTATTTTGCAGCATGGTAGAATTCCTGTATGTCTGACAGCATAAGGGATAGTGTAAGAAATAACATGTGGATTTAAAGCAACCAAACGAAGAGTCCAGTTTATAACTGCCTTTCGTTTTGTTGCAGAACCCAAATTCTTTTCTTTTGAGGATCTGGAGAAGGGTGTCTGTGAGCCTCAAGAGAGAAAATAGGTCATATATTTCATGAGAAAAGGATGCATTTTGGTTTTCTTAGTTTTCCCAGAGCTAGAGCAAAAAACGATATCCTGAGCTTGAAAACAGAAAGCTCAGTGTGGTGAGAAGTAAACGAATCTCTATGCTGTGTTTCTGCCTTTTGCCTTTCCAGGCTGATTTTTACCTCAACCTTCAAATGTTACAAAGAGGCTCTTGTTAATAGTGAAAAAAATAGCACACAGCATGGCAGAGTGCTGAAGACGGTGTGAGTCTTTTCCTCTCCCCGGGGAGAGGCTGGCGCCAGGGGCTGCCCACGCCGAGGCTGAATTTGGCTGGAGCCCGGCTCCTGCTGGCATTGGGTGGGTCGGGGACTGTGCCTACAACATTGCTTCTGAGCAGAAACCTGCCTGCTGAGCAGTCGGTCCGGTGGCAGGGGATGCAGGTCATAGCTAGGCTGAAGTATTCACACTTACACTTTTCAAAGGCTTTTCTTACACAATAGAAGAAGGAATAGTGGAAATAGACAGAACCTTGTGTTATTTAACCCAATACATGGATCTAAAGCCATTAAAAGGAATGGAAACTAGATGCAAGACAAAGTCAGATAAAGAAAATTTATGTTATACCATTGTCACTACTTTTGGGAACTTGTAGTTTTCTCCTGTGCTCCCACTCATACTAGCCAAGGTGTCTGACCTTGCAGCCTCTCACTCTGTGCTCAGTATTCTGATTAAGGTGCACCTCATAACACCTACCGTCCTGTGATTACCTAGAAGTATTTACACTGGAAAAAGAGCAAAGGAAGTAACATTTAAAATTTAAAGGTTCAAACTATACCTATGTTTGTTTAGACATACATAGGGGGATATTGGAGTATGCAGAGTGGGGATCTAGGAAAAGGCAGTTAGAGCAGTTACATAAAATCCTTTTTGGTATCAGTATAGCATATGTTAAAAATGTGCAAATATAAATAACAAAGACAGAGATACAACTTTCAGCACAAAACTAGTGCATCATCATTTGGAAGAGTTATATGTATGACAGACTCTAAAATGACAGAAAAAATAAAAATCAAATTTATTTTAGAGTAGAAAACAAAATCATAAATAATGTTGTTTTTTTTTTTTTTTCACGTCTATTTGCTGATTACCCACAGCTCCGGATTTTAAAGAAGAAGTGTTGGGGAAAGGAAGGAAACAGGCAGATGCAATCTAAATTCCAGTTTCAAACAATTCCAGCACTTGCCATCTAGTATATCAGGCCACTGATGCACTGTTAGGTGTCCTACTCACAGCAGCAGAG
The DNA here is from genome assembly GCA_013399715.1 of Alectura lathami. Lineage (NCBI taxonomy): Eukaryota > Metazoa > Chordata > Aves > Galliformes > Megapodiidae > Alectura > Alectura lathami. Next base: position 584,550 of record VXAV01000127.1, read on the forward strand.
AGATCAGCCTTATGCCAGAATTTTCTCAGAAGTGTCAGAGCTAGTTTTATTCTGGAGATACCAGTATCCCATTAATTCTGTTTCTCAGTGGACTTCTAAAAACACTGGGTAAACCAAACATATGAATTAATTGCAGAAAGAATAGACACTGTCACTTATCGCTGAAATATAATTGAGATTGCAGAAAAGGCTTGTAAGCAGAATTAAAAGGAGCAGTAATTTCCTTTGATCAGTTTTGAGCTATTACATACTACCACTTTTCATTAAGACTTTTTGTCTGCTCCTAGACCATACGGTGCTAGGTTAATTCTGGATTTGTTGTTGCAGCCTGTTAGATTTCAAGTCCTCACACTTTCATAATTCATCTATATAAAAAGGAATTTTTGTTTTACAGTTCCCAGATATGTTTTTTAAAACTTCCTTCCTTTCTCGTAGCATCTGTGCACTGACATGCGCTGGTCAGTATGGCCATGGTGCTACCATTGCATCCTAGCCACCTGTAGTGTTGGTCTGTGTAATTTTGCAAGTGCTTTCCCACACAGGGTATGGTCAGCAGTCATGTATGTACATGTGTATAGAAACTCCCCAACACATCTGGCTGATATTAAGTTGTAAGAGTTTCAGTGCCTTGCAGAGTATACGCATTATGCCATAATTCCCTCTTTGGGTCATGGTCTGCCTCATTAGTATGTCTCCAAGTTATAGGTATATAATGTACATATACACACATACACATTTTCCAAGCCCTTGGTAGCATAGTTGGATCCTTCATACGCATGCGCGTAAGGGGTAAGTAAAATTAGTTTAGAAACTTCAATCACACTTTATTTGCTGCTCTTGCCTACACTTTTTTGTTATTTTTTGTGTATTTTTGTGTATTCAGCTTTTGTAACTTTTTAAATGATATAGTAGTATATCACTTATAATTGAGTGGTAAAAAATGATTACTTATCCCTTTGCTAGATGCACAGTATGCATGAGTCAAAGCAAAGACTTGCAGGCTGTGGAAATATAATTTAAAAACATAATGGTTGTTATTGTTTGTCTGTGTTACTAAGCTTGTTTTCTTTCTCCTATTTTATTTTTGTCATATAATTTTTACTGTGTGTTTTTCTCCTCTGAAAGTAGTTCACAAGACATTATAATCCACAACCTTGTCCTATAAAATGTCATTAATCCCACGAATTGTCATTTAAATTGAACATTAAATTCTACAGATTCTCTGTTTCAAAATATAAGAAGAAGAGAAAATTAGGAACCACTGCTTGGCCAAGACCATAGCATGGTGAATGACTCCTAGGCGGGGTTTGATGGTGTGCCCAGCTGGAAGGATGCTTGGCCCCACACGGTTGGGGAGAAGTGCCCATCACAGCTGTGCTGTTGCTGGGCACATCAAAGGCTATTTAAAAATGTGACATGTCCACACCATCTCCATTTCCAAAATATTAGTGTAAGATCTGACCTAAAATAATAGCGCAGGGATCTTCCACTGTGCCCTGCTGCCTTGGTAATTTGTTCAAAGCTGTTAGTGATATTTGGATTTTAGGAAACCAAATGGTATTCACATACCCAGTTTTCAGCTGTTATGGTCTTCCGTAAGCAGGCTCTTTTCTACTTTAGCAGCCACAGGCACAGAGCTGAAATGTAGAGAAGCAAGACCACCATCTTTTAACATTATTACTAAAAAAATACCAACCCACCTCACAGGTTTACCAGCAGATTTTTAAATGACAGATTTGGAGGTTGAACCATCCTTTTACTTTACTTTTACTTGAACATATTTTTACTTTTACTGTAGTAAAAGTACACCTTGCCGCTGCAGTTTTCCACGTCTGGAGGCTCTCTGCAGGACAAGGGTGTTTTTGTGTCTGGAGTTCTGTTTCACTTGGAGATTTGTTTCACATCGTGTTGCTTGCGTCCAAGTCCTTGTCAAAGATGTTTGGTGGAAAATTAACGTATAAGTCATAAATAGAATAATTTAGTCTCTGTTTTTATCGGTGCAGACCAACACAGTTCTTAATTGCAAAACTGACCTGGTACCAAAGAAAAGGCCAGCTGTGCCTAATCATCCAGTGGATGGACCAGAACACACTGAATAAAGGAGATGGAAAGTAATGCCAAAATGTTTTAAGATGTAAAATGACACAACGTTCAATGAACACTTGCCAACATCATCTCTAATTACTGCAGTGATTAAGTAGTAAAGAATTTGGTCCCAAGGGGTTTGCAGTTCTGAAGGAAATACGGTGCCATGTGTTGCAGAATTTTTTCTTGCAAATCATTATGGAAATTCTGCTTTCTGTGGTTCTCCTAACAAACTCCTTCTTTGCAAAAACCATGCTTCATTTGTGAAGTGCAAAGGGAGTGTATCTTGCCTGCCTCTGAAGATTTACGTCTTTATTGCCTTATATTCAACTTGCCTTTTTAAAAAATCCTTTTATGTCTCTAAATAAAGAGGCACAGAAAGCAGTACGTATTTGCATACTGTAAGCGTTCCTCTCATCCTCATTGAAGAACAAACAGAGAATAGGGGAGGGCAAGATAAAAGAATCGAGACCTTAACGCAGCACAGCAATGGTCTAACAAACAGCTAGAGAAACTGCAATTAATGCAACACCAGTTTAAAATCAGAGTCCTAGGGGACACCTTAGAAGACCTTGTTTAGAAGCACTTCCATTTCTTTTTCATCATAATGCTCTTTACAATGAGAACAAAATTTTTCCAGCTTAGAAAATACAAAGCACAACAACAAAAAAAATCGCTGAGGTTTAGTAACAAAAGGATTTGAACTGATTTTAATTTATGGGTTATGTTTAAACTTTTTATAACTCTGGATCAAAATGTCTATTGTACAAGCAAAATATATATTTTACTGTAGTATGCTCATGTTTGTTGTGTTTTATTCTCTCAGCGGGTGTCACTTCTTTTCATTCAGCAAAGGAAGAGGAAAAATCCTCATCCTCTTGCAGAGCTAGGAGACAAAGAACAGCAAAAGAACAACCATGGTCCTCCTTCTCTTTTTTGTGCTTTCTTTTTTTTTTTTTTTCTGCATCCGATCCATGTGTCTGTCTTCCTCCTACCCCTTGCTATACAGAGCTTCCAAACACACTATTGCATGTTCCACAAAGAAATATTTAGCTCTCACAAAGCACTTTTATCAATACATCAAAGAGACACAATTATCCCCATTTCACTGGTGAGAAAACCAAGACTCAAACATCATCTGTATGGAATATGCACAGCAGGGAAATAGCACGGTAAGTTCACAGAATATGAATGCCATATGTATACATTAGAAATGAGGCAGTGAAGATCAGCGCATTTCTGTCTGCCAGGCAGGGCTACAGAGCACAAATAGGTCAAGAGAGAGACAGAAGACAAGGCACCAGCCGCTAGCATTCCAGGTTATAGGCTTTCTCTTGTCCTAAGAAAGATATAGAAATGTTGCTGCAGAATCAACTATAAATAATTAAAACCAAGACCAACTGATTTTACATATAGCTTTTAGAGAAAAATACAACATGTGCTTTAAGGTGAGGTAGAAGCGTCAACGTAACCAGTTACTGTCTGTCAGCTGTACACTGATAGCCTGACTATGTCATGTCACCAGGTATGTGGTGAAATGCCTTAGCAAAATGAAAAAAAAAATTCCATTGTTTTTAGCCTAACTACAGTAGCAAATTAAAATGCTTCCTCTTGCTTCTTAGTAGATATGAGGTTTAGCTGGAAAGGCAACAGATGCTCTGAATTTCAGTGTTTAAAATGAGACATCGAGACACTTCCTCCTCAGCCAAGTCACCACAAGTATGGGAAATGATGCTCTTTTTTCCTCAGCATTGAATAAGATGTTAAACTTAGTTTTCTAAGCTCATTTCATGAATCATTCATGATCACGTACAAATCCTCACAAACTCACAAGCTTCCTGGTCGAGAGCACTGAACCAGCAAGAAAAATATTTAGGGAGATTTAATGGGAATGACAAAAGAGTCAAAAATGTGACCATAGGTAAGTGAATTCGTTGGAGCAAGCAGAACACATATCAGTTGGTTCAGTCCCATTTGTACTATCAGCAATGTTGAGAATAAAAGTATTGCAGATTTTGCAAAGAACTTCAGATTCTCAAATTCTTTCTATATTTTAATGCATCTGCAGTTGTTATTTCTGTGAAGGGAATTGTACCATACTGTTGTACTTGTGACTCACTGAAAATCTGTTTTAGACTTAGCAGTGTGATGCTGTAAGTAAGTCATGCCAAGAAAAACACTAATTTAGGATAAGACAGATCTAATTGTGCTTATGGTGACCAGCACACTTCTAGTAAGCTTTGTCTCCAGAAATTGTCTGAGAAGATAACTCAGAAATATCTGAGAGGATAACCAGATATAGAAGAAGATGGGTTAGCTGATCAGCAACTGTGTTGAACAAATGTCTGGAAGGCACTAAAAGCAAAAGTCTCTGTGCCATTTTTACCGCCCCTGTTTATGCTCTCACTCAATTAGAAGGTGCACACATTTCTGTGGCATTTGCTCACAAGTCTTGTTATCTCCAACAGAGGAGGCAACAGAGGGGAGGAAGACAGATCTGGGGAGGATACGCTAAAGGAAAAGGAAGATGACAAGATCTTAGAGACTGTAAAGGGAACAAAGATGATGCAGCCTGCTTTGGAAATTGCTGGGTGAGGGTTAGGTTACGACCACCCTATGTTTAGCAGCCTGGCCTGTGCCATGAGTATGGTCAGCTGGGAGTGCTCAGCACCCCATGACAAGCAGCGCTGCATGTCCCAGGCAGGATGGTCTTACCCTCCTTGCACCAAATCCACCTGCACAGACTCCATAACTCCCAGACAGGTCTCGCTCGTTTTACTTTTAATGTCTGCTGCAATTGCATAAAGGGTTATGGGCAAGTACAGTGGTGGGTTTCAGATGGTGATGTGGAAAAGCATGTGCAGGGTCATCTTCACAGGCACCAAAGTTCCCAGGGTCAGAATCCTTTAATGCTCAAACACTTGCACTACACTCTAAGGTCTTTGCTACTTCCAAACTATACCAGTGCTTTCTGATAGCACTATAGCAAGCTCCTAGAGGCATCAGCTGGGGATGCTCTGCAATTACCTACCAAACTGGACACAAGAGACCAGGAGTGGATCATTCTCAAGCACAGGTTGCCAATCTCTGTCCCTGCCCCAAATGGGATGGAAATGCTGTTCTCTCACCCTTTTCAAACCCTGTAATATCTCCATGATGTTGCCAAAACACAGGCCTATGTTAATCAGAGACCTCAACTGCGGCAATTCCATACAAGCTGAGTACACCCAAAATGCAATAAGAAATTAATTAATCTCCACTACAGCTTGTCTCTTCATGTCTTCATCTGAGGCTTAGGTATACTGGACAGAAATGAATTAAAATGCTGATAGAGAAAAACATTCAAGATTAATCTAAGAAAATAGCAATGTCTAAAAATGTCTTGGAATTAGTCATTTACGTTAAACGTCAACTGTCTGTGATTTCTATTACAGCAGCTCTGCTTTCTTTTTTAACTATATTAAAAGAAAATCAGGTTTTCATACTTCAGGCTTGTGCACTTCCAAAAATCAAAAATCACGTGGTTCCTAAACTGTTCTAAATTGCATTTATACAGAAATGTAGGTAAACTTTCACCTTTTGAAAGAGTAAAATCTATGTATTGCTTTGAAAAGGGCATTAAATGGCTCCTGCATTTAGGACAGGATGGCAAACCCTTTTTACTGCAATGTCTGAGATTATGCTGCTGGCCTTTGCTGTGATGTCAAGCACTGGCCTTTGTGGTACTGCAATTTCCCTTCTAGAAAAAAGTTGCTATTTGTGGAGCAGATTGCACTGAATGAAATTTGCAGTCTCTGATGCCTGCTAGTGGGACATTTGCTACATGCGCTGTTCTGAATGTAGTAATACATATTCCAGCGTGGCACTGCTTCTTCAAAAGATTAAAAACCTCTTAGTCCTGTGAGACTTGTGTCAGCATCTGATTTCATGTGCAAGGTAATCTTTAAATATTAATACGGAACAAGGTCATGCTCTCTTTAACCCCCAAAATGGAGTTAGTAAATCATGATCTGGCAGTAAAAATATACAGGGCACATCAGTATTTGTTTAGGGCAAAATCTAAATTTAAATTAAACTAAATTGGCTACTGGTATTTTTATAATTCCATATACATAATAGCTTATGTGTGGGCAGAGGGGCAGTATGGATAGCCTAGGAAGCTGTAGTTGGAAAATATTTATTAGAAGGATATTAATAAAATCTCCCAAACTGCCATCAGAGAAAGTGGTATCTGAAATACCAGTGAGATAAATCTAAAGTGGGAATTCAGAAGCTCTTGGGGCAAATCAGCTGCTGTCAGATCTCTGTTGACTGCAGCTGAATGAGTCACTTTACACCAGATGAGCAGGAGCCTTTTGGGCTCTCATCTAAGCTGAACCACTGATTTATGGCTTGACACTGATAGTCTTTTTGACCTCTTTATATGACATTCATCCTACCAAGGAACAGAAGAGGGGGGAGTGCTGTACCTTGCTGGAAACTAGATGACGGACCCAAATAGACTTTCCCTAGGCAAAATAAAACATTTCATAGTTAAATTTCTTGAGAGGGGCTGATGGGTTAGCCTTGTAATTCTATATACATTGCCACTACATGTTGTCTGGAGCTCAGCTCCCATTGCAGCTGAGGTTCATGCCACACATAACTAACCACATTTGTTCGGCTGCCAGGGGACCTCCCTTGCTGCGGAGATGGGGAATGGCTTTATCCTACAGAAGAGAGCCAGTTGAACTCTGCGAGGAGTCCACTGTGAGACCATGACTTTTCATACAAAATACTCAGAGGGCAACAGAGCACTGACAGAGTCTGGGGAGCACTGGGAAATAAAGGGAGACAAATCATTTAAATTTAAAAACACAGGAAGTGTGCTAAATAGGCAGTGAATATGTGATCCTTATTTAGAGCAAGGAACAGCGTACTTGAGCTTTAGCATTTAATGCTTTGAAGTACTGAATGGGTAAGATTTTCCTTACAGAACCATCTTAGACAAAAGGTGCTCGTAAATAATCAGCTGAAGTAGCTTCATTTTGCTCTTTGCTCTGCTTCCTAAAGTTGCCAATTATTTCAAATTATGCATATAAATTTTGCAGTGTGGGCTGTTGTGTCCACTGGGGGTTGTGCTAAGGCTTTTAAACCCATTTCCCTTGTCCCTTTTACTTTGGTCTGAGCCCAAAAGTGTTTTATAGGCCTCATCTGTGGAGGTAATGGGTGTCTCAGGATCAGGTCAAGCAAGCTGCATTACACCAGACACAAGTCAGTCAGTGAGAAGTATTCAGAAGAGACTCGGAGTCTCCAAGAAACATCTGTAGGTAGGTCTCTAACCCTACAAAGTGATTAAAATGTTTAAATCAGTCTATCTTACAATTCAGGGCAGGTTCCTCAGCTTGGAGAAGCCATAACATGTGCTTCAGCAGGAAAGATCCTCCTCGACCTCACAGAGCATTAAGCTACCTGCTGGCAGTTGTCTCCAAGCCTGCCGTCCATGGCTGTTCAGGGATCTGTGTGTTCCTTCTAAAGGCTCTGCAACAATAACAAGTAAATGCTAATTTTCAGTAGGCTTATGTTTGTCATACACGTGTCCCCTCTTTCACTGAAAGCCTTCCTCAAAATCCACTGATTAAAGTTGAATTAAGACTTTTCTCTCAAATATAACAATTTAACACTAATACTTTGCAGTTCCTTATTCATAGATGGATTTTACAGTAAATTCAGAAATTGCTTTCAAAGCACGTTTCCAATTTTCACTAAGCAGCTCTCACCTGATAAAAACTCACTAGAGTTATTTTGTAATGTTTAAACATGTTTGGAAACCCACTTCTGACTGGTACTGCCTCATAGAAACCAAGCTGAACTACAAAAGTCCTTCCTCTGAGGAGGAGGTAGGAGCAAAGAAACAAGCTGGTGGGCAATGAGGACACTGAGAGAAAAAGCAATTTATCCACCAAAACACAAGCCTGGGGAAAGAGAAGGAGGAGGGAAAGAAAGGGAAACAAAAGGGAAGCCAGCCAAGGGACCAGCCTGTGAAAGCAGAGAACCAAGCAGGAACTCGCTGTGCCTGGCCAGCCCACAGAGTTGTGGTGCCTGCGGCAGGGAGCATCCCTCTTGCAAGATGCCACCACCCCGCTGCCATCCCAGAGATTGCTAGGAACAACAAACCAAAACAAACCAATAGAAAACCTAGCATGTACATGCAAACTGGAAAGCGGCCCCTATTGTATACAGCCAATCCGGACTTCCTCAGAGTCACCAGAAAGACATTCATTTTCATTTAAAACAGAATGGGATCATAGATGCCTCAGGAACTGGGAACATATCTTCTAGCCCAAACTCTCTTAGAGGAGTACAGGAAAGTCATAATCCTGAACATGTCAACCCGTGTAAACCAGCATCTGCAGATGGAGACCACATTACAGCCCCTCACAAGGATGGAGCAAATGTGGGAGGCCCTGTCAAAGCCTTGTTTTTCAACTAGGATAGCAGAACAGCGGTTCTGGGTGCTCATTTTGCCACACGAAGAAGTTCAGCAGCTGACAGAGTGAGAAAGTGTCACAGGTACAAGGAGTCACCATGCCACAGGAAACTTTCCCCAGAGCTGCTGCTGCAATATCGGGGTGCTTTCAGCACAAAATGGACTCTGAGAGGCCAGGGCGAGGAGGCTGGAGAAGAGGAAGATGCAGACACAGAGCCAGGCTGGGGCTCGAGCACCTCAAGAAGTGTTTGGAAGCAAAACCTGCTTCAGGAGAAAGGTTGTCCCTTGTCAGAAATAGAACCAATGACAAAGCAACAGCAATTAGCATGATTTTAAATATTCCACTAAAATACACTGTAAATCTTTTTACCCTTGGGAGAGCCAGAACAAAGGACAAGCACAAAACTACTGGCAAAATGCAGAAGTCTCCATCTCACTGTGCAGGCAGATGAAGTTATTTAGTCAATCCTGTACTGTCTTCTATGGGCTACAAAGAAAAAACTGCCCAAAGTTTCAGTCAATATTTACCTCTTGGGTTAATAAATTGTGATCCTGACCTCAACAAAAGTCAATATCTTCTGATTATTACACGCAGGCACCTTTTTATTTGTCCTCACTCATTGTATAATGAGTCACCCGTTTCCACTGGCAACTTCACTTTAATTTTGAAGGTCTGAATTGAAGAATCAGTTATACTCCAAAGACAAAAGACAAAATTACTATAAACCAGAGCTGCAAAATATGGACTGAGGCTGCTCTTTCTAGTGAATAAGCAAGCTTGGGCAGGGGGCACAAGGGATCAAGGATTAAGCATAAAAAATAGCCATTTAGAATCCTCTTTTAAAACCATCTGAGTGACAAAGAGCAGACAGAGGAAAGCCCTGAACTGTGCTATTCAGTATGATAAGACTGCAGTGGTGAGAGAGAAGACAAGACAACAATCTGGCCTGACTAATGAATGTGTTTTAATAGAACATTAATAGTCTTTCTCCCCACAACAACCAAGAGCAATGCTAGAAAACATACGCCAAGGGCAGCAGGTACGGATGGGAGCATTTGCAGGCCACAAGGCAGACCTGAGTGAAGGCCACCAAAACTTGCTTCTTCCTTAAAGGTGGGCTAGGCCAGGACTAGAGGGAGAAAGCTCAGGGTGTTACTCTCATAATTATGCAATGTTTTATGCAGGACCACAGGTATGCAATGTGCTTGCCTGGAAGAAATCAAAGCACAGCCTCCCCCGGCAAGATCAAGAATCAGCTAGAATCACATTTTTGCTCTTCAACTTCTCATTTTTCTAACATCCCCCACCGACTATAATAAAAACGTCCTTTGGGCTTACAAGCCTTGTGATGCTGGAAAGATTTTCACCCACACAACCCACTGTTCTCATCTCTTGTTTAAAAAGTAAGTTACTTTACCAGTCTAAGTTTGTCTGACTTGACATTATTCTACAGTTAATCACACTCTGGCAAGCAGCGACGAGGGCAGCAGTCCTCTAGCTCAAGCACAGCACTTTTTGAACAATGAAAAATCAGGAAGAGCAAGTTATAATGAAAACAATCATGATCTTTGTGAGCACCTAGCTAATAAATCCCATAAAGACCCATCCTAGAACATTTCTTCTAAAAGCCAAGTTCTCTGTCTTGGTGGTGCTACTTTGATACCATGTTACCTTGTGCTGCAAACAAAAACCAGCTCATTGTGACCAAAGTAGGTCATGTTATACTCCTGGGAAAAGCCAGAGAAATGTTATATCCAAACTGGAAAGGAAGCTGGTTTTTTTTGATGGGACATTATACTTATTGCTTAGCAGTTCAATAAGTATGCTTCATTATTATTTTCTGTTAACACTATGCTTAATTTTTGTAATTTTTAAAGAGATATCTCATTCAGAAAGTTTGGAGTTACTTTGTCTGAGTTTCAGAGAAAGTGTGCCATCATAAGTAGCTTTTCCCACTTGCTTCACAAAGCCTGTTTACAGCTCACTTGCTATAAGCACATTTTACCTGGAGACCAGCAGATGTAACAAAGTCATTCAGACAGCTTATAGACCAAAATGCAGCTGAACAAAAATTCTGAAAAAAAAATACAAAAAAAAAAAAAAAAAAGAAAATAAAAATCCATTTCCCCCCAAGAACTCATAACTCATAATCTGACAATGCAAAATGCTTGATATATCACAAGTTCATTTGATATCCTCAGACTGTTTCCTACTGATTTTGACTGCTTTCCACCATTAACATAGTTGAGATTCTTTGTTTCCATCTAATGACCTGTATCAGCAACTGCCACCAGCATCACATCGGTACCAACAAGAAGACATGCTAATCTGTGTGCCATTAAACAGCATGCATATTCACAGAGGAAGGTTGGAAATTGTCTTCTGAGCAGAAACGGATGACGTTTCAGTAGGTTTCAGTAAACTGGTGGACACTTTGTGGCTACGGAGGATTTTAATCAACAGCCTTAAGAATAGTTTAAAAATGGAAACTGATCTAAACTTATTAGAGTCAATAGACAGAAAGCATAAGAAGGTGGGCAAAACATAGTTAGATGATGATGTTTCTGAAAATCCAACATGCTCCCAGGGAGATGCTTACTTTGGAAGAGAACTCAGTATGGAGCAGAGCAGAACTTGGGCCAAAGTGTTGGACAAGATCATTCTCCCTCTGCACTCTCTGCAGCACGAAGCTCCACTTGTAGCACAAACAGTGCCACCCTGCCAGAGGAGCCGCGCACTGCACCCAGCGTGAAGTGCTGCAAGGAGCGCTGGCTTGGGCTTGTTTCTAAATTTCACAGAAAGCCAGTGCAAAGTGCACAGAAAATTCTCGATGTGTCTATTGTAGCCTGGGCTGCTAAAGAGATTCAGTGAAGTGCTCTAAATTAGCTGAAGCTTGTGAGTCCTAAAGAAATGTAAGAGGGTCTCTGCGAGGGAAGGGAGCAGGCAGATGGTTTCTGCAGTGGAAAACAAAGGATGATTTTTGTTAGAGACTTTTGGATGTGCTGAGGGATTATTTCCACTGGCAGCCAAGATACTGACAGATATAAAGGTTATAAACTAGTAATTCAACACTTAGTTCTTCAGGCATTCTGACTATGGTTTACACACGATTTTAATTAATAAGTTTAATATTTTGAGGTGGATGTATTTCTGTTTTCTTCCGTGCTGTCTCTTCTTTATTTTTCCAAGCAATAACCTAAAATATAATGCGCTCACCAGACCATAATTGAATGGACTAAAAAATAAGTATCATAAAAATATTTGTTTACAATATAAAGCTTAGATTAATACCAGCAAGTCTTTGAAAGCACTGAAATAACATTTGTAGTCCCCTCCTTTCTAGTCAAGTAAATCCTTGCTTTATGCAGAATATAGTGTTCAATAAAGAATACAAACTAAATTTTGAATTATATAAAAATCACAACACGTCTTTTTTTTGCTCCTCTAAGATTCAATAAATAGTTCAATAGATCTTCCTTATTCCTTTCACCCTTCTGGGGAAAATAATGATTCTTAGGCAAAGAGCTTGCAGGCCAAATTTCAATCTGAAAATAATCTTTATTGCTGAGTTATAAAACAAGGAGAGTAAGGGTTTATGATGTGAAAGTTGATACAGACTTTACTGCTTTGGTATGATTGGTGAAGCTGTATTAAAAATAAATAAAAGTAAAACAAAACAAAAAAAAATCAACACAAAGAACAGGCGTTCTCTATCCTTTGACTAAATTATAGAAGCTGTACGCTATCGTGGCCATATAAATCTGAAGCCTTAAACCAGTCCACCCTTATTATCTCCACCAAAAGAAAAATGTTTATAATAATACATATATTGACTTTTGCTTTTTGTTCAATAACAAGATTTACTGCCTCACTCTTCAGTCAATTGTAACCTCTTTGGGTCAACAAACCTCGATACTGATCTCAATAGAAGTCAATACCTGCTTATTACTTACCTCCGCGTTTAGACACCTATCACAAATTCTTATGGGCATTCCCTTGACAAGAAGAAATGAATACTTTCTGTTTAGTTTCTATACAAAATAGACTTAAACACTTTTCACGTAGACGGTCACCTCAAAGCCATGAGATGATACTGTATTTTAGGAAAATAATATTCTACATGAATTTCTGTAACTAGTAATTAAAGTTGCTTAGCTTTTCTGTGTTGTTTCCTCAAAAAGCCAAAGACTGACCTTCTTCTAACTCCTGTCTTCTTCTCACATTAAATGTAATTGAGCAATCTAATATTTTGTCCGTACCGACCAAGAAAGGCAAATAACAGTAAAAATTAAAAAGCTACTCATAAGTAATTGTACAAAAGCAAACGTACTAGTTCAACAGAGAAATGTAACAATTGCCTTCTCTGTTGCATTTGTATAAGGCCAGCATAAAAAAAAATAGCATTTACATCCACTGTTACACCTGAGTTTGTGTATGAATTGATTCCATATCTTCACAGACGGAGTCTGTCTCCAGATATACTGTTCATCATCTGAACCGCCAATTGTTTGCCATGAGAAGGCATTGAAAACAGGATTTTATGTCTTATATGTAAATGGATTAAATGGGCTTTTATTTATCAGACAATCCAAAGGCTTATGTAAGAATCTTAACATAGAGACAGCTAATAAGGAATGAATTTTAAAGTACTGTCTCATTAGATTTGATTTTGGAAACTGGATTACATTTGCCTGCGTTCAGAATGGAAAGTAAGTAAACAGTGGTACACAAGCATGGAACACACAGGAAGGAAATGTCAATGGCAACTGAAGTTGTATTGAAAAGTGCCTTTACAAGTGTCTCAGACAACCCCAAGGAACATCGCTGTACCTGGTCCTTTCTAGTTGCAGGTACAGTATAATATTAGTTGTGTCAAACATAGCAGAAAACAGATGGAGCAATGACCCTAACCTTGAATATTATTATTTTATCTAGTCTTAAAGTCTTCTTTTTTGAACATCACAAATTGCAGAGTATTCATATACCTGGTAATTAGAAGTAAAAGGGGGATGGGGGGTGTGCAGAGGGGAGTAGGAGAAGTGTACACTCAAGAAAACATAAAATACATTTTTAAATTTTAGCCTAGTCAGAGCAATTCATGTAACGTTTTTTAAGGCTGGCTTAATATTAGAAATTTCCATCACTGTCCCACAACATCTGCATTATCTGAGGTAAGATGAGAATATGTAACTGCTAGAAGTTTGTTTTCTGGTATTTGTCAGTTGAATACTAGTCTGAAAAATCCCATAAATTGAAAAATTTAGATGCAGTTTAAGCACAGAATGCTCCATTCTCAGCTTATTTATACCTTCTATGTGTATACACAAAAAGGTTTTGATGCAAGAGAATCAAGTCTACACTTACCTAAGAACTGTATTTGACTAACAAGGTAAGCTAATACAGAATTAAACAGTTTTTTCAGGCTGAACATAATCAGTATTATTTAGAGGATGTGATATCAGGCCTAAAAATAAATAAATAAGTTTGTAGCTTTTTAAATATAAAGAAAGCTATATTGGTTTGCAAAATGTAAGTCATTAGACTGCTCAGATACACACAACTGTCATGTAAAAGACCTAGGTTGAGAAACACCAATAAAACTCCCATTCATCCAATTAGTCAAAGAGCCCAGTAGCAGGGCAAGCAAGGTTAGAGTGCTCTGTCTACTGCCTGATATTGCTGCAGGATGACAAGATATTCTTCATGTCCAGCTTTAATAATGTCTCTGACAGTCAGGTGAAGGCCATGTGCTCCCTGAGCATGGCACTACAGCAGGGAGGCTCCAAGAGCCTCCCACCACCCATCAAGGCTCTACCAAGCCCGACCTGGTAGCCCCGCCTGCACGGCAGGGCCCCCTTTTACACTTTTTGCTTTTCTCATAGCAAGAGAACTGGATCCACAGAGGCTTTTGATCCAAAGTACATGTCGGTTCGTAACTTGAAGAAAAGACAAGCCCTGCTACATCACACCAGCTCCTCTGCTGCGGATCTCCATGACAAGAAGGATTACAAGCGTGCCACTGAAGAACAGATGGTGGGATGCAACTGGGACTGTAAGAAAGTATAAGGCCCAGAAGGGCTGTACAGAAGCTCTTCATGCATACCAAGAGATACTGCAAAGATCCATATAATGGATCTTCAAAAAAAAAAAAAAAAAATCTGAAGTGAGACTACAGCAGCTCTTGTAAGAAAAAAAGAATCTAGGATTTGGTTCCTATTCTAGAAAGCAGTGAGAATTACATTTATTGGACCTGATTTGTGTTTCCTTCACAAGAACTGCTTGAGTCAAACCACCTCCAAGTTAAAATATTAGTGCATTTTTAAGTGATATCGGTTAAAGTGGGTGGACTTCAGAATACTGCAATATGAAGGACAACAGTAATCAACATGAAGTGCCAGTAGAAACACAGCTGAGATTCAACAGAGATCGAGTGCCAGAGTAAGGGAAGGCAAAGAAAAGAGGAAGAAACTAGAGAATGTTTCTAGAGGGCAAAAATAAGGTTAAAGGATCATCATTAAGGTGTTACTGACGCTCCACGGTTATAATGAGAACTGTGCAAATGAATGTATAATAAAGAATGATAACAATAGTTGGATAGCATTGGCTCGATGGGAAGAGGCAGAGGACAATGGGAAGACTGGTCTAATAATAGAGACATTCTGCCCTGACTGCGGCCAAAGGCCTTGGAATAAGCTCAGAGGGAAGAAATCTCCAGGGAGATTCATGAAAGCCATTCCTTATTATTATTTTGCAGAGAGATCTCTACTCCTGAACATGCCTTGAGGCCCATTCAGATTTCCTGAAGGTCCTAGAAGATGAAACCTAACTTTGAAATGTGAAGAGCTTGAGCATAAGTGGTGTTTCACCACTCTTAAAGGAGTGGGCTATTTCTATTTTTGTCTGCTGAGAGGCTTCACAGCCCTGCTACCACACTGAACAATCTCCTGTGCATTTTAAGATACCACTTTCCTTTAAATGCATCACATTTCAGGTTTGGGTTTCGAAGTACCTTCACTTTATATCACTGACCAAACAGAGGCTATTGGCTCAGTGTCTTTACAAAGCAGAGAGGAACACAGAGACAAGGGGTGGGGAACACACTGAAATGTTTGGTTTTACTCCATGCTAAAGCATGCACCTCTTATTTTCTGAAACAGAGTTCAATTAGGACACAAATCTTTGTCACTGTTTGCAAAACCTGAGCTCCCTCATTCACTAATTTCTATAGCTGCAGAATTAATAGGATTGATTACAGCTAGCGTTTGACTTGATTACATTTTAATTGGAAAACTTCAGATGTATTAAAGATGTTCTACTATCAGCGTTTCAGGTGACAAGAGATGATGAGGCTGATGGAGCTACCAATGCAGCCAAATTGTGAGTGGAGTTTTGGCTGTGAGGGTTATTGCTAAAGGAACCTCTCAAGTTCCAGCACATCTTTCACTGGCAGAAAGCACAAAGTAGTGTTGTGTTATGTATTCCATTTAAGTTCCTCACTTTGAAATAGTTGTGATTGTCATCCTTGACCAGATTCAAATCAACATTTTTATCGCAACATTCCTGGCATAGTACTGTAAGCTACTGTAGTTATCAGGTGGCAAATATCTAATAATAGGTTAGCTGATCAAAACTGTATGCCAAAAGCTGTACAGAAACAACAGAATAACTAAAGGCAGTCAAAGGCAGCAGAGATTATCTCAAAAATATGTATTTTCTAAGAAATAAAACCTATACATGCAAAAAGGTCATAAATCCCACACCTTCATTTAATATTTGATCATCAAAAAGCTAATAATTAAAACTGGGAAGCTTAGGTTGGTCAAGTTTTACAGCTGAACGCACTCCCTGAGCATGCTCAAATCAACACTTATGAGATTAATTTATAAGCTCTTCATATTCTGAATCTCCAAGGTTTATGCTGTCTGTGCATTGTTTGCATAATGCAGTTTTACACTGCTAAAGCACTACCTATAAAGGGATTATTTTCATATTCAGCACGTTAAAGATATAGCACAATTCACAGACATTGCACTGTGTTTATGCCTGAGATAGCAGGTAAAGTGTCTCTCGCTCTGATTATCCAGAAGCAAACATAGGAACATGGCTGTTTGGGGAGAAAGTGTACCCTTAGTGAAATTAATTCCCCAATGGTTTTATTAAAGTCTGCAAATTGCATTATTTTCCCATCATATTTGAAATATTGCACTTCCTTAATGCTTGCTCTAACCCATGGCATGCCATCTTCCCTGGGGTGTCTAGACATGGTGTCTTAGATTTATGTGTATGATCTCAGTGTGTTACAACATCACTCCTGACTAATGCATTATTACAATACTTACATATATTCCCAAGTGTCACTGTATTGATTAGAAAATCACCAATCTGCATATGCACACCATCTGTGCTTCAGAGAAGCCAAACATGCAGGATAACATTTGCGTTACTCAAAGGAAAATTCACATACTACTAAAAGAACAAATGGGAACTCTTTTTTTAATGTTTTGTTTTGTAAAATAACAAAGAAAATGAATACTATTTTTGCATGCCTTACAGTTAAAAACAGAAGCATTTTCCTCATTACATAGCAAGGAGATCTACCTTTAGTAATGACATACAAACAATCTACCATTCTAGAGATAGCGAATAATACAGAAGGAAAGCATACTGCTGCAATGAATTTTAAAAATCTCAGCTCAAATGCAACAACAGGGGACTTTTCAGCAGAACAGGCTGTAGTCAGCAGCGAGTCCTTTTTCAGCTGAAAGCTCCAAGAGTGGTTTAAAAGATGAATGAGGCCCTTGCTTACTGGGGTGAAATGCTTTTAAAGGACAAGAATCTGCTTATCTTTGATTGATTGCTCAGTCTGATACTTTCCTTTATAAAGTTTATTGACTACAAGCCCATAAATCAAAGAAAAACAAATCACAGGTTCAATTTTGGGGGCATTGACATCCTGCCATCTTGCAGCAATAGCTTAGAAGTCACAGGGCAGTGAAGAGGAGGTATATGGGGGAGTCACAGAGACAACAGCATCTTTTTCAGGTAAACCACTACTTCAAATGTTTGTACATGATTATTCATTTATGCCCCATAACATTTTTAAGTCCAGAGAAAGATGCAGGCAACCAAGGTACACGGATCATTTTTTGAAAGTCTGAATTTTTGAAATGTTGAATTTGCAATGGAGAGACATACTTCTCATTGTGTTGCTGTCTTTCTCCAGTTCTGCTAGATTACTGTTGCATTCCCACACATTCCTCATGCTCTGTAAAGATACTACATTTACAATTTAAACTATCAAACCAAGAATCAGAATGCTTTCAGGGGGATATGAAGTTTTGGGAAGCCCAAGATCACTATACTGAAAGCCTCCCCACCCATGTAGAAAAAATATTTGCATGTAAGGAAAGCATTAGCCACAGATCTTGTTCATATGTGGCATACAGTATAATATGACAGCACAATAATAGAGATTAATTTGTGCTGTTGACCTTGACATGTTATTCTATTGTGTTTTCTTTTAAAGTCAACGCTCGGGTCATTAGAACATCTGGTGCTTAACAAAAAAAAATCCCATTCTGAAGCGCTAAATGTGTTGAAACAAATGGTAGAGTACTGTCATTATGCAGTGCAACCTCTCTGTTAGGGGTCTAATTTCAAGGCTACCCTGACTGAACTACATTATTATTAGTGGATTTATAATTCACATCTTGCCACAGTACACAAAATACCTCATTATCAAAAGTAGCCTTTTAAAAGCTGGATTGGGTTCCATGTAAGCAGGACTGACTGTAGTTTTCATTTTATCTTTAGAGACATCTGGAAGGGCTCAGCCTGCACACTGCTGAGCAGGCTGGCCCCAGCCCAACAAAGCACTCTAGCACCACCCACATGTATTTATACACTCAAGTAGCCCCCTTTATTTTATCAGGACTTGCTACTAAGTTACGTGTGCTACATTACCTTACTGAATATAAGAAGGGAGTCCACCCTACCAGCTAGAAATCATACAGTGCTCAGTATTGCCCTCTCCCCATTTTACGTTCTTAATTTCAGATGGCGCTCGAATCTAAGCTGGTGCTCAGAAGAGGGAATGGCTGCAGCCTTTTGGTGGAAGTCTGAAGAACCGGGAGAAGATCAGTGGCACAGAGTGAGCAGCCTTGTTTCACAGAAATATCTCTATGATGTTTAATACAAAAAAAAAGACAAAATGTTTTTATCCCACTCCATCTGCCAGCACATTGCCAACCCTGACACAGCTGCCATCCCCACACCTCTCTCCTGTCTCTCAGCCTGCCCTTTGTTCCCCAACAGAGATTCTCCATGTAATGAGACACAGGTTGTCTCTGCAGCATTCTAGGGAACCTCACAACACTTCCTCGGAAAGGACTAATGCTTTCCAGTGGTCTGCTGATGTTCACCAGAACTGAAACAGATCACAAATTGTATCAGCATTTCAGTTTTAGCAATTAGCAGGGAGGAACATCAGCCCAAGCCAGGTTCCTCTGACCACACTGTGTTTGTGCTGTGAGTCACGTTGGGGTGATTTATGTCATGTAGCAATAGGACAAGGTGTAATGGCCACAAACTGAAAGAGGGGAGATTTAGGCTAGACATTAGGAAGAAATCCTTTACTATGAGGGTGGTGAGACACTGGAACAGGTTGCCCAGGGAAGTTGTGGATGCCCCCTCAATGGAAATGTTGAAGGCCAGGCTGGATGGGGCTCTGAGCAACCTGGTCTAGGGGGAGGTGATCTTGCCCATGGCAGAGGGGTTGGAACTAGATGATCTCTGAGGTCCCTTCCAACCCAAACCATTCCATGATTCCATGATTCTCCTCCACTTCACAAACCTTGCTGTCATTTACATCCCAGCAAAGCAAGCATAAAATGCCACTGCTCTACTTTTTCACTCAATTTGCATGCATCATGAGAGTACAGGCAGAAAGGAATTGGTGTTAAGAAGTATACCAGTAGCTGAGTACCACACATCTGACACCTAGACTTTTTATTTTTTGATCATGTGGAAAAAATCCTCAAAATCAAGAGCATGTAAAAGTACCATCAGCTTCTATGAACGACAACATGTGAATCACACTGCCTGAGGACGGACCATACCTCTAGCTTTTGAGAAAAGGAAACATTGCTAAGGAGAGCATGTGTGTGTGTTCATAAAGAGCAAGAGTTGTGCATGCTGAGACAAGCAAAGTAGGGGTGGTGGGAAGCTACTCAAGGTTGTTCAGCACAGAAAAGTAACGGCCCAGAAAATGCCTTTGACTCACAGCAGGGCTGGAGGAGGAGAAGGTGGCTGTTATGCTGTGACTTGGGCCAAGGTAATGTCATTTTCAGCTGTTTTAAATGAGATTTCTGCTACAAGGTCCCAGCTGATCTTCATTAGAATTATGGAATTTATATATGGTTACTGAAAAGAAGAAAAAAAAAGGAAAAAGAAAGACTGACATTACTGAATGAGAAGACAGCATTGAGCAATCAATTGCCTAAGAGCTAATCTCATTAACTCCTTCTAAGATTTTGGCTGTCAGTCTGCAGCTGGCAGCTAGCAAAAAAAATAAAACAAAAAAAAACTGAGAACAATGAATGAGACATCTCTTTAACATGTTTTTTTTTTTTTTTTCAGGCCAGCTACCTGATCTTTTATATTTGTTTGTTCTGCAGTATCTTAGAAGTTGCAGCTGCTGAAGGNCATACACGTTGTGCTCTGGGGATGACCTGACAAGAAAATCCAAAAAAAAAAAAAAAAAAAAAATCCTACTCCCCTATGCAGCTTCATGCCGCTGGGTCAGTGATTAACAAAGACAAGGTCCTACTGCAGGAAAGCTAAATGGAGTTCATTATGGACATGAAAGTTAGTGGGGCCAAAAAGGTGAGGCTGTAGGAAAGAGGATGAAATAAGAGCCTAACAAGTGTGGATTTTACTTCCTTAGTACAATAAGGACAGCTTCTAACTACCAACTACACTAAAAAAAAAATAAAAAAGGAGTAACAGTGAATTTAAAACAGCTAGTATATACTGTCCTGCATACACCCAGGAAAATTAGCACTACAATGTATTACTTTAAAAATTCTGTCATGCTGTTATAAATAATCTTTACACTAGGTGTCTTGCAGACTGAAAATTTGTTTCTGCAGTTTTCTGGAAAAATAAGGAAAATGAGAAGTTGAACATCATTTCCATAGAGCAGAATAATGACCATTGAACCTGGACAGAGACAACTACCTCAAAACCACCACACAACTATGAGCTTTTGTCAGCAGTGCTCATTGCTGGAGTGCCTGGGGAATGCCAGCACTCCCTGGGGGTGCATCCCCTCAGCAAACTTACAGAAGGACACTACAGATAGCTCACTGCTATATCCACTGACGGAGCCTGGAGCTACAGCTAGCAGAGGATTTTCTTGGCTCTGAGATCTGCAAGTGATAGCCTGTGTCTCACTTGCAGATAATTGTTGGCCAGCCACTGCAGCACTGGGCACCTGGGCAACGTAATGGGAGCAAACTCTTCAACTTGTTGTATTTATCCTCAAAAATCAATAGCAAGTAATTGCACTCTACAGGTCTAAAATGGACTTTAGCCCTTTCACGAGATAACGTTTAGGAGATGTCCTAAGCAACCCTTAGGACAGGCAGGAGAATCAGATGTTAAATAAGTTAACGTGGCATCAACCTGCCTCCAACAGCTTGTCAAGGGAAGGGAATTCAACAAGAGGCACATCCTGGAAGAGGGAAACTGTCCCTGTTTGCACTGCTGTGCAAAGTAAACCTCAAGATAAAGCAAGACGATCTATCAACTGACTGTTACAATGGGCACACAGTGCTTCTTGCAATGAACAGTCCTGGAGCACTGCAACCCCAGCACAGAAAACATGGGATGAAATAATGCAAGTCTGAATAAACTGAGTAAGAAGAAAAAGGAAAACACAGGCTTTTGGTCATCTTTAGTACTTCCTAGTACGTTACAGACACTTTGTTCTTCAGAAAGTGAAGCATAGTTTGAAACAGGGCTCTCTGATTTAGATTTCTTAAGTATTTAGGTGAAAAATTGGCTTGTAATGGAAAAGAAAAGAAAAAAAAAAAAGCTACCTTACTGCCACATGGTGATAATCTTTATAAGAACTATTGCTAAACCATGCGAGTTCTTGAAAATATCATACTTTAACTTTGCTCCCACTGTTACCTGTTCTCAGGCTTGAAGAGAAAATGAAGAACCCAGTTTGTTATTTTGCTCAGATAATAACAGTTATAAAAATAGATTAACTGTCACTATCATGAATTAATATCACAGTAGTACAGAGGCTCAAATAACAGACCTAGGCCACAAGTAAAGAAGCAAGAACACAAAGCTTGTGCTTTGACCTGGGAAACGATAGCTGCATCACTACTGTGGATAAATGTTTACATAAAATGAAATTCATGTTTAATACTTCTGTGTACTTTTTTAAAATCTGCATTTTGTTTCATTCTACGTATAGAGACAGCTTTTGATGTTAAAGCATAATATGCCAGCTACAAAAGCTAATGCTTGAGTTAAAAATCTACAGCTTTTAGTTCATAGTACGGCTTTTTTTTTTTCTTTTTTTTTCCCTTTATCATTTCTTTTTTTTTTTTTTTTTAAGAATCTCTGAACATCTAAATGATAACATGTTTCAAGTAGTTGCTCCTTCCCTGGAGTTGAACAAAATTGAAAAGATCAAAGTTAGCGCAACCTTGTTCAAAGGTGAAGAGGTGAAATCTTATGCGTGCTAGAGGATCAGAGCAAATACAAATGTACAATGCTTAGTGTGCGACACCTGAAGCCCACTTTCATCAAGGCACCTCATTTTCATTTGAATTCAGAATGTTTCTCATTTTGTGGTAAATGAAGGAACATCACAGGATTAGCTTGGTTACAGAACAGATCCCTCGCACTGAAAAGTAAACATCAGTAAAAGGTGAAAATGGTCAATTTTTTTTTAGAATGACTAAATTCACGACATTAAATTCTATATTCCTTCTTTAAGTAGCATTTATATAATTGAGTAAGATGAAGCCATTACACCCACAATGTTTCAAGTATCATTATGCTGTTGATAGTTAGTTTCTTGAAAAAGCACTACGTTTTGAAGGGGGCTGTGGAGAGGGGCATCTAAAAAGGGTATGTCTTTGTCCCATAAAATCTTCATGTGACTGATGTGCCCTGACATAATGTGTCATGATGAAATACAGCTGCCAAAAAAGAACTTCAAATGATGCCCTTTTTCTGGAGGGAAAAAAAAAAAAAAAAGTGATAGGAAAATAGGCACCTTTTCAGCAAAAGCTTTTAAAGCTTTAAAAGCATGGCAACCAGTAAAAAGGTTCTCAGGTAAAGGCTTCTTTACTCAATTTTGTCTAAGTACCTAGGAGATAAATGGGGGGAAAGGGTATGGAAAATAATGCTGCAGCCTCTGTGAGAACCATGAGGTACCCAAGACCCAGGAAGACAAGGAGATTTTTATGTCCCTGTCCTACGATGGCATTTTCAAACACACTGGAAGTTCAGTTTCCAAATTACTGGAAATTGTGCTACATTACGTTAACAGTGCCGATATGAGATTTCTTTAGCATAAACCTGGATGTGAATCAAAGTTGTCACACACACGGAAACATTCAGAACTCAAAGATCTAAATTTCAGTTTTCCTTTTCTGAATGTGTAGAATTTCTTTTGCATACTTTCCTGACCTAAGGCTGCTGTTATAGAGTACTCTTAAATTCCAACCTGTACTCCGCTGCCTTAAAGCAATATGTATTATTGTATATATTGTCTATTATAGGTCAAACCTTGACCTGAAAATCAGGTCTGCTCAGGAGTACTATAAATGTCTTTTATATACAGCCCTCCTAGGAACAATTCCACACAGCTATCTGCCAAAGTGCATTTCTCAAGGACTCACCAAGCACATCCACACCAAAATTCCTGCTTTGTTTTCTTTAAAACATCAACTCTGCTAGAAAAATCTGCTAAAAACAAAGGGTTTAGACTTCCAGTAGTAGCTCCAGAAGAATGAACCCCTGGAAACAGAGCATCTGGAGGCACTAGGGTCTGCAGGCTGGCATGATCTGGAATTGTGGGACACAAAGGTGACAGCATCCAAAGAAAAGATCCAAACATTAAGACATGCAGAGAGTGGCTAACTCAATACATGTACATGATTAGACCAGATAGAACTGACTCTTTCAAACTGTTGCCTTAGACTAGGTCAGAAATTGCATTCTTCAGATTCAGAGAACTTCAGGATTGTCAATTGGCACATACATTTATATTCTTGGACACACAGGCATGCACCTCGATCTACCATGAAATATGATCTAAAATACATATAGGCAGTTCCCAAAGGAGTGACCTTGGGGGCACACAATTTGCTGTTTCCTACGTGTTAGTATGTCTTAGATGGTTCCTATATGTCAGTACAAGGCTTAGAGTAGAGGAATCAAGCCCTCAACATTTCCTGCTTATCTGAGTTTCAGATAATCAGTTTTTATTTTACCATTGAGGTACAGAAAGAATGGATCTAACATCCTTTGTCTATTACCAGCCTCCCAAGATTAATCTGAACAGATAACTGTGAAAGTGCTGCCGACAGACGAAATCTCTTGACTACAGGGACTCTCTTTACATTTCATAAGAAATGTTAGATTGACATAAAATATATAAGGATCAGCCAAGCCATGCAGCACAGAGCGGCTGACTCGCAAACAGAGGTTGTGTCAATTGTATATTTTTATGCTGATGTTTGCTCTTGCATTTTGGTGGCAGGTAGTCAGTCATATTTTCTGTTTTGAAAAGGATGGTCTGCTGCAAATTCAGGTCTCTTCTGAAGTACTCTGCAGAACTGACTTCAGTTATTTCTTTAACCAAACACTTCTGCAGAGTTTCAGATGCTCTCAGCAAAGATCCCAAGCTTCCCTACAAACCACTATATTACACAAATCACAAACAACTTGTTGTAAGCATAAGGGTGGCTTTTTAGTCATTGAAGACCATGCCAAGAGCGCTGTGTTTGGAGGCACGGCTTCTATTTCCTACACGACTCTCCCATCTGTCTGTACAACAGAAAGCCCTTAGAAAGCATTCAGCTGGTCGCTATTCTGGTACTCACGACACAGAGAGAGTCTGGTAAGGTGGGATAATAGGTCAGATGTATCACACTGTTATTGTTCCTTTCTGTATTTGTATTTGTTATGGACTATAAACCCTGATGATCCAATAAAGGGCTGTGAGCATGAATCCCAATTGGCTGCACAGTGCTATTTCATGGTGGGGCGAGTCCAGCAGTAACGAATTCAGTCAACATAATGATTTCAGTTTCACTGCGCTGCTCTGCTTCCTGGGAACCTGCAGAAGATAAGTGAGTGTGTCACAATCATAAATTCAGACACATACAACATTAAAATATCTTATGGAGCTTTAAGTCCCTGTGAAATGTCAGACTAATAAATATGGTGATCATATTTGCTATTTGGCAAAAATATTAATTAACTAGGAAAAGTTAATAAAAATATATTCCCCAAAATTATGCAACAGACAAAATATTTTTTTCTTATTCATGGTTATATGAATGCAAAATGCCATGGATTCTTCATCTTTAATACCTAAGGGATTTATAAGCATATTGCATCCATAAAACTTGGTTCATCAGTACAGTACACAGACAAGATATGCATATTTAATTACTCTGAAAGTAATTTACTTGTACAGATGGTGGTATTAGAAGGTCTTACTTCAATTTAAATTACTTCTATTTGAAAAATAATGTTATTTTGCTATGAATCTTGAGTGAAGAATTCACTCTTATTACAGATGAATAATACTTGACAATCGTAATTAATCTGTGACTAATCTAATGCTTCCTCAATAAACCTTTTGTTTCAGATTTTACAACAGAGCACCCCCTTTTCCAGCGGGCTGATCTAGCAGGGTTTCAGATTCAAACCTGCTTATCTCAAGTGGCCCCAGCCTGCTCAGTAGGAAACTGAAGATCAACAGAAGATTGTTTTAAGCATTCCTGAGACTTCCTAAGAAAAAGATGCACTGCAGAGCAGTTTGCCTCCTCCTGCAGGTCAGGCAGGGATCAGAGCTCAGGGGAAGAACATGGGGTCCCTGGTAGGGATGTAAGGGGGGTGCCAGCTCCCCCACCACCATCCCACCCCTCGCAGCCCAGCAGCCATCTCCCATAGTACATGGCAGCACAGGCCAAGATGCCTGGCAGCACCGCATTACCTCCCAGTCGCATGCTGGGAGAACACGAATGCTTCTCCAAGCAAGGCTGTTGTCTTGTGCAGGCCTGTGCATGTTTGTGAGGCTTTCTGGGGGCACTGCCTGTGTCACAGAGCTGGCGACCTCAGAGGTGGTATGGGCACCGTGTGCCACCAGGGTTGCCATGGCAAGCTTCCATGTTTTATTGGTGGCTAAATTGCCACAGCACACATAAAGAGCACCCAAGTGGCCCTAAAATGTGCTCAGTCGTGCCCTTCCCCAACTCTGACCACAGCAGGACAAGGTGATTTTTTGGCAGCCAACCTGCTTTGGGGGGCCCAGCTGGAACAAGGCGCTTTGTTCCCTTTATCTACACAACTTCAGCCTCATGGCCTGAATTTACCCCAACAAACCAGCAGTTGTGGATTTGATGCTGGAAAGCATCTGCATTTCCCAAAGAGCCCTGTGGGAGCCAGAAACACCCAGCAGCAGCTTGAGCTGCTGCAGGACCACAGCTCTTCTAAGGCTTTTCTTACAGTAAAATCAGGGGATCCTGCTGGTCCCCTTCCCTCAGAGTTGGGGTGACACCACAGACACAACAACAATGCTCCCACAGCACTGTGCGGAGCTTTAACCACTCAACAACCCTTGAGAGCTGCACAACAAAAGACAGTGGGATTAAAAACGCCCTGCAGTGCAGCTGGTTGCGCGCAGTCTAGCAGTCCGTGCACCAGACACCGTGACCAAGTGATGTTAGTAAAAGGAACAAGATGTGGCACTGGTGGCCTGTTGCTGCAAGTGTTGCCGTGCACCTTCCACTGGGCAGAAAGAGGCAGCAAGGACAGCACAAGTGTCAGCAGGTCTGTGGTTAGTCTTGTGGCACAGCCTTGGGTGGCAGCAAGGGCCACAGTGTGCTGGAGAGCACGGCACATGTCCACGTTGGGAGGGGAGGCCGACAGTATCAGTACTGCAGAAAGAAGCACGGGGATGTGAGAAGTGAGTCAGGAACCTGTAGGAGAGAGGGAATAAATAGATGCAAGCTGTAGGATGGTTGTAGCTGAGCTGCTCTTAATTACAAAATTCCTCTTTGAGGCATGCCACTTTAAAGCATGGAAATTTAAGGCTACAGTTTCTATTCTATAACAGTCAAAAGCCCAAAACAGAGGAAGCATCTTAACAGTTGTATCCCTTATTTTCATACAAATTCAAACACATGCTCGTTCACATATAAAGTCAGCACCAAACAGAAGATCCATAGTAAGCTTTTTCAACAAAATAATCCTTTAGACACTTATAAATCAAGCAAAGATGACATGGGGATATCATTGCATCACTAACAATGTCACCGCAGTTAACAAGCCTGCTTGCTTCCACAAAAAATATTGGTGAATAACCAGCCATCAGTTAGCATGTTAAAAAAAACATGCCTGATGTCGCTTGCCTAAAAAATGATGGGAGTGGAAACATTGTTTTCTTGCCAGGTTATTTTATTTTCAGGAAGAAAAATAACCAAGGGTAACATAGACAGAAGAATAAATAACAAGAAACAGTATGAGGGGAAAAAAATCTTTCATAATTATGCTGTTGCCTCTGCTGTTCTCACTATCGGATTCCTCTCCTGTACCACACTGTGCCAAGCCACTCGCAGGCAGGGCATCCTCCAGATGAATCAGCACAGTGGCACGTGGATTCTCTAATGTACATCAGAGGCACAGAGGAGGTGTTTGATATTGTATTTATGAACAAATCAGAGACAAGAGCTTGGTGGGGGTTTTTTGGAGGAGGAGAAGAACTAAGGAAACTAAGATTGTGTGTCAGCTTTGGAGAAAAAAACATTCATCATCTTTTTAAAATGTATATTAACTACAGACTCTGTTCAGCCTCATCCTCTGCGTGATAAATTAAAAAGGCACACACATAATCTGTAGAATTTTTCTTTATCCATCTCTCAGAAAACACAACATGAAAGACTGCCTGTACTAATCAGGGCTCTTGTGTCTGTCGCAGCAGGGAGAGCAGGCAGCAGGGCAGAAGGTGGTACCTGGCAAGTACGGCTGAGGTCTGCATCCCCAGCGCAGCACAGGGCTCTCCTAGTGCGGGAGGGACTCCATGCTGGCAGCAGCACCACAATGATCAATCCGCTTTGCTGAAGCAGCGCCAACAGATTATGCCCACGGGCCAGCATGCCACCACCTCCTCACAGGCAGAGCCTTGTACTTAGTTTTCTCCTGTCTGCAAACTCTCACCTGCAAGTCTGTTTATTTTTTTCCTTTCCAAAGTAGGAAAATTAGATACAGCAACCATTAATTAAGCAAGTAACAAACCTTAATGTCAGCTGAAGGGGAAGGCAGAAGCTGACGGAGAGGAGGACAAGACACTGTAGCACATCTCCTCATGAACAAGAGATATTACATCTGCAACTGAATGGTAGATCATACAAGATCATAACAAAGAATTAAAATTGTTATCTTTCAAATGTTTCATGGGTAGAATTAGTCAGTAGATCATCAGGCACATAAAATATATGCTTATATGCATATAATATATGTATTGTATAACTCAGTCACAGGACTTTTTTTGCTAAATGGGGTGCGCGGAGTGGGTGGTGCTCCAGTGGAAGAAAAAGTATCTCCAGCCTGCCCCTGGTAGCCCTTGTTTCCTAGCCTACACCCTTGCACCAACTGAGAGCTGAAAACAGAACTGGAACCACCTTATAAGAGAAAAAGTACCTGAGAGACAAGCACTTTGCTATTCCAGGCTCTGAAAAACACAATTAATATATAGATCGCTCTTACAGCGGAAAATCTCCCAGTCCCCCAAATGGCAGTTTTCCCAAGCAAAGGCTGGTCAAATACTTCAGAGTTGGGCTGTATGGTTTCAGAAAGACTAAGGCACGGAGGGATGATTACAATATTCTGACCTGTAGAACACTGGCTATGACACAGAGCCCACTGGTCTCCAACATCAAGCCACCGGCTGATCGATTTAGAATTAGATTAGTTCAGTTGGAAGGAATTTCAAGAAGATCAAGTCCAACTGCCTGACCACTTCAGGACTAATCAAAACCTAAAGCATGTTATTGAGGGCATTATCCAAATGCCTCAGACACCGACAGGTTTGGGGCATCAACCACCTCTCTGGGAAGCCTGTTGCAGTGTCTGACCACCCTCACAGTAAACAGATTTTTCCTACTGTCCGGTCTGAACCTCCCTTGGTGCAGTTTTGTGCCATTCCTGTGCATCCTTTCATTGGTGACCAAGAAGCAGAGCCTGGCACCTCCATCTGCACTCCCCATCATCAGGAAGTTGCGCAGAGCAGTAAGGTCACCTCTCAGCCTGCTTTCCTCAAAACTAGATGACCAAAGTGTCCTCAGCCTCTTCTCATAGGACATGTCCTCCAGAGTGGAAGGCATACCTTCCAGAAAGCCATGCAGATTTGATAGGTAGAACACCAGCCCTGACAGGATTCCTTTCCAATGCCTAACTACATCTACTCTCAAAAATGTGTGACTTACCAAGTTTTAATTTTCCTGGTGTAATCATTAGATCTTTCTATACATATTTTTCACATTCTCAGCTATGTTCCAAGTCAGTCCTCAGGTACAGGGCATCTTCACTGTACATGGGTACTTATGTGTTCAAGTTAATAGGCTGACCTGACTCTCCTTGCAGAAACACGTTTCTCAGACCTCAGACCATTTACTCTATTCTTTTGAACCTACTTGAATTTTTCACCATCTTTTCACTGGGCAGAAGGCTCACCAAGAAAATACATGGAGGTCATTGCAATTCTTTGCTGTTGGTTTGCATGTTCATCTACTGACAAGTGTGACAAGTATGATCTGTCTAGCTTGCTCAAAGGAACAAAATGTTTTGAGCTTTTTGTTTGTTCAGTTTTTAATTACAAATGGCATTCTGCACTCAAATTCTAACACTGTTGGTGATACAAAAATGCAACATCAAATAAAAAATTATTTTCCCCTTGTGTTGCTTGAATGAGTAAAAATGCTTACAGCAAGACAGGGATGCAAATTTCAGAGGGAGTGAATGAATGCATGACTCAGAAAGTCACTTGTGGGTATGCCTGCACACAGGAATGTATCTGGAGATGTATTTTCCCTGTCTGTATATACATGGACTTTTTGAATATCAGAGTATTATAGTCAAACTACAAGTGCCTTTGAGTAATTCCTCTAAACAAACTGAAAACTGTTGCCAAGTATGTGTTTTTTTGTTTTGTATTGTTTTGTTTTTTAAAAGTAATTAGTAATGGTAACTAAGAATGATTTTATATTGCAATTTGGCTCTGTATCCTGTATCTGCATCTGTATCTATATTTTTTATGAACAACAATCAGCTGTTGTATCATTAGATTGCTTATTGCACTTCAATTTATATTTCAGATGCCAGGATGAGTAATTAGGTATTACTATTAGATACCATAAAAATATTTTTTAAATTAGGTATTCTACATAGCTCTGTATACAACATGTCTCTGTGACACCATTTTTCTCTAACAAAATGTCTGCAAAATGCCTAGCCTGATGCTGCGTTAGCTGGCTAGAATCTAGTCAGTTGCAGAAAGCTGAAACTTCTATTAACTGTAAGAAATTAAAAGACTAGACTATGAGCCTTGGTATTTTGATTACACAGATCAGAAAACAAAACAAAAAAATAGAATTAACAGTGCAAATTCTGAAATATGCCAGATGCATGGTGTAAGTGCTGCTAGAAGTTACTGAGTTACTGTAAGGAAAAGGTGTTACTTTCAGATTTGGAAATGCCTAGTACAGACTAGCCTCCACGTCAACATGTTTGCAGCTTCGCAACATCCATTTCTAAATGAATTACTTTATAGAGGAAACCAAAAGGCAGAAAACTAAGGAAATCAGGGTCAAACTCCTCCTGTGAGATCTACCTTGTAAAATTATCCAGAATGTAATAATACCATGTTATTGACTTAAGCACAGTTCCCCGTGACATGCTGCAGCTGACCTGTAATTTTTATCCTACATGTTGCCAGCACTATTAAAATGACACTTGTGAATGTAAATTAAGCTCACAAAGGGGACAGATTGTATGATTCTGGTTTCTCTCAGATGCCTGTAGGCTATCACAGGTTCCATATGTGAAGTAATTATGTTCACTGAAGGAAAGAATAAATGCTGTCAAATTGTGTACTGAGAGAGAAAGCAGCTATTATATTGCAGTAGTCACTGGAGCATTGCCTTCGAAAGTGGAAAGACATATAAGAAAATAATAATAAAAAAGAAAAACTGGTGTGGCACTATATTAAATATAACCTTTAAATGAGTATCTGCTTTTGAATATATATTACACAAAGTTAATATTTCACAAATAAAACCATTTCAACTCTTTAATCTCATTTTCTTCCTCACATCTGGAGGGCAGCGGGCAGACCAGTTACTGGTGGGGGAAAGAGCGGTGAGGGCCCTGCCGCTCCCAGCGCACACAGCATCCCCTGGTGCACACCCACTGCCCGTCCCTGTCCGCCCGCTCCCACCCGCTGCCCTGGCCCTTCCCTGGCACTGAGAGCCCGTGCTGCTCCCCGCCTGCTCCAGCAGGCTGAAGCACCAGTCCCCACCGGGCAGGGCAGGGTGGCAGCCATGTCCATGGGCCCAGCTCTGCGGTGGCGATCTGTCTCTCCTGCTCAGGCACAAACACCTTGCTTCACTTAAGTGCCTGTCTAAGGTAATAAACAACAAATGCATTTTCTCCAAGTACAATGCAACACGAAGTACCAAGTTTGTAGGAGGTGTTGTTATGCTGGGACCAACACCTCCTTCAGGAGCCTGCCTCAGGGAGAACTGCCCACCAAAACCTGACTTCTGCAAGTAGCAAGAGGCGACGCAACGGCACTGGTGTGTCCCACCGAAGCCGCAGCTCACAGAAAAACAATCTGTCTACATAACATCACTTTACATTTCTGGTTCAGTGAAAAGAGAGCTAGAACTTCTTTCAAGGTTACTTAGAAAAAATCTGCCAGCCAGCAGACTCTCCTTGGAAGCCATCTTGTCAACCACGTGTTGCGTTGGCGATTTCCCATCAGGGAATCCAGGATACCAAAAACTCACCAGTGCTTGGTCCAGGGCCAGCTCATAACAAGAGGACAGCGCCCAGTGCAGAGCAGCATCCAGTCACACACCCCAAAACAGAGCAAACCTTCCACCCATGCGCCAAGGCTGTTCTGCCTGGGCAGAGCACAAGTTGACTACAGGGCAACAGAGCTGCAGGCAGGGCTGCTCCTCTGCAGTGTCCCTTGGCCCCCTCCTCAGGCAGGGCCACGGCACAGGGACCCCCTGCCAGTGGCAGGTGAGTGCTGGGGTGCATGTGCAGCCATGAACCATTGCATTTTGCAGACTACTAATACCAATTGGTCACAGATGGACGGGCAGATAGATGGGCAGGCAGACAGCCTGCCTGTTTTCAATTAAATGCAGCGGCAGTCGTACAATCCACTGCAATTTCTTCCTTAAATAAAAATAAATAAATAAATAAAAATGAAATCAACTACCATTTCCCTAAGCAGCTCCAAACTATTAAACAATTGTTTGCAGGGTGGCTCATGTCATACGTGGGAGGCTGAAATATAAGGTAGAAATGAGAGGTTTTTTTCTAGTTCACAGCATTCACAGCAACTATAATATATAACAATTTTGGATGCACCAAGGCAGAAGCAGGGTGAGGATCATCCAGCGCTATTCACTAGAGAAATTGTTACACACAAAAAAGAGAAAGTCAAACCAAAGATCTCACAGTCACGGCAGGAAGGAGGGAGGAAAATATGTGGTTTGCTCTTGCAGTTTTAATAAGGATTTGTGAGGTAATGTTGTGTAAAGGTAATACAGCTGGATCTTTAATAATAATAACTAGAATCAACTCTCCATGTTAACTGACCTTTAAATATTATTGTCCCTTTCAGTTTACCAAAAAGACATTTACTTCAGGAAAGATGTTATTCAACTCTGTTTAAAGATCCAATAGGCTAAAATATGCTAAACTGACATTTAGAATTATCTCATAACACTTTTTATGATAACTCGTATTATTTCCATGTGATTTGAATGTGAGATTTAAAAAAAAAAAAAAAAATGCATTTTGAAACCATTTCAAATAATAGCCAGATATTGCCTGGACATTCAGGTTATCTGTAATGATATTAGGACCTCTCTCAACAGCTGAGTAATTACTTCCTTATTATGCTCACGGCAAGTTGAAATCACATGCCTTGCCCGAGATTTAAACCTGCATCACACAGGCAAGGGAAGCATCCAGACTGACATTTTACATACCTAACTGCATTTTTTATAGTAAGGAGAGCATCTGTGCTATATTGCCTTGATAATCTGTGAAATGAAGACAACTGGGAGCACCAGAAAAAAAAAAAAATCCTTTGCATTAAGGGGGGAAAGGGAGAGGGACTTGAGTACAGGTATTGATTCTCTCAAGTGTCTCTAATGCAGCCATCTCCCAGGGCAGCAAGGCGTGTCGTGCCACGCCAGCCCGCAGAGGACAGGAACGAGAAGGAAAAAGGAGGAGCAGAGAGGTTCACAATCTGATGCCCTTCAACTGGGCAGGAAGTCGGAGGGGTCACCCAGCGACAGTGTAGCCACAAGAAATCTGTCATTTTTAATGCTGTATTTTCTTACCCTGCAGCATCACTTTCCACTCTGGGGACACGCCTGCCCCTGGGCAATGCACACCACAGCTCAGCCAGCCCTCCAGCAGTTGGGTCCCTTTCTTCAGGCATCCTACAGCCCCAGAGGGTGGAAAATGGGAGTCTCCTAAGAGGCAGGCACAGCCCAGGGACAGAGGGATGCTCTGCACTAGCTTCAGCTCAGTACACGTGTGAACCAGCACAGATTGCCTGCATACCAACAACATAGATAAATGAAGACGTGAAAGACAGGCTCAGTAATAAACACCATCCAGCAACCCACTTACATGTTCCTGTTTATAGTCTTTTGTAATGAAGGGGAAAGAAATGGTCATTTATGTGACAAAATGCTGTTAAATGACTAACAGTAGCACATGCATAGACAGAAAAGAACTGAAGCAAAAGCTACCAGAACAGCCCCTCTCATGGGAATGTTAGTATGCTATGATTTCAGCTAAAGCTAAAGAAGCAAGGATAGGAAGGATGGATTAAGCAATAAGAGGAACAGACTAATTTCATAAATAAAGTCTGTAATATTTTCTATACATACATTCTAGTTACAACATGCTCATAGGATGTGTTTTAGGTTCAGGTCAATTCTTATTTCATTTGCAATATTTTTAACATTAGTAAACTAAGGCAGACAAACTTAACTTTTAATTGGATATTACAGTTCATTTCAATTTAGCTGGCAGCAAAGTATATGCTAAATCTAAACAGAAGACTTCAATAAAAAGCATGAGATAATCACAGCATGTCTAACACTGCTGTGTAGCTCTACTGTAGAAACACTCCATTTATCAGTGTTGCATCTTTCAACGAATTTTAAAAGTGCATAATCTTTTTTTCTCATTTCAACATTTGTTTAGCAAGTTCTAGTAGATTCCAGGTCATATATTGTACATCAGAAAACAGAAACAACTAATTATGTTAGAAATCGACCGCGATAAGAAAACTGCACAATAAATACATTAAATTCAGGCAACTGCAGAAGTTAAGTTTTTATTTCATTTGCTGTGGATTGCATAAGTTGGTAAATGTTTTCTGGCAAGTGTCCTTCAAATTCCAAAAACAATGCATCAGTTTTATAGTATTATCTCATTTTCTATTATATTTGTTTACATCTCTGCAGTGAAACCATATTGTTATTAAGGGTATTGTTATAATAGAAAATTGCATTAGCTTTTAAAACTCTGTTCTATTTTATGTGTATATAAATAGAAACATTACGATCATGTGAGATTGCTATTTGTCCTTGCTACACTCTTGATACCGGTAAACGTAAACAGAGCACCAAGCTTTACCAGTGCTTAATACATTGCCCCTTTGATTAGCTGTGCAGAAATCTTCTTTGCTTTTAGCATGCAAAATCTCACCCTGCTGGTTATGTGCTCGAAAAAAGTGCCAGCAGTGTTTGTCTTTACCTCTGATCACCAAGATGGGTCCACAAATGTCTTTATCGGTACTTACAGTGATAGCAAGGCATGCCAATGTCCACCAAAGGACTGACTTTTGAAGATATCTGGGTGGCTGGTGACAACCGGGTGGTTGCATCTCACACAGCTCCTGGGGAAATACAACCCACCCTGTCACTCCAAGTTTCTCTCACGGTGGACTTTGGGCAATCATTCCTGAGAATGCAATGCAGAAACCCACTCTCAACACCAAAGGGCCATTCTTTCCCTGAATAAGGTGGAATTTAATTCCAGTGTCTAGAACTGTTTTACCAAGCACTTTTGTGTTTCCTTCTCACTGCTGTAGCACCCAGTAGCTCAGGGGATGCAACTTTGTGTGATTACAGAGCAGCTCCCCACTGGATGCACCATGTAATCAAGGCTGATGTTTAGTGCTGTACACTGAGAAAACGCAGAAGAGTTGGATCTAAAAAGTTCTGCGAATCGGGATAATTACAATATTAAACACAATCCATTGAACTAAAGTGGAATTGAATACAAATTTGCTGTTTATATAGTATGCACTCAATGACAGTAAGTTAGCAACAGCCATCTTGGTCTGGTTTCACTGCCTCACATCTGCAGAACATTATTGCAGAATCATCAGCAGCTTGGCTGGCACCCAATATGGAAGCAGTTTTACTTTCTTTTCTCTAAACATTAGTGCAGCCTCAACGAAACATGCATATTTCTCTTTTCTCTTGAAATTCTCTCTAAAGTAATTTCAATACTGTACAAATGAAATGGGATAAGCCACTTGTTTCTGTTTAGAAAGTAAACAAAATTTGATCAAAATAAGACTCCAATTTTAAACATTTCATTTTAGCAAAGACAGTGCTGTTTATGAGAGTCCATGGTAAAGGCAGTCACTCCAGCTATTTAAACAATATAACCAGATAGCATTTCACAGCATAAAAGTAAGAGACAGATTACAGGAAAGTATAAGACTGTACGTCCTTGTTTCTACATACATATGTACACATAACCTATCACTAGTTACTATTACCAATTTTATACGAAATGTAATTTTGTCTTTATTATGGTTGCTGTGCTTGAAAAGAACCTCTTTACTTCTGAAGAATCTTATCTTTTCTTTTCTTTTCTTTTTTTTTTTTTTTTTTTTAAGTAATGAAAAAACACAGTTGTCAGCATAATATCCTGACATTCAGGATGCCAGCCTGTCTCTACTGGAGTCAGATGTGAAAATAAATAGATATTAAACTGTCAGTCAATGAAATTACAAAGTCAAGAACAGCTCTAGCTGAGATCCTGTGTGTTCTGTTTGATGGACACAGGTGTTTAAGTATTATGAAATCCAGCAGAGCCTCAGAGTGAATAATGCACCTTCCAGCAGTCCTGCATTAGCCAAAAGAGTTGCAAGGAGCTTCCTGGTCATCCTGAGCCCCCAAACAATCAATGTGGGCTCAGAAAGAGGACAGAGAGGTTTATCGGAGCAAAAATCTGAGAAGTTGTACAGCTTGTGTCATGGCATATGCTCAGGAATCAAAGCTACACTCCTCTAAAACTGTGAAGGTTAGTCCCACTGGCTTTACATTCAAATCTGAGACAGATGCCCAAAATCCACATCATTTATTTATTATTCATAAGGCACTTAAAGTCAATCATCTGTCACTAATAAACATTAACACTATTAAAAATTAATGATCATCCCACAACATGCTGAGACAGATTCTTCTTTCTGTTTGATGAGTATTGGAGCAAAGTAGGTTGCGTTCACTTACTGACTCTTAAAGTGTTTATGCGTTGTATAATCTTGTTATTTGGGCTCCTCCTCCCTGCCCTGATGACCCCCTTCTCCTGGGATGCCAAGAAATGATCAATCTAGTGAGAGGAACTTGAAAGGATGAGCTTAGATACAAATATGTATCTGCAGAAATGAAAATAAATCACAGATTCAAGGTTATCGCAGAGCACACAGCATAAGCCTTTGTGATTACAGGGCTTTTTGTCTCCTTTTCCACTCTGCGCTAAATAATGCGGGGTCTGCGACAGGGGACACGTGTGCCTGTGTTCTCCGCTATGGAGGGTCCCGGCTCAGGTACCACACCAGAGGTGGACAATGAGGCTGAAAATAACAGTTCCAATGAGACTTCCTGAGAGCCTCACAAGCTGGAAGAAGAAAAGGCTTCCTGAAGTGCAAGTAAAAGAGGTAACTTCACCAAAGGTCTGCGCAGTGTCGCAGGGCACTTTCTTCTCTTAGTGGGTGGGAGGCAAAGCCCACTGCTAGAGATGAAGAAACAGCTTGCACCTTAACCCTCAAAAAGGACATTCCCTCTAGAAGTAAAAATGATCCCAGGCCCTTCATCTTTTGTGTTCAATTTTCAAATACAAATCTTGGGGAATACATTTTCCCCTTGCCTTTATCACACTTCTGTCGTGCACAGACAGACCTCATGAGACAGCACTGTTTCCTAACACACACGCATGGTGTTTTGTCCTGCTCCTCATTTTAGCAATCATTTAGCTGTGAGTGCTGCAAGTATGTTACAAATGATCACTCAATACACAGTTGATTTTGTTACAATGCAGAAAAATAAATCCAATGAACCTGCTTTAAAGACCAGTCTACGAGCTTGTCCATCAAATCAAATTAACCTCGAATTTCTTTGAGTTGCATCAAATCTCTAAAAACAAGCTAAAGTTAAGGTCTCAACACTAATGATATAATAAGAAAACTTGCCAAGATGGGAGACATATTAATCTTCCTCTCGCAATTTACACTATGATATTACACTACCAAACCATTTTTTCACAGAGAAATGGTGACTTAAGAAATAGAAAGATCTGTTAGCAGGATTCAGGAACTGCAATCTTTCTGCTTCCTTTCCTTACCTGCATTTCACGTGAAATAACTAATGAGGATTTGCAAAGAGCAGCTATCAGCAATAGAAAGATGCAGACCGACTGGAAAAACATGGTGCCGCAGGACCACGCTCACTGTGCAAAGGACTGGTGGTGACCATGCTGCGTACATGCTGCCCTCATGTTGGCTGCTGCCATTACAAGTGAAATGTGATGCCATTAGAAGACTGCCGCTATACGAAACTAGTTCTGCCTTTCAGGGAACAACGAGTCCAGAAGTAAAGAGGGCTTCCTGCAAGTTCCTCAGAAGGACCTGACAAAACCTGTTTTATCAGGTACCCTAGAGCAGCAGGAACTGATCCAGTACACCATTTTTACAGGTGCACCTCTCCATATTGCTACAGAGCCACACAGCCGTGGGCAGCACCATGAGCCGGTGACCCGGCACACAGACCTCACCCACACAATCAGGGGTGAGCCTCACACACTCTAACAAGCCCTACAGAAACCACACTCACTAACAAGCCCTACGGAAACCATGACTAAACAGTTTTGAACAAAATTAAGCCACAAAACCTTCTAAATCTCAGGCTGAAGACCTTGCTGCTTTGCACAATAGGTTTTAGTAACACGATCTTGTCCTGCTGCTGTTCTCCACTGCCAACAGACTTCTTCCTAATTTGTCTCTTTTTTAGTTTAGAATTCACCCACTGTGAAGCCAAGTTGCTCTTTTTAGGATAGTCGAAATTACAGTCAATAAAAGATATATTAAAGCATCATTATTCAAACATAAAAATGCAATGAAATTGTTAACCAGCTTTCCCTAAGGTGAAGGTGTTTATTGCTAAGTTTTTCCAGCACAATTACATTCAAACAGGCAAATGCTGGGCTAATATAAAGCATTTATTTTCTACCAAGGAGAAATGGAAAAACATCTTGCAAGCAAGCTGCCTCATAGCAAATACTTACCTTAAAAGCTTTTCTATTAAAAACATTAGATTTTAAAGAAAATTTTTCAGAAAATGAGGCAGCTAAAATACAGTACCTCATTTTCCCTTCTTAAGTATGAATAACTTGCACTGACTTTCTGCAGTGAGTAGGTTTGGAATTTATATTCACACCTAAAACAAAATCCAGTGCTGTTCTACACTATGCTGTGCAAGCCCCATTTCCATAGATTTGCTGTAGGTGGCACAACACAGACACATTGCAGCCACCAGACATGTGATGTGTACACCAAGTTGTCCATGTTCCCCACTGATGATCCCAGGACCTCATGAGCGTTTCACGTGAAGCTGAACTGCATTTTCAATGGGGCAACATTAGTCATGACACTTTATACCATCAACAGAGGTGCAGGGCATGGCCAGGTGTCTACCAGGTTGGGGACCCCCAAGGCACTGCCCCTTCCTTGTCCTTCGCAACAGCCCCTGGCACACTGGGCAACTTGGAGCAGCACCAGAACACATGAGTGAGGCAATGCTGCTCCCAGCACATCAGGGACATTCAGATCAAGGACCACGCATGAGCACAAATGAGTCAGAGGAAAACAGAGATGGTAGCAGCAGGACGTGGTGCAGTCCACACTGGGCCATGAAAAACAGCAATGCTGTGGTGCCAGTATTTATAAACACAACCGAGGGCTGCTATTCGTCTCCTTCATACAATTGCTGGACCACAGACTACGGGCCATCTGCCCACAGATGATTATCACAATCTGTGAACAATTATAGACAGGATATTGCATCTTAGGAAATGGCAAAGATAACAAATACAAATACATACATTAAAAAAAAAAAAAAAAAAAGCCAGAAAACAGTCAAAAAGCAAGCAACCAAACTGTGGTCGGTCACTGCATGGAGCCTTTGACCCCAGTAGTACGTATTCCCTGACTCACCACGACCTACAGCCGCAGAGAACAGGTGATTTCTGCTGCTACACTGGTTGCAGTTTCAGCCCAGCTCCTGCAGATGCAAGCACTTGAAAGCCCTCTCCAGCAAGGCTGCAGCCAGATGGAGAGGGACATTTCCACCATGGAACAGCCCCAGTGTCCCAGGATGATCAGGGACCAGCACACCCTGTCTGGGAGGTGAGAAGTCCCTGTAAAGACCTGACACACTGCCACAGTGAGCTTTCCCCAGGTGCCATGCTGTGGGCAGGAGCCTCCAAGGTTACCCCAGCTGTCAAGCGGGGCAGTTGGAGATGGCACTGCTGGGCTATTGCACTGAGCCCATGTAATCCAGAGAACAATGTGTAGAGAAATGGGAACCATGCACAAGAAAACCATCCTGCAACAGCTCCCAGCATAGCCTGAGCAATTAGTGGTTTGTTACAACAGCGCAATAGCACTGAAAGTAAAAATCCGACTGCCTTAAAACAACAGATACTCTCAATTCATTTCTAATTTATGCATTCTTGTCATATGAAAGCCACTTGCTTAAGCTGCTTTTCTATCTATTTGCAGTCTGTTCAGACACACAGTGCTCAGTAGGGGTCTGTCTCCATGATTCATTGGCTCAGATTTCCTATAGAGTTTACATGATGTCTACTAAGCCCCATACAGTTTTGTATCCATTATAACCAGGGACAAGCAAGCAGGGCTCGGGAGGCTGAGCATCCATCTAAGAATAGCTTCCTGTCTTCCAGCTTTCTTCACAACAAATGAACAATGGTTACATTTTCCAGGCTAGCACTGCATGGTGAGGGGAAATTATAGGAACTTGTCTGAGTTAAATAAGGGAAGAAACATTTAGAGTGAAGCTCCTTAAATGAGCAGGTCAATAACTAGTTTACTGAGACCAAGGCACATAGCTAATGAGAGAATAAAGAATTATTCTTGTCAAGAGAGAAAAAGATGCTGCCCTGGTTTTGTGCTAAATAATTACATTCATTATGTTTAGGACAGCCCTGCAAGTGGTCTTTTGCACTAGTAAATTCATTAGCAAAGCTAATAGGCAAACCACTATTGGGGCAAATTTAAACGATTGCAATAGGATGGATGGTAAAGATGGGGAAAGGTAGTATGAGAGCTAAGAGCCAAAGTCAGCTTTAAGTATAATTGAATTTATCTTCTCATCAACTTTAAGGCCTCCTTCTGGGCTTGAAACAAGGAGAGGAAAAGCCATTGAACCTGAAGGATATTCTCTTGATTGGATTTGTTGCTAGCTTTTCCAGCTTAACCAAGCTATCTTGGCTGACCCCTTGACACATGAGAACAATTATAAATCCAAGAAAAATTAAAATGTTAACTAAATTGACTCAGTGTTTCCAAATGACACAAAACCTCTCATGTGTCATGAAGCTATACCCCAACAGATATACTAAAAAAGTAACTAGGCTTTGCAATTTACCCAGAAGTTGGTGAAACTCATTTGGGCAACATGAAAGTAGGATGCAACTTCTCTAGAGAAGAATCACAGTCACACAAATGCTGCAGAGGACCAGTGGTGGACCAGGAGAGCAGCAGCGCGTGGCCCAAGTTAGCATTGTCCTCCTCAGAGGGCAGCGGCGGTGCTGGCCCCATGCCTGCTCCCAGCAGAAGCACCCAGAGGGCACATAGAGGCTGTGATCCTCCTGCCAGCTGGCTGGGGGCCACGCAGGCACCCACCATCTCCTTACCTTGGCAGCTGCCTGAGCAGGAATGTGCACACCTGAGGCTGCGTGTGCAGGGATGTTCATGCTCTGGTTTGGAGGGGCAACACGACTCTGAGGCACAGCAGGGGACAGC
The DNA here is from genome assembly GCA_013399715.1 of Alectura lathami. NCBI lineage: Eukaryota > Metazoa > Chordata > Aves > Galliformes > Megapodiidae > Alectura > Alectura lathami. Next base: position 626,016 of record VXAV01000127.1, read on the forward strand.
TGTTCCCACTTCTGCACTGCAGTGCTCACTGAGGAGCAGTCTCGGAGCATGCAAACAGGATTTGGGTGAAACTAAACTGGGAGATGCAGCCTGGGAGTGCTCTCATGGGCCTAAGTACCTCTTCTTTAATCATGCCATGTCTAGGCCATAACCGCAAAAGCTCCATAGACAGAAATGGAACACATCAATGGAAAATGGCAGAAATCAATTTAGCAAGGCCAAGGAGCACAGCAGCAGCATGTATGGGACTATGCAAGTAGCAATGGCACTTGCAGCAGCATCCATGCTGGCCACTATCTCCAGGCCGACTTAAGTGGCCTCCCCCAGGCCCGCAGCATGGCCTCTGCTGGCAGATAGATCACTTCTGTTCTGGGGCTGAAAGGGAAGGATGGAATTCTTGTTTTTTGAAATATTAAGACATTTTTTAAAATTTTAAAAGGGAGATTCAAAAGTGTTTCTTTTTCCTAAAAATAACTTTATAAATGAAAATGTGTCATGATTACAAAAGGATATTTACTAAAACAAAGAAAAAAAATGCAAAAATACTTGATCCTTTTTCTTTGGATGTAGAATAAAATACTCTTACAAAAAATCTTTTTAAAAAAATCTATTTAAACTTTCTCACTCATGTTGAACTGCATGAGGTTTGTCACTGAATCAAAAAGCTGTTATACATCACATCTGTGTACATCTGTTTACATGGACAGTCAGAGTATTAGCTAAAGGCATCTAGAAAGTAGCTTTTTAGTAATTGAATTTAGGAAAGACAGAAAAGAAGTAACTGCAATGAAGCCCATATCTGGGGAAAAAAAAATCTTTGCCAAGTAGAAATGGGAATAAATGTTCTTGGCTGCTGCTGCAGCCTGAAAAGCCAGAAGGAGCCTGAGGCTCCCCAGCAAACCTAGTTTAAAAACCTCCTCAGCTGATCTCTTCTTTCTTCTGGCTAGTTGCCTTATCCAGACAAGTTAGAAATTCAGGATCTAACTCTCAGTGGGAAATTGGACAGATACTGTACATCTGAAGAAAGAGAGCCAGAGAATTGTTGAAAGGCTTGCTGCCTTTATAATTTCTTTTGAAAATGTCTAAATTATGCTGGAAACAGGCATACTGCAGGTGCTGTGACTTGACCTGCCTCTCTGCACACACCCCAAATGGGCCTGATAAATCGGAACCAACAGCTTCCCAGGGACTCCTTGGTGCCAGGAGCCACTGCCCACCACTGCTCTGAAACGCATGAGCTGGCCCCTTATGTCCAGTTACTGTGATCCACCTTACCTGCCAGCAGGTCTGACTGCGTGGCGTGCAACATGGAAGGCTGCTGGAAAACTAGACAGCTCTAATATCTCTGTCCATTACCCAAAGAACAGTGATCAGCAACCTTCCTTCTCCACCTCCTTTCATGCATCTACAGCCTTCAAAACCAGACTGGAAAGGTGCTGAGCTCTCCAGATAGCTTTCTTCTTAATGAATTTTTAATTAATCATTTCCACGTTCTCACAAATGTCAAGAGCAGACCTGGCCTTCCTCATGAGATTTTTACCAGTTATTAAGTAATACAAACACATTACGGACTCTTTATATTTAGAGGGTCTAACAGTTCAATTATATGACTGTTCAAGGGTTGTTATGGTCAGAAAAGTGACTCTGTAAAAATGTCCCCTTGGTCCTGCACTTATGTGCTTCCTAAAGTGCCTGCTCTCTTGTCAATATATGTCCATACCGCTCACTAAAGTTAATGTGAATGAGGTATACCAATTAGAGAATATTAGCCCCTTAAGTCATACCTGCTTTGCCTGCTCACAAAGCAAACTTCTTATCTCAATAAGCAAGGGAAAAGCCAGCACAGGTGTGCAACAGTAATATGCATTATATTTTGCCTCATGCTGTGTCACCACCGGTAAAGCTATATTCTCATTCCAGAATTTGTACACCTGCTGAAGGTTAGTGATGAAGTGCAGCACAGGTCATAAACAACTGAGCTTCATTTTCCACAACTAGACAGAGCAGCAGGCACTTAGGAAAAAAAAAAAAAAAAAAATTATACTAGCTTGTAAATGGAAGAATTTAATATGGAAGTAGCTGATGGCAAATAAACATTGAATGCCAAGGCAAATTCTCTGTCACTATCTGTATTGTGTTCCTTTCAAAGCTACTGAACTAGAATTTATTCAATTTTATCAAAGAAATCGGTTTAGAATGTGAAATATAACCTTAAGAAGGGAGAACATTGTTCTTTTTCCTAATAAAAACTTTTTTTCTACAGACAGTGCACTGGCCTGGTCTAAATATATGCAACTGGCAAAGACTTTCCAGATACATAGCTGAAAAATACACTATTGCTGCCTTTTGCTGACAAAGTCTCTTGTGTGGTAGAACCTCTTCAAAAGAGCAGAGCCTAAATGACACGAACGGCAAAACCTCTCCTCATCTAGTTCCTTCTGCTCCTTTCCAAGTACATAGGTTGTTCCTCCAAACGTGATGCTTTCACACTTGCTCTGGCCAAACGTCTCTTTCTTAATCTACACGATCATACTTCTTACCTACTGCAGCAAACGGTGCCTTAGCCCAGTCTCTTCTAGCAACTAAGATTACTTTCTGACTTCCTGCAGCAAGAAAGATTCATTGCTTATGGACTCCCATTGGCAGATGAATGCAGTCTCCATGCTTCATTAGCAGAAGATTTCAGTATTTATCAATAAGTTTAGCCATAGAAATCCATGTGTAGCCCTGAGAAACACTGACTTCAAACAAAGTCATGTTGGAACCAAAGAAACTGGTGAAAATAAACATTCATGCTTTAAAATTGGAATCTCTATGCAGGAGAACAGGAGGGGAGTAGGGGCCCTGGGAGCCTGAGTTACCTCCATCCTTGAAGGTTCACAGAACTAGACCACAATAAGCTCTGACAACCTGGTCTAGCCTCACAGCCGGCCTTCTTTGAGCAGGTGGTCAGCCCCGAGCTCTCCTGCAGACCTTTCCCACCAGCTTACCATGCAACATGAAGTCTCACTCAAAATCACACCGCCATCTACAGGCAGTCACCAGTCAGAGAAGAAATCCTTATACCCCTCCTGACCCGAGCATATGGGATTTGGGTACACTCGCACTTCTGCCTCATCAGACAAAACCCCATATCCTCACATCTTACTTTGTGAAGCTCTCCCTTCCTAGGAGTGTGTAGGCGATTCAGCCATACAAATCTTCAGGACTTAAAGAGCCGCTTTGGTCCCTCTCAGTTGTTTCTCAGAACAGAATTTTTTTCTGAAGAGCAACATTCACCTCTGATCCTCATTTCCACCAGGTCAGATTAGTATTCTGTGTTCACTGTTATTTAACTTCTTGAAACCTGCGGCTGGGTGATCTTGTCCAAAATCCTCTCCCTGTTTTACAAGTGTGGATTTAGTTTTTATCCTCAGTGGCTGCTAATGAGGCATCTTCCTGACTTAATCCTGAATAAAATCAGGCACCTACTGGAAAACACTCCTCCCTACTGCTTTCCATTGATCACACAAGGAATTAGGAGCTGGCAGCCATCGATAACAGCCATGATGTGATGCTCACTGCTCTCCTGATCTTATACAGTGAATTTACTTTCACTTTTTTTTTTTTTTTTTTTTTTTTTTGGACCACTTTTCAAGCAAAGGTCAAAAATGGCTCAGCATGAGAAAGAAATACTTCCCAGTCAAATCCAGGATCCTTGAGTAGCTGCATGGAGCTGGACTTCAGGAAAGCGTCCCGACATATCACGACACTGCTACTACTCACCACATCTTGCCCACTGTTTCCAGCTCCCGAAAGCACCTGAAAGGACAGCGAACAGAAACTCATGCTGGTTTGTGGCATACATATGATAGCACCTTCAGCTTAAGTTGTGCCAATGCAAAATAAATTGAACACCTCTCCTGGATGTGTCTCAGTTCACATTATTCATCTGTTTTGGAAAAGGAGCAGGTAGAACTACAGCACTCACACATTTCCTATTTGCAGAGCCAGGCTACAGGCTCAGAGGAGGTACAGGACCGAGGGAAAGAACTCTTGCTCCATCTTACTCCGCCATGTAGATAAAAAGACCAAACTACTTTGCAAGCACTTTGGGTCTAAGGGAAAAACAAAACACCTCAAATTACATTTGGCATAACAGATCTAAATGGTGATGGAAAAGCCGGCTAGCACATCTATGGCTGAATTTAGTTATTTTATTTAATGGAACAAATTATACTTCAATTTCATATGATCTATATCCTTGGCCTTTAAAATCAAGGATAATCTATAGCTCCGAAGATTTCAATTTATTCCTACAGAATACTAATGGCTGTCCACACCAGACACAGCTTTATCAGAGGGGATAATATTGGAAATTTGAGGAAGAGCATCTCCATCTCACATGCCTACCTGTAACTGAGAAATTAGCGTTCTTCCCAAGAGACAAAAGCTGAGGTTAATTAGGTGATCACTGAACAATGCATGTAAAGTTTCTATTGTGAAACATGATTTTACAAGGAATTGTGTGAGCATCCTCACCTTACCACAGCCTGATAAAAATGAAGGAGAGTACGGTACACACCGCCAAATGGATGACGACTTCATATAACTTGTTCTGAAATAAAGCAGCCTGTTGTTTACTGCATTTATCGACAATCTGTGAAAGTAGACCAGAAATCAGTCTAATTACCAGAGTGCCAGTTGTGCTTGTTAACACCAGCTTTGTGACCAAATGTTATTCCACAGTTGTCACATCACAAGAAGGTTTCATTACTAACATAATAGTGAACAAGATCACATGCCTGGCTATTGATTGATCTGCCACACAAAGGAAGGACATTGTTGTCTCTATTATAACCAGTTACATCTTTGTCTGCCTGTATAATATGCGCTGGAATGTATCATGAGCAGTTGCTGCACTGTTTCCTAATTTCTGCCTGTTAGCCCATTAACAGCCCATTATGACTTGCAGGCTTTACCACTAGAGAAGAAACGACCTTGCCATAATTTCAGTCTTCTACAATCTTCAAAAAGCTGTTTTCATCACCTTATTGTATTGGAAGCCTACTAGGATTGAGACTTTTTCAGCATTTGCTTTATAAATATATCATTTCTGCCAAATAGAAAAGACATCTTAATACTTTTCAGATGCAATTAGGTTACACTGCAGGAATAATAGGAATATTCATCATTACTGCAGTTGAATGGCTCTGAAAGAACTATATCTTAGACCAGAGGAAAATTCTGCTAACAAGCACCTTAAGCGAAATGAACTAACATTGACCCTCGGACCATCAAGATACTGCTTTCTATTCACTAACCAGTCATAAACACAAAAAACAGTTTTCAGGCCTGTTAATATTAAAAATGAACAGTCTTGTTTATTTTTCTATGAACTCAATAAATATTATAATGTAAAAGTGGATTTGTTTATCATTGTGAGCCTACAGAAAAAAAGGCATGCCTCATCATCTTATCTGATGATGAATGATTTATCAGGCAGAACGTGAATCTGCTTCTAACTGAGCCTATTTTCCTGTTTATGCTTGTTGAACACATACAATTTAATGAAGAATACAAAGTACTTAAAAATCTGTCTACCATTAATAGTTTAATTAAACTGGCATGTACTTCAAAAATAGAGAGACAGAAAACATTAATTTTGGCTATAAAGGGCATGGCATTATTAAAGTGCAATTAAAAACAACATTCACTTACAATTAATAGCTAAAACAATTTAATTATTTAACATTTGATTATCAGTTCTGGCTAACTTAGCCACCCCAAGGTAGATATGTTCTTTGGTCCCCTTTAAAGTACATTACACAGCTGCCATTACACTGCAAAGACCCAAACACAAGCTACCAAATGGCTCCTGAGCAGTACTGCAGCATAAATCTGCTGATTTGTCTGCGCTACTGTCCCCTGGTCCCTCTTGTGCCCTGGTGGTGCCAGCTCCCTGCAGGAGCCCGCCCTGACCGTCCACTGAGGCAGGTAACAGCCCACACTGAGGCCAGTTCAGAGCCGAGGGGCTGACTGGTGAGCTGGCTCCTGGCTTTTGGATCACTTTTCCTCAGTAAAATCATTAATTTGGGTCCTTCAAATATATTCCAGCTGCTGTTTTCTTCCTAAACTTCATGTCTCTTACAATCCTTTCTTTTCATCAAGCTTGATCGAAATTGGCCACTTGGCCCCACAGATATTTGAGGGGAGGTCCTGGAAGAGAGGAGCAAAGAAAAATCAGCCCATCCACACAGGTCTCATTTCTTTTGTCAACAGTACAAAAAACTCTGCTAGAACCTGAAGATGCAAAGTGAGAGTTTACCAAAGAAAAGTCGTAGGACTACTTCCCAGAAGGACAGCCCTTCCTCAGCAAAGCAGCAATGAAAATTTCCTTGAAATTCAGCCTGTGTTTTTTTAAGAACATTGCAAAACAGACATTTAAAAAGTTCATCAGAATTTCAGGTTCAGAAGGAAAATCCAGACCCAAGACTTGAAAGTTAGGTCCAGTCTGAAAATGGGAATTCTGTTCAATAAGAGAGACTTCAATACTTATTTCAGAGCTGGGACATGTGCTTGAGGAAGTTTAGTTTCAATTATTTTCTCCTGAGAAACTATTTCATTAAAGAATTCTCAAGAAACTTAGGTTTAATCACAATTTAAAAAAAAAAAAAAAAGCCATGAGATTCTGTGAGAAAATTGTAGCGAGTTCCATGGATCTCAGCAGTACTGCACAGATCTCAGAAGTTTCCTTATACTGAAGGAAATGGCAGGATCAACATCTTATTAACAAAGCACACTTCATTCCTGAAAGTAGCCTGGAGCAGACCTAGCTTAAGGACTATGTAATTAGCTGGTTTGCTCATCTTCTTATTAGCTGAGGTGTGTGGAGTTGTTGCAACTGGTCCCATAATTATATGATATAGTCCTCTACTACCTCCCCAGGTGCAAAGGAGAGAATAAACAATGACAAAATCAGGAAAAACAAACAAACAAAAAACAGCAAAGTTAAAATGTTCATAAAAGCTTTCTTTTGTGCCTTGTAACCGGTGCAGAGAAAGTGTTGTAACCCTGGCCATAACACCTACAGGGTGCCCAGGAGAAGGAAAAGTCCTTCTGTTCACACTGCCAGTGGCTGAACCAGGCTGGATCCACCAGGATGAGAGAGGACCATGCTGAGCCTGGCACCGCCTTGCAAGGATGGCTTCCAACCTGGGACTTGGACCTGGGCTCGGCCACAACCAGCTCCAGACCTTTACATCGCGCTGCAAGTCAGACGATGGCGCAGCAGAGGACTTCACCTGGAGTTCTGCTGGCAGATGAATTTATTGGAAAACTGCAAGGGGAGAAACCAGTTTCATTCCTGTTTTTATAGACAGCATTTTAATGACAAAAAGATTTGTTATAGTACACCTGTAGAAAATGTATATAAAATGAGAGTGGAAGTAATCAGTACAAATCAATGTATTCCTGCGCTGAAATTTCTCCATGGAAAAAAAATTTAAGTTTATCATGATTTCAATTTCTCTTAAATTTAATACTTACAGTTACCTGTGAGAAAAAAAAAAAAAAAAGAAGGAAGAGGGAAATGGTAAAGTGTGGGAGTTAATAGTGTTCATTAGAATTTTTTTTTCAGCGTCTTCCTTTACCATTTTTTCCTTTAAATACTAGTTTTATTTTCAATGCAGTCATTATGCCTGCCACCTTCACATAAAACACCTGCACTGACACAGATTAGTCTTCGAATTCAGTTAACTGCCAAGCAAAGAAGGGTGGTCTTAAGGGTTTTGGTTCTGCAAAATCTATCCACAATAAAATCCTCACACACATTCTTTGTAAAACACGTTACTCATACGTGACTGCAGTCTAGCATAGACCACCAGTGTAGGCAGAATAGAGGATAAAGCCTGGAAGCAGATTTGAAAGAAAAACCAAGAGACTGAGAGAGCTATTCACCAGTGGATATAAGCTAGAACTAAAATCCCGTGTGCCTGAACCAAGCTTCTTTGCTTGCATGCAGTTTTCCATCAAGTTGCTAGCCCCATCAGTAATCAGATGTTGCAATGTATGGAACAAAACACCAGGCAATTACTGAGCCTTATTTTCTTCATTGTTTATTCACTATTACGTAACCAACACAGCCTGGGAATTCAAACATTTTGTGAAATACTGTATTAATTGACCACAAGTTTCAACCTTTTCTTTGATGACAGAATATTGCATTTCATTTAATATTCTGTGTATAAATACGTATATATTAAACCACAGCCATTAAAAATATTTTTCAGATTTTTTTCAAAAAATGCTTTTTATTATAAGCCTACAGATCTTCAGCAATATATTTAAAACTGTCACTTATGAAGATTTTTTTTTAATTTCTATTTCTTTTTTTTTTAATACTTCAAAATTACATTAAAGTACTATGCACTTCTAATTAAGGATTTACTGAAAACTAGACTTGGGCAAAGCTTATCTGAAGCATTTTCTGACACAGAACCTTTAAGAAAAAAATTCTTTAAAGCATACATTTGTCTAGATTACTTTGCAATTGAAATCAATGCATTAGATGTAGATTTTGCTATTATTGTGTTTAAATTAAGCTTGAAATGCCATACAACTGAAATAAAATCAGAAGCTGAGCAGAGTATTGTTTGGTTTCTGAATATTAAATGCAATCAAAAGGTAATAATACTTATAGATTTTTCATATACAAACATATTTATGGAACTGATGAAAACCATTTGCCCATTGAGCTTCAACAATCTGGATATTTTCTTCTATGAATAATCAAATAAGTTTACTCAGGCAGCCTCTTTGGTTCAGTGCTACAGATATGTAGGATAGTGTACTGTAAAGACAAGCTTTTAAAAATCATGTCACTTTACCATAAATGTCATTTAAGATAATGAAACAAAATATAGTGCAAAAAATAAACAAGGTTCTCATTGTTCATAGCTGATAAAAAACAGCAAATCAGCACGTTTCACTGTTGTTGCTAAACAGTTTTACTTTCAGGTCTGCATACATGAGAATAAAGTTGAAACACTTGAAGGTAATACTATTTGCTTCAACAGATCAGTTTCTTTATATGCTTTATTTTTCTGCAATTTTCTGAAAATGCTGCTGTTAATTTGAAGTTCCCGGAGAGCTTTTTTCACTTCAGAAAATCTCTGAGCTGTTTCTCAGCCTTCCTGATTGCTCTAAGCAAGCTGCTCTCTCAGTATGAGAAGGCAGTTTATTGACCCAGAATTTTCTCACAACAGCTTTTCAAAAATTAGGATTTATGTACATGTGTTAAGAAAATATGCAAAAATGTACTGCAAATTTTAGAAGCCCTAGTGCCTTCTGAAGATGCACAATGTCTCTCCCCTCCTTCAGTGTCATGAGAATGCTAAATAAGGATAAAGAAATCCCTTCATTCATGGGAAGAAAAAAAAGAAAATCACACACACCCTTAAAGTAACAGATCATGTCAGATCTGTGGGAAGTTTTCACATGCTGTCGGCTGTGGCTTTATATTCATGTTCCACTTGCCAATATTTTGGGTAGTATTCTGAAGCTGATTTTTGATCCTTTAAGGACCTGCTATCCTCTAGGCTCAGGTTTGACTCAGTATTGGAAACGCCAGGACAGCAGCTGCTCTGAAAGGAACCTGGATAAAATTTCACAAGAGCAGCTTTTCCTGCAATATTTTAAATTAATCTGAACTGAGAAAAACATGCAGAAAATAAAAAGATAAACACAGAAACCAGGCAGAGGAACCCTGGAAGGGAAACGTGGAAACCAGAAGAGGAATGAAGAGGAATGTGGAAATAAGCGTGTGTGGAAGGACTGGGGAGCCAAATGGGAAACTGAGAGAAACACTTGGAAAAAAACCTGAGGAGCAGAAGGCTGACAGAGGAGGCAAAATCTGCAAGGAGGGAAAGTGAAGACGACTGAAGCACAAACACAAAGACAAAGATAAAAAAAAATAGTAGTAAAAGGAGGAAGGGAAAGGACAAAGGGTAGGGACAGATGAAATATCCGCACGGAAAGAGATCAGGTAAAGAAGGTAAATTAAAAACAGAGATCCAAAATCAAGGCAGACATTTTTATAGAGCAAAAGCTCTCCTTCAGCAAGCTGGCAGGAAATTAGCTCTGGGGAAAGCCTAGGAAGCACAAGGAGTCCGGTGCACACACCCTTTACCTCTGAACCTGGGTCCAGGTTAACAGAGCTACTATTCATAGCAACCCAAAAATAAGCATCTAGCCTACCAGAGCTGGTAAGATGGACATTGTACAGTTACTGCCTTCTCCCCACGAGCAATGTAATCTCCTTCTTTTGTGTCCTGCCTTTCATAGCAAGAGGAACAACCAGGCAAAACATAATTTACAGTCTTGGTTTATCTGTATCCACAGCCCATCTGCTTACTCGAACCGCAGCAGAATGTGTATGTGTGCATTCAAAGAGATGGCTGTCATTAGACCAACGAAGTTAACCAACGGATAAAATCCAGGATCGGATCAGTAATAAAGTTTACACTTCATTATGGATGACAAAATCCTTGCTGATTTTTTTTTTTTTTTTGGTGAGTATTTAGCATATTGAATTCAACAAGCAAAATCGTCTCCAGTGAACATTCAGCAATCGGTTCCTTGGAAGCTCTAGCATTCAGCACTAAAACCTGAAAACAGATATTTCCTTAATAAATTTACAGAATTAGAAAAACTGGACATATTAAAATACATCTCTGCATTCATGGCTGTACAATGATTGGATTCATGTCTCATCAAGTTTACATTGTGGAATCTGAATATAGTATGATTAGGAATTATTTTAACAA